>JAREIK010001563.1:10598363-11045863 GCA_029783825.1 Sapria himalayana | reverse complement strand
TAATAATAATAAAAAGAATAAGAATAATAAAAAGAATATGAAAGAAAAAAAGAATAATATGATTAAGAAGAATAAGTAGAATAAAAGAATAAGAAGAATAATAAGAAGAATATGAAGAATACGTAATATAAGAAGAATAAGAAGAATAAGAAGAATATGAAGAAGAATAATAAAAATAATAATAATAATAATAAGAAAAATAAAAAGAAAAATAAGAATAAGAAGAATAAAAAGAATAAGAAGAATAAGAAGAATTAGAAGAATTAGAAGAATAAGAAGAATAAGAAGAATAAGAAGAATTAGAAGAAGAATTAGAAGAAGAATAAAAATAAAAAGAAGATAATAAGAATAAGAAGAATAAGAAGATTAAGAAGAATAAGAATAATAAGTAGAATAAGAAGAATAAGAAGAATAATGAGAATAAGTAAAATAATAAGAATAAGAAGATTAAGAAGAATAAGAAGATTAAGAAGAATAAGGAGATTAAGAAGATAAAGATGATTAAGAAGTATAAGAAGAATAAGTATAACATGAAGATAATAAGAATAAAAAAAATAAAAAGAATAAAAAGAATAAGAATAATAAGCATAATAAGAATAATAAGAAGAATAAGAAGAATAAGAATAAGAATATAAATGAGAATAAGAATATTAGAATAATAAAAATAATAAGAATAATAATAATAAAAAGAATATGAAGAATAAGAAGAATATGAAGAAAATAAGAGTTTAAGAGGCACTCAATTCTAGAGAGAGAAAATGTGTTTCATAGAGAGAGAAACTCCATTGTTGAAGCTCTCAAGCTTAACTTATGGAAAATTTTGCTAAGATTTTTAATAAAAAAAGCTTTGCTTCGGTTAATAAGGAAATTGATATGCTGAATTCTGAGTTTTGTTTCAAGGAAGAGGTGCCAGCAATTTGCTTCTTGAAGGAGGACATCGAGAAACTCACCGCCCCATTATCTCACACTTCTTGAAAAATTCTCGCATGGGAGCCCTGATTTTAAAGATATTTATGCATTTTTGAAGCCTTGAAGCTTCGGGAGTCGGTAAGCCTAGCATGGTACGATGTGAAATACATTATGATACAAGTTAAGAAGGAAGAGGACTTCCTATGTTTATGGTTGCATGGGCAGTGGAATATTGTGGGTTATCCAATGAGGATGTTCAAATGGACACTCGAATTCAACCCTAAGGAAGAGTCAGCGCACACACTGGTTTGGTTTTCTCTTCCTAATTTACCATTTCATTTATTTTGTAAGTCCTCCTTATTCCATATTGCTAGCTGTGTTGGTAAGCCCTGGTGATGAATGAAGCCATGGCCTACATGACAAGGCAGAGCATGGCAAGGGTGTGAGTGGAGGCGGATGTTTCTGCCTCTATTCCGAAAAAAGTGTGGGTGGGCAATGGACACTCAGGTGGACATTGGCAAAAGATAATTGCTAAAAATCTCTCTCATTATTGCTTAAACTAGAAGAAACTAGGTAATGCAGCTTCTAATTGTATTTGGGGGGGGGGGGGGGGGGGTGAGTAAGAGGAATAGATAGAACATACTTGAGGGAGGGGAAAAAGAGAGGATAGTGCAACTAGAACAGAAGAGATGAAGCCTGAGGAGGGGCTGAAAGGCCTAGGCAGTACAGGGATATAAGAGGGAAAGTGTTGGGGGAGGAAAAGAATAGAAAGGGCTGGAAGGAAGAAATGGGGGGAGGGGAGGGAGTTTGGGAGGGAGGGAGTTAATGGGAGAAAAAGGCAACAGAGAATGGAAGAGGGGGGAGGAAACATTGGGAGAGAGGGAGGCTGCAGGGGATGTGGGCAGTAGGGAAGAAGATTGGGGGGAAAGGGAGGAAGATGTAGATAAGAGGAAAAGAATAAAGAAGTGGTTAAGAGAAGGGGCTAAGAAGATGGAGAGGGCAGGGAGAGATGGTTTCAGAGAAATGAAGGAAAAAAAACAGCATAAACAGAATTTGATTTCGAAAATGAAATAATAAATTGTAACGGTGAGGAAGATGACCTCCTTTCGGAGGAAGGAACCGAGGCTAAAAGTTGGCCCATCATGGAAAGGCAAAAAGAAATGCAATATATGGACTTGATTTTGACACAAGATGACTCAAGGAGGATGTCTCAAGAAGCATGTGAAAGTTTACCGAAGAATAGAGATAGCAAAATAGAGGGAATTAAAGTTAATGAGCTTTCAAGTAAGTAAATTAAGATTAGCAAGTAAGAATAATCAGGCTATAATAACTCCATACAAAGGCTCAAGAAATAGGAAACAAATATTTAAATTTGTATTACAAGTCAAGATGCACAACTATAGCATAGGCTAGATTCAATAAGGTATATGAGTCTATACTGGAACATAAGAGGAGTAGGAAATACTCCGTCGATAAATAAGATTAAAAAATTAATTAAAATTTATAATATTCAAATAGTAACAATAGCAGAACCCATGGTTAACAAGGAATCCTTAAACCCACACAAAAAGAAGTTAGGTCTAGAAAATGCATTCTCTAATAACAATGGTAAGATATGGTTGCTATGGAAAAAGAATATTAATATAGAAATAATTGCAAAATCGGAACAAATCATTAATTTTAAACTTAAAGGTAACACTGACCCAATAATATCAGTGGTGTATTCTAGTAACTCGAAAGAAAAAAAGGAAAGAATTATGGGAGGAAATGAGAAAGATTGCAGATAAAAATATTCTATGGATCATAGGAGGAGACTTTAATATTATTAGAAATACTAAGGAAAAAAAAGGGGGTAAGTCACCTGATCTCTCAGCTATAGCCCAATTCAATGAGGTAATTAATAATATGCACCTTATGAAAGCTGAGTACCTAGGCCCAAGTTTTACATGGTGCAATAACCGAAAGAACGATCTGGTCTAGACTTGACCATATTCTCTATAATATTAAATGGGTGGATTACTGTGGAGGGGTGAGAGAAACATTTGAACAGAACATGCTCAGATCATAACCCCCTCTTTCTAGGATTTAAAGTTAAAGTGGGGAAGAATAAAATTTTCAAATTCCAAAACATGTGGGGGCATAAAGAGTTTGATGAAGTAGTAGGAAAATCCTGGTAGAAACCAACAAATGGGAATCCCATGTAGCTTCTTGCTACAAAATTACGTAGGTTAAGAGTTGAACAGGGCAGATGGAATAAAGATAGATTTGGAAATATAAATAAGAATATTTAGGATACCGAAGCTAAAGTAAGTAAATTAGAATTAGAGTATGAGAATAATCAAGATGATTCTTCTAGAATTAACTTAAATAAAGCAAATGCGGAATTAAAGCTTTTACTGCGTATGGAAGAAATATTTTGGAAACAGAGGACCAAAGTAAAGTGGCTCAAGGAAGGGGACAAAAACACCAAGTATTTTAATGCAGTAGCAAAATTAAAACTTTGAAGACATGAAATAAAAGGCATTAAAAATGACATGGGCAAGTGGATAAACAAGGAGGATGAACTACGAAAAGTTCTGGAAGATTATTTTAAAAGTCATCTTTGTGGGCACAGCCAGCAAAGGGGTGAATCTTTACTACTACAAATTAACAGAAGTGTATCTAAAGAACAAAACAAAATACTTGAAGAGTATTCAAGTGAGGAGGAGATAAAATATGCAATCTTTAGTGGTAATAAAGACAGTGCAGCGCGACCAGACAGATGGAATAATGGCTTCTTCCAACAAACCTGGAAGATAATAAACAAAGAGCTGGCAGCCGCAATTGTTTGGGTCTTCGCAGGAGCAGAGATTACAACATCATGGGCCAGCTCATATATTGTACTGATTCCTAAGAAAGATAATCCACAAAAAAATGAAGATTATATATCTATAAGCTTATGCAATTCGGTGTATAAAATTCTAACAAAAATCCTGCATAGTAGTCTGAATATAGTAATTCCCTCCATTATTTCGGCAGAACAAGCAGGATACTGAATATGGTAATTCCCTTCATTATTTCGGCAGAACAAGTAGGATTTATTAAAAATAGATTAATGATGGAAAACATCAATTTAACTACAGAACTGATGAAAGAAATAGAGCCAAAGTTAGGGGTCATATTGTGATTATGAAGTTAGATTTGTCTAAAACATTTGACAGAGTAGAATGTAATGTTTTATGTTTCACAATGAGGAAAATTAGATTTTCCGAATTCTGGATAGATCTAATGTATAAATGTATCTCCAACATATAGGTTAAAATTTTAATTAATGGAGAGGTAGGTGGGGATTTTAAGCTAGTTAGGGGGCTTAGGTAGGGGGACCCATTATCTCCAGTCCCCACTACTATTTTAATATATACATTGAATTACTAATAGCCAGCTTAAAAAAGAAAATGGAGGGAAATATCTCTAGTTTTAAACAATCTAGACATACTCCGAACATAAGCTGCCTAGCTTATGCGGAATATATAATTATTTTTACAAATGCTGGGAGCAAATCATTAAAGAATATGATGAAATTATTTGACACTGTAGAGGAAGTAATGGGACAACTTAATAAACATAAATGTCAATTTGTGGTTTCAAGAAAAGCACATGAAAGGACTATCCAAAAAGTTAAAAGAATCACAGGCTTTGAGCAGAACAAAGGAGCACTAATGTACCTGGGTTGTCCTATATTCGAGGGCAGAATGAAAAAGGAATATTTTACATTTTTATTGAGCAAATTAAGAGGTAAAATAGCGGGATGGAAGGAGAATGTGTTATGTATGGTGGGACGAATCACATTAATTAAATATGTTCTTCAAGGAACTATAGTTCACATCTTAATGTCCTTACAGCCGTCAAAGAAGATCTTGAACATCTTAGAGAAGAAAATGGCCAACTACCGATGGGGTAAGAAACTAGGAAAAAATAAGCTACATTGAAAAAAAATGGGAAGATTTATATTGCTCTAAGGAGGAAGCAGGTTTAGGATTAACCAAATTAAATGATATGGCCAAGGCATGGGCATGTAAGAACTGGTGGAGGCTCAAACAGAATGATAGTCTATGGGCAACTTATATGAAAGCTAGATATGGTTCAAAAAATAATATATGTAGGAATCTTAGAAATGCATCTAGAAATTGGAATATGATGATCAAACAAAAAGAATTAGTCGAGAGTAATGCACGTTTAATTAATAATGTATGGAGATGGACCCTAAATCCACAAGTGAAATTCACACTTAAAAGTGTAAAGATTTTAGTAAAAAAAGAAAAATCAGTCAAGAGGCCTTTAAGGGAATATGGCTGAAAGAAATTCCACAAAAAATAAATGTATTCATGTGGAAGCTTTTATCGAATGTGATTCCCATGGATTCGAATGTTCAGTTGAAGGTGATAAAATTAGCTTCCAGATGTGTGTGTTGTTTTTCTAACATAGAAAGTGTAAAACACTTATTTTCAACAGGAAAAATAACGGTGGAAGTATAGAATTCTATGGGGATAAATGCACAGGTAAGTAACAATTTAGAAGATATAAATAAAAGACTAATGAGATGGAAGAAAAGTCATTCAAAGAATAAGGTATGTAATTGGTTAAGAAATTACATTCCGCATATCACAATATGGAATATGTGGAAAGCCAGAAATATAAGTAGGTTCGAAAATATTAAAATGAATGGTAAACATATATTAGAGGAAATTAAAAAAGATTGCTCTTGGATCTCAATAGGATTCCCATTAAAACTTAAGAATACGGAAATAAAAAATGAGAAGAGAAGATTTTGTTGTTTACATGCAATTAAGGATAAAACTCCCGAGGTTAGAGTGGTGAGTTGAGAAAAACCTCTAAGGGGAAGCCTGGCTTTAAACACGGATGGTAGCTTTAATAGCGAAATGGGTGAGGCAGCAGGAGGAGGGGTATTTAGAAATGAGCAAGGCAATGTTATAAAGGCTTATACTATGAAGGAAAAAGCAACCTCAGCTTTGCATGCAAAAATTCTAGCCTTACATAAAGGCCTTAAAATATGCAAGGAACATTTTTATATTTATATACAAGCACAGGTGAACTCGATTATATTGGTAAACATGGTTATGAGCAACATAGAAATGTGGGAATATGAAGAACATAAAGGGTTAATTTGAAGTATCGTAACTAACTTGAAAGGGAAAATTAAGCATATATATAGGGAAGCCAATGTAATAGCAGATAAATTAGCTAGAGAAGGTCTGAAGAAAGGAATACAAGAATTTGAGGAAGCCAATATACCCGAAAAATATAACGGCCAATTATATTAAATAAAGTAGAATTTTCGTATATAAGAATTCAAAAGCAGTAGCGAATTTTAATCTCCCCAGTCCTGTGGGGATATATATTGGCTCTGCTCAGTTTTTAGGTTCATAGGTATAAGTTAAGATGGTGGATTATGGAGATTTAATATGGCGATTGACTTGTCATATTTAGCAGGAGTATACCTTATTTATTTTAAGTTCAGAAACTGCAAACTAGAGTAAATGTATATATGAGGCAAAGGAGCAACAGAATGTATAAAAATAGTGCATTCACAAGTCAAGTAATTAAAAATAGTGTATAAAACATTGTAGGAATTACAAGAATGGTATGTACTTCATATGTGCTAAAGTGCAGGGACGACTAAGAAGGTTAATTGCAAATATAAATATCTGTTCTCTGTCTTAGCTTGTGATGCAGGGGAAAAGATAAACATAGCTGTTAAAGTTGATTATGCATGAAGAAGGATCAAGCTTCAAAGAGAGGAGCAGCTATTACATACTTTACTTTATGTTTAAGGGTGTAACAACATAAGGGTGTAAAAGGGGTTATGGGTTGTTATATAAGCATGTTTACTTCACTATGCTATTTTAAGTGCAGAGGTAGGAAACAGAAAGTTTACTATGGGTAGATCAGTAATGTGTATGTTTTGCAGGGTTAAGCATGGACAAAAGGTAGAGGAGGAAAGGAAAAGAAGGAAACAACAGAGAGGCTGCCAGAGTTCATTCAAAAAAAGAAGCAAGTGGAGTGAGGAAGATAAACAAAATGTAGAGGAAATAGTATGGAGGAATATCAGCAGAGATGCTGTCAGAATTTCATGCAAAACAGAGGAGGAGCCTGCACATGTAAAAGAAATCTACAAAAAGTATAATGGCGGCAAGACAACAAATGATAAATAGGTTGCAAGAATGCATAATGCTCAGAAGCAAGTGGAGTGAGGAATTTAGAGATAGGATTAATAGATTTATGATGTAATTCTTTTATTTTTTCAAGGGTGTAAAAGAGAAAAGGGTAATTCTAGATTGAAAAAATGGTATTCCTCCGCCAAAAGAGAGGGCTTTATTAATAAAACAAACTTTGAAAAAAAAAAGAAGAATATGAAGAATAAGAAATATAAGAAGAAAAAAATATATAAGATTAATAATAGAATAAAAAGAATTAGAAGAATAAGAAGAATAAAAAAAATAAGAAGAATTTGTAGAATAAAAAGAATAAGAAAAATAAAAACAATAAGAAGAATAATAAGAATAGAAAGAGAGTAGAAAAAGAAGGTTACTATGAATAAGAAGAGTAAGAAGAATAAGAAGAGTAAGAAGAATTAGAAAAGTAAGAAGAATAAGAAGAATAAAAAGAATAAGTATAATAAAAAGAATAAGAAGAATAAGAAGAATAAGAAGAATAAAAAGAATAAAAAGTACAAGAAGAATAAGAAGAATATTTAGAATAATAATAATAAGAAAATTATGAAGAATAAGAAGAAAAAGAAAAAGAAAAAGAAGAATAAGAAGAATAAGCAGAATAATAAGAATAATAAGAATAAGAAGAATAAGAAAAAATAAAAAGAATATGAAGAATAAGAAAAATAAGAAGAATAAGAAGAAATAGAAAAATAAGAAGAATAAGAAGAAATAGAAAAATAAGAAGAATAAGAAGAATACGAAGAATAATAAGAATAAGAATAATAAGAATAATATAAAGAAAAAGAAGAATTACAAAATAAGAATAAAAAGAAGAATAAGAAGAATAACAAGATAAAAGAAGAATAAAAAAATTATTAGAATAAGAAAAATAAGAAGATTAAGAATAATAAGATGAATAAGAAGCATAAGAAGAATAAGAATATTATGAAGAATAAGATGAAAAAGAATAATAAGAAGAATAAGTAGATTAATAAGAATAAGCAATATATGAAGAAAAAAAAATAAGAAGAATAAGAAGAATAAAAAAAGAAAAATAAAAAGAATATGAAGAATAATAAGAAAAAAAAATCAGAATAACAAAAAGAATAAGAAGAATAAGAAAAATAAGAAGAATAATAAGAATAAGAAAAATAAAAAGAATAAAATGAAATAGAATAATTAAAAGAATAAGAAGAATAGAAATATAAAAATATATAGAAGAATAAGAAGAATAAGAAGAATAAGCAGAAAATAAAAATACGTAGAAAAGAAGAATAAGAAAAATAAAAAAATTAGAAGAATAAGAAGAATAAAAAAAATAAGAAGAATAAGAATAATAAGAATAAGAAAAATAAGAAGAATAAGAAGAGTAAAAAAACTAAGAATTGTAAACAAAATATGAAAGGTAACATAAAAAAAAAGAATAATAAGAAAAAGAATAAATAGGATAATAAGAAGAATTAGAATAAAAAAATAATAAGAACGAGGAGATTAAAAAAGAATAAGAAGAATAAGAAAAATAAGATAAATAATAAGAATACTAAGATTAAGCAGAATAATAAAATTAAGAAGAATAAGATGAATAAGAAGAATAAGAAGAATAAGTAGAATAATACGAATAAGAAATATAAGAAAAATTAAAAGATTAAGAAGATTAAAAAGTATAAAAAATACGTATTATAAGAAGAATAAGATTAATAATAAAAAAATTTAAAAATAAAACAATAAGAATAATAATAATAATAACAAGAATATGAAGAATCAGAATAATAAGAAAAATAACAAGAAAAATAAGAATAAGAAGAATAAAAAGGATAGAAAGAAATAGAAGAAATAGAAGAATAAAAAGATAAAAAGAAATAGAAGAATAAGAAGAATAAAAAATATTAAGAAGAATAAGTAAAATAAGAATAATATAAAGAATAAGAAAAATTAGGAGATTAAAAAAAATAAAAAAATATAAGAAGAATAAGGAGAATAAGAAAAGTAAGAAGAAAAAGAATAATAATAAGAATTATAATAAAGAGGAGGATATGAAGAATTTGAAGAATAAAAAATTAGAAGAACGAGAATATAAAAAAGAATAAGAAGAAAATGAAATATAAGATGAATAATAAGAATAAAAAGATTAAAAAGAAAATGATGAATAAGAAGAAAAAGAACAATAAGATGATTAAAAAGAATAATAAGATTAAGAGGAATAGGTAGAATAATAAGAATTAGAAGAATTAGAAGAATAAGAATAATACGTAGAATAAGAAGAAGAATAAGAATAAGAATAATATAAAAAAATAAGAAGAATAAGTAGAATAAGAAGAATAAGAAGAATAAGAAGAATAAAATGAATAAGAAGAATAAGAAGAATATGAAGAATAAGAAGTGGATGAAGCTACGGCTTACATGACAAGACAAAGCTTGGCAAGGGTGTGTGTGGAGGTGGATGTTTTTGCCCCGATTTTGAAAAGAGTGTGGGAAGGTAGTGGACACTCAGGTGGGCATTGGCAGGAGGTATGGGCTAAAAATCTTCCCCATTATTGTTTAAACTGTAAGAAACCAGGTCATTCAATTTTGAATTGTATTGTTGGGGGGGGAGATAGGTAAAACAGATTTGAGGGAGAGGGGGAAAATGGGAAAAAAAATAGAGAATTGGACAACTAGGACAGAAGAGATGAGAGCAGAGGAGGGGCTGAAAGGCTCTAATAGTAGGGGGGGATGGAGGAAGGAAAGAATTGGGGGGAGGAAGAAAATAAGGGCAGGACGGAAGGGCTGGGGGAGGAAAGGAAGTTCTAAGAGGGGGGAGGTAGTAGGAGAAGCTGGCAGTAGAAAGTGGGGGAGAGGGGAGGAAGTATTGGGGGAAAGGGAGGCAGTAGGAGATGTGGGCAGAAGGGAAGAATATTTGGGGGTAGGGAGGAAGATGGAGATAGTGTATAAGGAAGGAGAAAGTTAATAGGAATAAAGAAATGTTTAAAAGAGGGGGCCACGGAAATGGAGAGGGCAGGGGGGAAGGGTTTTGGGAAGTGTAATGCAAAAAAGACCGTAGAATTTGATCTTGAAAATGAAATAATAAATTTCAATGGTGAGAAAGATGACCTCCTCTCAGAGGAGGGAACCGAGGCTAAAAGCTGGCCCATAATGCAAAGGCAAAAAGAAATGCAAAATCTAGATTTGATTTTGACACAAGATGACTCAAGAAGGATGTCTCAAAAAGCATGGGGAAGTTTGCCGAATAATAGAGAGTGTGATAGAGGAATTAAAGTTAACGAGCTTCCAAGTAAGTAAATTAAAACTAGCAAGTAAGAATAATATGGCTAAGACAACAGCGTACAAAGGTTCAAGAAATAAAAAAAATATTTAAATATGTATTATGAGTCAAGATGCACAACTAGAGCACAGGCTAGACCCAATTATGTATAAGAGCCTATTTTGGAACATAAGAGGAGTAGAAAATACTCCGTCGATAAATAAGATTAAAAAATTAATTAAAATTCATAATATCCGAATAGTAACAATAGCGAAACCTATGGTTAATAAAAATTCTTTAAAATTATATACAAAGAAATTAGGTCTAGAAAATGCATTATCTAATAATAATGGTAAGATATGGTTGCTTTGGAAAAAGAATATTGCGATAGAAATAATTTCAAAATTGGAACAAATTGTTAACTTTAAATTTAAGAATAACACCGAGTCAATTTTATCGGTGGTGTATGCTAGTAACTCGAAAGAAAAGAAGAAAGATTTATGAGAGGAAATGAGAAAGATACCAGATAAAAATACTCCATGGATTATAGGAGGGATTTTAATGTTATTAGAAATGCTAAGAAAAAAAAGCAGGAAAGTCGCTTGATCCCCCAGCTATAGCTCAATTCAATGAAGTAATTAATAATATGAACCTTATGGAAGTTTAGTACCTGAGACTGAGTTTTACATGGTGCAATAACTAGAAAAATAGGGGAATGATATGGTCTAGACTTGACTGATTTCTCTATAAAATTAAATGGGTGGATTTCTGTGGAGGGGTGAGAGTGAAACATTTGAGCAGAACATGCTCAGATCACAACCCCCTCCTTTTAGAATTTAATGTTAAAGAGGAAAAGAAAAAAAAATTAAATTTCAAAACATTTGGGGCTTGCATAAAGAGTTTGATGAAGTAGTAGGAAACTCTTGGCAGAAACCAACAAATGGGAATCCCATACAGGTTCTAGCTACAAAATTACATAGGCTGAGATTTGAACTTGGCAGATGGAACAGAGAAAGATTTGGAAATATAAACAAGAACATTCAGGATACCAAATCTAAAGTAAGTAAATTAGAAATAGAGTATGAGAAAAATCAAGATGAATCCTCTAGAATTAAGTTAAATAAAGCAAATGCAGAATTAAAGTTATTACTGCATATGGAAGAAATGTTTTGGAAACAGAGGCCCAAAGTAAAGTGGCTTAAGGAAGGGGACAGAAACACCAAGTATTTTAATGCAGTAGCAAAATTAAACATTCAAAGATATGAAATAAAAGGTATCAAAAATGACATGGACAGGTGGATAGACGAGGAAGGTAAACTTAGAAAAGTTTTGAAAGATTATTTTAAAAGTCATCTATGTGGACACAACCAACAAAGGGACGAATCTTTACTACTACATATAAATAGAAGAGTATCTGAATAATAAAATAAAATACTGGAAGAGTGCCCAAGTGAGTAGATAAAATCTGCGATTAATAGTGGAAATAAAGATAGTGCAGCGGGTTTAGACGAATGGAATAATAGCTTCTTCCAATGAACCTGAAAGATAATAAAAAAGGAGATGATAGCCACAATTGCTTGGGTCTTTGCAGGAGCAGATTACAAAATAATGGGCCAACTCATATATTGTAATGATACCCAAGAAGGATAATCCACAAAAAAGTTAAGATTACAAACCTATAATCTTTTGCAATTCAGTGTATAAAATTTTAATAAAGTCATGCAGAGTAGACTGAATAGGGTAATTCCCTCCATCATTTTGGCAGAACAAGCAGGATTTATCAAAAACATATTAATGATGGAAAATATCAATTTAATTGTAGAATTGATGAAAGAAATAGGAGCCAAAGTTAGGGGTCATAATGCGATTATGAAGTTAGATATGTCTAAAGCATTTGGTAGGGTAGAATGAGACATTTTATGCTACACGATGAAGAAAATGAGATTTTTGGAATTCTGGATAAATTTAATGTATAGATGTGTCTTTAGTGCATGACTTAAAATTCTAATTAATGGGGAGGTAGGTGGTGAATTTAAGCCAGTTAGGAGGCTTAGGCAGGGGGATACTTTAGCTCCATTACTATTTAATATATACATAGAATTACTAATAACCAGTTTAAAAAAGAATATAAACAACCTAGACATACATTGAATATAAGCTGTCTAGCTTATGTGGATGATATAATTGTTTTTACAAATGCTGGGAGCAAATCATTAAAGAATATGATGAAGCTATTAGACACAGTAGAGGAAGAAACGAAACAACAGCTTAATAAATATAAATGTCAATTTGCAGTTTCAAGGAAAACACATGAAAGGACATTTCAAAGAGTAAAAAGAATTACATGCTTTGAGCAGAATAAAGGGGCGCTAATGTACATGGGTTGTCCTATATTTGAGGGTCGAAAGAAAGAAGAATATTAAACATTTTTTATGAGCAAATTAAGAGGGAAAATAGCTGGATGGAAGGAGAATATGTTAAGTATGGCGGTGCGAATCACATTAATTAAACATGTTCTTCAAGGTACTATAGCACACATCTTAATGTCATTACAGCCGCCTAAGAAGATCTTGAACAACTTAGAGAAGAAAATGGTCAACTTTCTATGGGGTAAGAAATTAGGAAAAATTAAGTTACATTAGAAAAAATGGGAAGATATATGCTGCTCAAAGGAGGAAGCAGGTCTAGCCTTGATTAAATAAAATGATATGGCCAAGGCATGAGCATGTAAGAACTGGTGGAGGCTTAATCAGAATGATAGTCTATGTGCGAATTATATGAAAACTAGATATAGTTCAAAAAACAATATATGTAGGAATCATTAAAAAGCATCTAGAAATTGGAACTTGATGATTAAACAAAAAGAATTAGTCGAGAGTAATGCACGCTTAAATCCACAGAAGAAATTCACACTTAAAAGTTCAAAGATTTTAGTAAAAAAAAAATAGTCCATAGGCCTTTAAGGAAGCCTGGTTGAAAAAAACCCCACAAAGAATGAATGAATTTATGTGGAAGCTTTTATCAAATGCTAGTCCCGTGGACTCGAATATTCAGTTGAAGGGGATAAAATTAGCTTCCAGGTGTGAATATTGTTTTGCTAACATAGAAAGTGTAAACCACTAATTTTCAATAGGAAAAATAACGGCGGAAGTCTGGAACTCTTTGAGGATAGATGCACAAGTAAGCAACATACTCGAATATATAAATAAAAGACTAATGAGATGGAAGAAAAGTCGTACAAAGAATAATGTATGTAATTGGTTAAAAGATTACATTCCGCACATCACAGTATGAAATATGTGGAAAGTTAGGATAGAAGTAGGTTCGAAAATATTAAAATGCATGCTAAGCACATAATAGAGGAAATCAAAAAAGATTGTTCATGGATCTCAACAGGATCTCCATTAAAACTTAAAAATACGGAAATCAAAGAAGAGAAGAGAAGGTTTTGGGGATTACATGCAATTAAGGAAAAAAAGCCTTGAGGTTAGAGTGGTGAGTTGGGAAAAACCTTTGAGGGGAAGTCTTGCTTTTAACACAGATGGTAGTTTTAACAAGGATATGGGCGAGGAAGGGGGAGGAGGAGTGATAAGAAATGAGCAAGGCAATGTGATAAAAGCCTATACTATGAAAGAAAAAGCATCCTCAGCTTTGCATGCAAAAATATCAGCCTTACACAAAGGGCTTAAAATATGCAAGTAAAATACTTATATTAATATAAGTGTACAGGTGGATTCGAATATTTTGGTGAATCTGGTTATGAATAATAAGAAACGTGGAAATATGAAGAACAAATAGAGTTAATTAGAAGTATATTAATTGACTTGAAAGGGGAAATTAAACATATATACAGAGAGACCAATGTTGTTGTGGATAAATTAGTCAGAGAAGGTCTGAAGAAAGGAATACAAGAGTTTGAGGAAGCCAATATACCGGAAAAATATAAATGTTTAATTATTCTAGATAAAGTAGAATTTTCGTATATTAGAATTCAAAAGTAGTAGCGAATTTTGATCTCTCTGGTCCTATGGGGTTTATACTGGCTCTACTTGGTTTTTAAGGTTTACAGTTATAAGTCAAGATGCAAGGATAGGGAAACGTAATATGGAAATAATTCAGTCACATTAAGCAGGATAATATTTTATGTATTTTAAAGCGCAGAAACTCCAAAGATATATAAAGGCAAATGTATATACGAGGCAAAGGAGCAGCAAAAATGCATGAAAATAGTGCATACATGAGGCAAATAAATGTAAATGGCAGACAAAGTTGTGCAGGAATCATAAGCATGCATATTTGTAGTGCAGGAAAATGGTGCATACAACTGTGATTTGCAAGAATAAATAGTTTGGACTATTTTTCACGTGTGCTAAAGTGCAGGGACTGCAAAGAAGGATAATAGTCAACATAAATATCTATTTTCTGCTTTAGCTTTTGATGCAAGGGGAAAGCCAAACATTAAAAGTTGGTTAAGCTGAATATGCATGAAGATAGATAAAGTCACAAATTGAAGAGCAGCTATTGCATGTTAAAATTTATGTTTAAGGGTGTAACAGCATAAGGGTGTAAAAGGGGTTATGGGCTGTAATAGAAACATGTACATTTCTATGTTGAATTGAATGCAGGGGTAGGAAGTCTGAGGCAGAAAGGATGGTTTTGCCGTGGGAAGATATCAGTAGTTTTGGGCATTATGTCTGTTTAGCAGGGTCAAGCATGGATTACTTAAGGCATAAATGGAAAGGTACAAGAAGAAATAGTAGAGAGGTTGCCAAATATTATGCAATAACAGAAAGGAGAGATAGACAGTCCGTAAGAAGCAAGTGGAGTGAGGAATAAATGATAAACATAATGGAGAGAAAAAGAATGGAGATAGAGGCAGCCAAAATTTTGCAAAAATAGAGGAGGGGACTGCTTATGTGAAAGGAACCTACACAAATACAAGGGTGGCAGAGAAATAATCTATAAATAGACCTTAAGACAGCATAAGGCAAAGAAGCAAGTGGAGTGAGGAATTTAGAAATATGATAAATAGAGTTATGAGATGTGTATTGCTTTTATTTTTAAAGGGTGTAAAAGGAAAAAGGGTAGTCCTATATTGTAAAAATGGTATTTCTCTACCAAAAGAGAGGGCTTTTATTAATAAAACAAACTTTTGCAAAAAAAAAAGAAAGAAAAAGAAGAATAAGAATAATAAGAAGAATAAAAATAAAAAGACGAATAAGAAGAATAAGAAAAAAAAAGAATAACATGAATAACAAGATAAGAAGAATAAGAAGAATAAAAGAATAAGAAAAATAAGAAGAATAAAAGTATAAGAAAAATAAAAGAAATAAGATGAATAAGAAGAATAAGAAGAATAAATAGAATAAAATGAATAAAAAAATAAGAATAAGAAGAATAAAAAGAATAATAAGAATAATAAGAATAATATGAATAATAAGAATAAAAAGAATAATAAGAATATGAAGATAAGGAAGAATATAATGAATAAGAAGAATAGGAAGCATAAGAATAAAAAGAATAATAAGAAGAATGAGAAGAATTAGAAAAATAAGAAGAATATGAAGAATAGAAAGAATAAGAAGAAGAAGAATAATAATAATAATATGTAGAATAAGAAGAAAAAAAAAGAATAACAAGAATGAGAAGAATATGAAAAATAAGAAGAATACGAAGAATAAAAGAATAATAAAAATAAGAAGAATAAGAAGAATAAGAAGAATAAAAGAATAAGAGGAATAAGATGAATAAGAAGAATAAAAACAATAAGAAAAATAAGGAAAAGAAGAAGAATAAAAAGAATACACAAAATTAGTAGAATAAGCAGAATAAAATAATAAGTATAATAATAATAGTTTGAAGTATATGAAAAATAAGAAGATGATTTGAATAATAAGAAAAAGAAGAATAAAAAGAATAAAAAGAATAAGCATAATTAGAAGAAAATGAAGAATATGATGAATAATAAGAATATGAAGAATAAGAAGAAAAAGAAGAAAAAGAATAACAAGTAGATTAAGAAGAATAAGAAGGATAAGAAGAATAGGAAGAAAATAAAAAAATAAGAAGAATAAGAATAATAAGAAGAATAAGAAGAATAAGAAAAAAAAACAAGAATGAGAAGGATATGAAAAATAAGAAGAATAAGAAAACTAAGAAGAATAAGAAGAATATAAGAATAAGTAGAATAAAATGAATAAGAAGAATAAGAAGAAAAAAATAATAAGAAGAATACAAAAAATTAGTAGATTAAGCAGAATAAGAATAATAAGTATGATAATAAAATTATGAATTATAGGAAGAATAAGAAGAATAAAAAGAATGAAAAGAATAATAAGAAAAAGATGTAAAGGAAGAATAAGAAGAATAATAAGAAATAGAAGAATATAAAGAATAAGAAAAATAAAATAAAGAATAAGAAGAAAGAGTAGAATAAGAAGAATACGAAGAATAATAAGAATAAAAAGTAAAATAAGAATAAAAAAAATAAGATTAATAAGTATAATAAGAAGAATAAGAAAAATAAAAAAAAAAGAAGAATAAGAAGAATAAAAAAATATGAACAATATTAAGAATAAGAATAATCAGTAGAATAGGAAAACAAAGAAGAATATGAAGAATAAGAAGTATAAGAAGAATAAAAAGAATAAAAAGAATAAGAAAAATATGAATAATGAATAGAATAAGAAGAATAATAATGAATATAATAATAAGTAAAACAAAAATAATTTGAAGAATAATAAGAATAATATATATAAGAAGAATGACTTGAATAAAAAGAATAAGAAGAATAAGAAGAATAAGAAGAAAAAAAAATAATAAGAAGAATAAAAAGAATAAGAAGAAATAAAAAAATTAAAAAGAATAAGAAGAATAAGTAAAATAAGAATAATAAGAGAAATAAAAAATTAAAATGAATAAGAAGAATAAGAAGAATAAGAAGAATAAAAAGAATAAGAAGAATAAGAAGAATAAAAAGAAAAAAAAATAATAAGAAGAATAAAAAGAATAAGAAGAAATAAAAAATTTAAAAAGAATAAGAATAATAAGAATAATAAGAAAAATAAATAATTAAAATGAATAAGAAGAATAATAAGAATAGGAAAAATTAGAAGTATTAGAAGAATAAGATGAATAAGATGAGGAAGAAGAATAAAATGAATAAGAAGAATTAGTAGGATAATAAGAATAAGAAGTATAATAAGAATAAAAAGATTAAGAAGAATAAAAAGAAATAAGAAGTGTGAGAAGAATAAGTAGAATAAAAAGAATAAGAATGATAACAATAATAAGAAACATAATAAGAATTAGAAAAATTAGAAGAATAAGATGTATTTGAAGAATAAAAAAAATAAGATGAATAAGAATAATAAGTAGAATAAGAAGAATATAATGAATACAAAGGAAACTATATTTATAAGAATTAGAAGAAAAAAAAAGAAGAATAAGAGCAATAAGATAAATAAGAAGAATAAGAAGAATAAGAAGAATAAGAAGAATAAAAAGAATAAGAAGAATAAGAAGAATAAGAAGAATAAAAAGAAAGAATAAAAATATAAGAAAAATAAGAAGAAAAGTTGGATAAAAAGAATAAGAAGAATAAAAAAATAAAAAGAATAAAAAAATAAAAAGAATAAAAAAAATAAAAAGAATAAAAAGAATAAAAAGAATAAAAAGAATACAAAGAATAAAAAGAATAAAAAGAATAAAAAGAATAAAAATAATAAAAAGAATAAAAAGAATAAAAAGAATAAGATGACTGATAAAAATAATAAGAATATGAAGAAAAATTATATAAATATGAAGAATTATAAAAATAAAATAAAAAATAAGAAGAATTAGAAGAATAAAAAAATTATAAAGAATAAAAAGAATGAGATGAATAAGAAGAATAAGTAAAATAAGAAGAAGAATAAGATTAAAATGATTAATAGGAATAAGATGAAAAAGAAGAATAAGAAGTATTATGAGAATAATAAGAATAATAAGTAGAAAAAAAATAATAAGTAGAATAAGCAGAATTAGAAGAATATGTAGTAATAAATAGAATAATAAGAAGAATAAGTATAAGAAGAATAAAAAAATAAGACGGATAAGTAAAATAAAAAGAATAGGAAGAATAAGAAAGATAAGAAGAATATGAAGAATAAGAAGAATAAGAAAAATAAGATGATTACAAAAAATAATTTGAATAAAAAGAATAAGTAAAATAAGATGAATAAGTATAAAAAGAATTATAAGAAAAATAAGTAGAATAATATTAATAATAATCAGAATAAGATGAAAAAAAATAATAAGAAGAATAGAAAGAATAACAAGAATACAAAGAATAATAAGAATAAGAAGAATAAGAAGAATAAGAAGGATAATAAGAAGAATAAAAAATCATAATTATAAGAATGATAAGATGAATAAGAATAATAAGAATAATAAGAAGAATAAAAAGTTTAATAAGAATAAAAAGAATAAGCATAATAAGAATAATAAGTAGAATTATAAGAATAAGAAGAATCATAAGAATAATATAAGAATAAGAAGAAAAGTTGAATAAGACGAATAAGAAGAATATGAATAATAAGAAAAATAAAATTAAAAATAAAAGAATTATAAGAATAAGAAGAATAATAAAAATTATAAAAATAAAAAGAATAAGAAAGATAATAAGAATAGAAAGAATAAGAAGGATAATAAGAATAAGAAGAATAGGAAGAATATGAATAATAGTAAGAATAAGAAGAATTAGATGAATTGAAAGAATTAGAAGAATAAGATGAATAATAAGAATAAGAAGAATAATAAGAATAATAAGAATAATAAGAATAAGAAGAATAAGAAGAATAAAAAAATAATTAGAATGAGAAGAATAAAAATATTAAGAAGAATAAGAAAAATAAGAATAATAAGCAGAATAAATATAATAAAAAGAATAAAAAGAATAAAAAGAATATGATAATTAAGTAGAATAAGAAGAATAAAAAAAATAATAAACAAAATAAAAAAAGAATAAGCTGGATAAAAAAAAATAATAAATAGAAAGATTAAGAAGAATAAGATGAATCATACGAATTATAAGAATAAGTAGAATAATAAGAAATAGAAGAATATGAGAATAATAAAAATGAAATGAGATTAAGAAGAATAATTAGAATAAGAAAAATAAGAAACATAGGAATGATAGGAAGAATAGGAAGAATAAGAAGAATATGAAGAATGAGAAGAATGAGAAGAATGAGAAGAATGAGAAGAATAGGAAGAATAGAATGACTAGGAAGAATAAGAAGAATATGAAGAATAAAAAAATTAAAAAAAGTAGAATAAGAAGAATAAGAAGAAGAAAAATAAGAATAAGATAAATAAGATGAATACGAATAATAAAAAGAATAAGAAGAATAAATGTAAAAAGAAGAATAATATGAATATTAAGAATAAGAAGAATAAGAAAAATAAGTAGAATATGAAGAATAAGTAGAATAAGAAGAATAAGTAGGATAATAAGAATTTGAAGAATAAGAAGTATAAAATAAATAAGAAGAATGAGAAGAAAATAAAGAATTAGAAGGAAAAGTAGACTAGGAAGTATAAGGAATATAAGAAAAAAGGTAGAATAAAAGAATAAGAAGAAAAAGTAGTATAAGAAGAATAAGAGAAATAAGAAGAATAAAAAGAATATGATGAATAAGAACAATAATAAGGATAAGAAGAATAATAAGAATAAGAAGAATAAAGGGAATAAGAAGATTAAGTAAAATTGGAAGAATATGAAGATATAGAATAATAAAAAGAATAAAAAAAATAAAAAAAATAAAAAAAATAAAAAAAATAAAAAAAATAAAAAAAATAAAAAAATAAAAACAATAAGTAGAAAAATGAGAATAAGAAGAATAATAAGAATAATAAAAATAAAAAGAATAAAAAGAATATGAAGAATAAGAAGAATTAAAACAATATGAAGAATAAGAAGAATAAGAAGAATAAGAAGAATTAAAACAATATGAAGAATAAGAAGAATAAGAAGAATAAGAATAATAAGAATAATAAGTTGAATAAAAAGAATAGAAAGAATATGAAAAATAATAAGAATAAGAAAAATAATTGAATAAGAGAAATAAGTCGAATAAGAAGAATAAAAAAATAAAGAAGAATAAGAATAATAAGTAGGATAAGAATGAAATGAATAAAAAGTAGAATAAGTAGAATAATAAGAATACAAATGATAATAAGAGAAAGAAGAATAGGAAGGATAAGAAGCATGATTAGAATAATAAGAATAAGAAGAAAATAAAGAAAAAGAAGAAAATAAAGAAAAAGAAGAAAAATAAGAATAAGAAGAATAAGATGATTTAAAATAATATGATGAAAAATTAAAGTAAAATAAATTATAATAAGATTTAGAAGAATAAAAAGAAAATAAATATTATGAAGAATAATAAGAATAAGAAGAAAAAAAAAGAAAAAAAAAGAAGAATAATAAGAAAATAAAGAAGTAGAAGAAGAATAAATATAATAATAATAAAAAATTATAAGAATAGTAAGAATAAGAAGAATATGTAGAATAAGACAAATAAGAAGAATAAGTAGAAAAATAAGAATAATAAGAAAAAGAAGTATAAGAAGAATAAGAAGCAAAAGAATAATAATAAAAAGAAATTTAAAAGATTTGAAGAATAAGAAGAAATATAAGAATAAGAATAAATTAAGAATAAGAAGAAATATAAGAATAAGAAGAATAAAAAGAAAAAAAAATAAAAAAATACGAAGGATAAGAAGAATAAGAAGAATAAGAAGAATAAGATGAATAAGAAGAAGAATAATAATAATAATAATTTTAAGAATAAAAAATAATAAAAAGAATAAGAAAAATAATAATATTATTTAGAATACGAAAAAATAAGAAGAATAAGCATAATATAAAGAATAAGAAGAATAAGAAGTATAAGAATACTAAGAAGAATAAGAAGAATTAAAGAATAAGAAGAATAAGACATATAAGGAGAATAACAAGTATAAGAAGATTAAGAAGAATAATAAGAATAAGAAAATTAAGAAAAATTAGAAAAATATAATGAATATGAAGAATAATAAGAAAATAAGAATAATAAGAATAAGAGGAATAAGAAGATAAAAAATATATAAGAATAAGAAGATTAAAAAGAATAAGAAAAAAAAAAGCAATCAAATGAATAAGAAGAATAAGAAGAAAAAAAATAATTAAAAAAATAAAAAGAATAAGAAGAATAATAATAATAAGAAGAATAAGAATAATAAGAATAATAAGAAGATATAGTAGAATAACAAAAATAAGTAGAATATGAATAATAAGAAGAATTAGAATAATAAGAATAAAAAGAAGGATTAGAAGAATAAGAAGTATAAGAAGAATAAGAAGAAATATAAGAATAAGAAGAATAAGAAGAATATGAAGGATACAAAGAAAAAGAAGAATAAGACAAAAAAGAAGAATAAGAAGAAATAGAATAAGAAGAAATAGAAAAATAAGAAGAATAAGACAAAAAAAGAAGAATAAGCAGAATAAAAGAATAAGAAGAATAAAAGGAATAAGAATAATAATATTAATTAATATAAGAATAAAAAGAATAAGTAGAATAAGAAGAATAATTAGAATAAGAAGAATAAGTATGATATAAAGAATAAGTAGAATAAAAAGTATAACAATAATAAAAAGAATTAGAAGATTAATAATAAAAAGTAGAATTAGAAGAATAAGAAAAAGAATAAAAATAAAAATAAAAATAAAAATAAAAATAAAAATAAAAATAAAAATAAAAATAATAATAATAATAAGGATAACAAGAATAAGAAGAATAATAAGAATAAGAAGAATAATAAGAATAAGTAGAATAAGAAGAATAAGAATTATAAGAAGATAAAGAAGTATAAGAAGGATAAGAAGAATAATAAAAATAAGAAAAATAAGAAGAATAAAAAGAATAAAAAGAATAAGAAGAATAATAAGAATAAGCAAAATAAGAAAAATAAGTTGGATAATAAAAATATGATGAATAAGAAGAACAATAAGAATATTAAGATTAAGATGAATAAAAAGAATGATATGAATAATAAGTATAATAATAATAATAATAATAATAATAATAATAATAAGAATATCAACAATAAGAAAAATAAAATAAGGAATAAAAGAATAATAAAAATAAGAAGAATAAAAAGAATAGGAAGAATATGTAGAATAGAATGAATAAGAAGAATATGAAGAATATGAAAAATAGGAAGAATAAGAATAATAGGAAGAATAGGAATAATAGGAAGAATAAGAAGAATGAGAAAAAATGGAAGAATAGGAAGAAATGGAAGAATAGGAAGAATATGAAGAATAAAAAAAATTATAAAAAAATTAAGAATAATAAAAATATGAAGTATCAGCAGTACAAGAAGAAGAATAATAATAATAAGAATACTAATAATAATAATAATAATAAAAATAATAAGAATAAGAAGAATAAGTAGAATAAGAAAAATAAGAAAAATAAAAAGAATAAGAAGAATAAAAATAATAATAATAATATGAAGAATAAAAAGAATAAGAAAAATATGAAGAATGAGAAGAATAGAAAGAATAAGAAAAAATATAATAAAAAGAAGAATAAAATGAATCATAAGAAAAGAAGAATAAGAGAAATCAGATGAATAAAAAGAAAAAGAAGAAAAGAGAGAATATGAAGAATAAAAAAACTATGAATAATAAAAAGTACAATAAGAATATTAATAATAATAAGAAAAAAAAGAATAAGCAGATTAAGAAGAAATAGGATAATAAGAATTATAATAATAAGTAGAATAAGAAGAATAAAAAGATTAATTAGAATATTAAAAATAAGAAGAATAAGAATAGTAAGAAGAATAAGAAGATTCACAAGAATAATATTAGAAAAAAAGAAAATGATAAGAAGAATATGAAGAATATTAAAAAAATTAAAAATTAAAGAATTTAAAGAATAAGAAGAATAATAAAAATTAGATGAATAAAAAGAATAAGAAGTATAATAAGAATAAGAAATATAATAAGAATAAGAAGAATAGGAAAAATAGGAAAAATAGAAAGAATAAAAAGAATAAGAAGAATTAGAAGAATAAGATGAATAAGAAGAATAAGAAGAAACAAAAAATAAATAAATAAATAATTAATTAATTAGAATAAGAATAATAAAAAGAATAAAAAGAATAAAAAAGAATAAAATGAATAAAATGAATAAGTAGAATAAGAAAAATAAGTAAAATAAAAATAATAAACAAAATAAAAAGAAAAGCTGGATAATAAGAAAAAAAGAATAAAAAGAAAGAAAAAGATGAATAAGATGAAGCATACAAATTATAATAATAAAAAGAATAATAACAATAAAAGAATATGAGAATAATAAAAATAAAATGAAGAATAAGAAGAATAATAAGAAAAAAAAATAGTAGAAGAAGAATAATAGGAAGAATAGGAATAACATGAAAATTATAAAAAAAGAAGAATAAAAAGAAGAAGAATAATAATAAGATAAAGAATAAAAGTAATGAGATGAATAAGAAGAATAAGAAGAATAAAAAAAAAATAAGAAGAATAATATGAATAATAATAATGAAAAAATAAGAAGAATAATATGAATAATAAGAATAAAAAAATAAGAAGAAGAAAAAAAGAAAAATAATTAGAATAAGAAGAATAAGTAGAATAAAAATAATATGTAGTATAAAAAGAATAAGTAGTATAAAAAGAATAATAAGAATAAGAAGAATAAGAAGTATAAAAAGAATAAGAAGAAATAGGAGAATAAGAAGAAAAAAGAAGAAAAAGAAGGATAAAAGAATAATATGTATAAGAAAAATAAGAACAATAAGTAGAATAAGAAGAATAATAATAATAAGTATAAGAAGAATAAAAAGAATAAGAAGAATAAAATGAATAAGAATAAAAAAAATAAGAAGAATCAGAAAAATAAATAGATTAAAAATAATAAGAAAAATAAAAAAAAATAGGAAGAATAAAAGAATAAGAAGAATAAGAAATATTAGAAATATAAGATAATAAGTATAGTAGGAAGAATAGTAAGAATATGAAGAATTAGAAGAAAATAAAGAAATACAATTATTTGGAGAATAAGAAGATTAAGAAGAATAAGAAGAATACAAAGAATACAAAAAAATAAGAAGAATAAAAAGAAAAGGAAGAAAAAGAATATAAAGAATAAGAATAATAATAAGAATAAAAAGATTAAAAAAATAGAAAGAATAAGAAAAATAAGATGAAAAAAAAGAATAAGTTGAATAAGATAAATAAGATGAATAAAGAGAATAAAAATAATAATAAGAATAATAAGAAGAATAAGAATAATAAGTAGAATAAGAAGGAAATGAAGAATAAGTAGAATAAACAAAATAATTAGAATACATATGATAATAAGAGTAAGAAGAATAGGAATAAGAAGAATGATTAGATTAATAAGAATAAGAAGAAAAAGAAGGATAAGAAGAATTAGAAGAATATGAAAAATAAGAAAAATAAAATAAATAATAAGAAGAATTAGAAAAATAATAAGAAAATAAGAAAAATAATAAGAATAAGAATAATAATAATAATAATAATAATAATAATAATAAAATAATAAAAAGAATAATAAGAATATGAAAAAGAAGAAGAATAAGTATAATAATAAGAAAAATAAGAAGAATAACAAAAATATGAAGAATAGCAAGAATAAGAAGAATAAATAGAATAAGAAAAATAAGAATAATAAGAAAAATAAGTTGAATAAAAAGAATAAGTAGATAAATAAGAAAAGAAAGAATAAGAAGAATAAAAAGAATAAAAAGAATTAGAAGAATAATAAGAAATAGTAGAAGTAAAATCTGAATTATAAGAATAATAAGAAGAATAAGTAGAATTAAAGAATAAGAAGAATAAGACGTATAAGTAGAATAACAAGAATAAGAATAATTAGAAGAATAAGAAGAATAAGAAAATTAATAAAAATTAGAAGAATATAAAGAATAAAAAGAATAAGTAGAATAAGTAGAATAAGAAGAATAAGAAAAAAAAGAAGAAAAAAAATTAAAAGAGTAAGAAGAATAAAAAGAATAAAAAAAATAAGATAAATAAGATAAATACAAAGAATAAGAAGAATAAGAAGAATAAAAAGAAAAAGAATAATTAGAAGAATAAGAATAATAAGAACAATAAGTAGAATAAGTAGAATAAGTAGAATAAGAAAAAAAAGAATAATAAGAAGAATAAAAAGTATAAAAATAATAAGAAGAATTAGAAGAATAAGAAGTATTAGAAGAATAAGAAGAATAAGAAGAATTAGAAGAATTAGAAGGATAAGAAGAATAAGAAGAAATATAAGAATTAGAAGAATTAGAAGGATAAGAAGGATAAGAAGAATAAGAAGAAATATAAGAATAAGAAGAATAATAAGAATAAAAAGAATAATAAGAATAATAAGAATAATAAGTAGAATAAGAAGGAAATGAAGAATAATAAGAATTAGAAAATTAAAAATAATAAGAAGAAGAATAATATGAATTTGAATAAGAAGAATAAGCAGATAAAAAAGAAATATTAGAATAAGAAGAATAAGTATGAAATAAATAATAAGAAGAATAAGTAGAATGAATAGAATTGGAAGAATAAGAATAAAAAGAAGAATTAGAAGTATAAGAATAATAATAATAATAATATTAATACTAATAATAATAATAATAATAATAATAATAATAAAAAGAATAAGAAGAAAAAAAAAGAATAAGAAGGATAAGAAGATTAAGTAGGATGAGAAGAATAAGTATTATAAGAAGAATAAGAAGAATAATAAGAATAAGAAGATTAAGAAGATTAAGAAGAATAATAAGAATAAGAAGAATAAGACGAATAAAAAAATAAAAAGAATACGAAAAATAAGAAGAATTATAAGAAAAAAAGAATAAGAATGATAAGAAGAATAAGAAGAGTAAGTGTAGAATAAAAAGAATAAGTATTATAAGAAGAATAAAAAGAATGAGAAGAATAAGAAGTATAATAAGAATAAGAAGATTAAGAAAAATAAAAAAAATAAGAAAAATAAGAAGAATGAGATGAATAAAAAGAATAACAAGAATACGAAAAATAAGAAGAATTAGAAGAATAAGAAGAATAAGAAGAATTAGAAAAATAAGAAGTATAAGAAGAAGAATAGTAATAATAAAAAGAATAAGATGAATAAGAATAATAAGAAGAATATGAATAAGAAAAAGAATAACAAGAATATGAAGAATCAGAAATATAACAAGATTAAGAGGAATAATAAGAATAAGTAAAGAAGAAGAAGTCAAATAATAAGAAAAAGAAGAAGAATAAGAAGAATAAAAATAATAGCAAGTATAAGAAGAATAGGTAGAAAAGGAAAAATAAAAAAAATAAGAAGAATAAGTCGAATAAAAAGAATAAGTAGAAAAATAAATATACGAAGAATACAAAGAATAAAAGAATTAAAAGAATAATAAAAATTAGTAGAATAAATAGAATATGAATTATAAGAATAATAAGAAGAATTATAAGAATAAGAAGAATTAAAGAATAAGACGTATAAGAAGAATAACAAGATTAAAAAAGAAGTAGTTGAATTAGAAGAATAAGAAGAATAAAAAAATTGAGTAAAATTAGAAGAATATAAAGAATAAGAAGAATAAGTAGAATAAGAAGAATAAGAAGAATAAGAATAATATTAAGAATAAGAAGAAAAAAAATTATAAGAATAATAAGAATAAAAAGAATAAAAATATAAGTGTAATAAGAGGAATACGAAGAATAACAAAAATAAGAAGAAGAAAAATAAAAAAAATAATTAGAAGAATAAGAAGAATAAGAACAAAAAGAAGAATAAGTAGAATAAAAAAATAAGAAAAAAAAAGAATAAAAAGAAGAATAAAAATAATTAAAAGAATAAGAAGAATAAGAAGAGTAAAAAGAAATATAAGAATAAAAAGAATAAGAATAATACGAAGGATATGAAGAATAAGAAAAATAAGAAGAATAAGTCAAATAAGAAGAATAAGAAAAATAAAAAAAATAAGAATAATAATAATATTCATTAGAGTAAGAAGAATATGTAGAATAATAAGAAATAGTTGAATATAATTAATAAGTACGATATAAAGAATAAGAACAATAAATAGAATGAGTAGAATTAGAAGAATAAAAATAAAAAGGAGAATTAGAAGAATAAGAAGAATAAGAAAATAATAATAATAATAATAATACGAACAAGAATAATAAGAAGAATAAAAAGAATATGAAGGATAAGAAGAATAAGAAGAATATGAAGAATATGAAGAATAATTAGAATAAAAAGAATAAGTATTATAAAAAGAATAAGTATTATAAAAAGAATAAGAAGAATAAGAATAAAAAGGAGAATTAGAAGAATAAGAAGAATAAGGATATTAAGAAGAATTAGAAGAATAAAAATAATATGAAGAATAAAAAGAATAAGAAGGATAATAATAATAATAATAATAATTAGAAGAATAAGTAGAAAAAGAAGTATAAGTATTATAAGAAGAATAAGAAGAATAAAAAGTAAAAGAAGAATAAAAAGAATAAGATGAATAAGATGAATAAGACAAATAAAAAGAAAAACAAGAATATGAAAAATAAGAAGAATAAAAGGAATAATAAGAATAAGAAGAATAGGTAGAATAAGAAGAATAAGTATTATAAGAAGAAAAAGAAGAATAATAATAAAAGGAGAATTAGAAGAATAAGAAGAATAAGAATAAAATGAAGAATAAGAAGAATGAAAAGAATATGAAGAATAAGAAGAATAAGAAGAATAAAAAGAATAATTAGAATAAAAAGAATAAGTATTATAAAAATAATAAGAAGAATAAAAATAAAAATAAAAAAGAGAACTAGAAGAATAAGAAGAATAAGGATATTAAGAAGAATTAGAAGAATAAAAATAATATGAAGAATAAAAAGAATAAGAAGGATGATAATAATAAGAAGAAGAATTAGAAGAATAAGTAGAAAAAGAAGAATAAGTATTATAAGAAGAATAAAAAGAAAAAGAAGAATAAAAAGAATAAAAAGAATAAGAAGAATAAGATGAATAAGACAAATAAAAAGAAAAACAAGAATATGAAAAATAAGAAGAATAAAAGTAATAATAAGAATAAGAAGAATAGGTAGAATAAGAAGAATAGGTAGAATAAGAAGAATAACTATTATAAAAAGAAAAAGAAGAATAATAATAAAAGGAGAATTAGAAGAATAAGAATAATAAGAATAATAAGAAGCAATAATAATCAAAAATGCTTTCAACTTCTAGAGAGTGAAAGTGCATTTCTAGAGATAGATACCCACCCTTTTTGTGTGAAAAAGCTCGATTTGAAGCCTAAAATGGATGAAATTGACTCTTTCTTCATCAAAAAAAATCATTCTCTACAATTACTAAGTATATCACGTTCTTAATTCGGATATTTAATGCAAAAAATAAGGTGCTCGTGGTGATATTTTTGAAGGAAGAGTTGATGAAGCTGACATCGCCAGTCAATCTCACTCTTATTGGGAAATTCTTCCATGGAAGGCCCGACTTCTTTGCATTAATTGATTTCTTTGCTTCACTGAAGTTATGGTAGTAGGTAAAAATTGCAAACTATGACAGTAAACACACTATGCTTCTGTTCAAGGGTGATGATGACTTCCTCATAGTCTGGTTAAGAGCTTCATAGAGCGTCGCCAGATACCCAATGCGCATCTTTAAGTGGCCGCCTGACTTATCTCCATTCGAAGAATCTTCACATGCCCTAGTATGGTTTACATTACCGAAGCTTCCACTTCATCTCTATAACAAACACGCACTTCATGCATTAGCACTATGCTTGGGAAAACCATGGCTGTTTGTTGAAGCCACAGCCAGCATGACTAGGCCAAGTGTCCCCATATTATATGTGGAAATTGACCTCAAAACATCCCCCCCACATAGAGTGTGGGTGGGCAGTGACCTTACCAATGGATTCTGGCAGGAGCTCATCCCAGAATCCATACTGTATTACTGCATATACTATTACAAATGGGACATGAGTAGGCAGATTGTATGGCTAGTGGCAGAAAGAAGAAGGATGACATATTTAACAAGGAGAATATGAGAGGTAGGGTATGGGTAAAGAGGAGGTTTAGAGAAGGGGAAATAAAAGGTGAAAAGATTGGAGAGGAAGTAGAAAAGGGGGCGGGGGGGGGGGGGTAGAGGGATGCAGAATGGGGAAGGGAAATAAGGAGAGAAGTGGAGGGAAGTAAGGGTAGGGAAAGAGATGGGGATAGCTAAAAAGGTGAAGAAAGGGTGGTGGAGATAATGAAGGTAGGAGAAATGGAAGCAGTGCTGAAGTAAGGCTAGGAGAGAATTGAAGAGGAAGAGCCAAGGAGATAGAAAAAAGGAGGATGAAAGAGATTAAAAAATGGTTAGAGGAAGCGTGGGGGGGGGGGGGGGGGTGTTGAAATGGCAGAAAGAGAGGGATGGAGAAGAGATGTATGGACTAGAGGAAGGAAAATAAAAGGGACAAGAGAGACTGAAATGGAAAAAAATATAGAACAGCATAATTGGGAGGAGGATGATCTATTATCAGAAGATGAATCAAAGGCTAAAAGCTAGCCATTTATTAGCACAAAAAAGGACGAAACATGCTGGATTTGAATGCAATACATGATGATCTGGGGATAAATGAATAGATTTCCAGACCTATACCACAAAGCAGGGAAAGCGCATTGGAAAAAATTAAGAAGTTGAAATAAAACCTGGAAAAAATGAATTTCATTAAAAAAATAGATAAAGCTCCATCGACTTCAAACAAGACTCCAGGAAAAATAAGAAAAAATATCTAAATATGAAATATGAATTAAAATGCACCACGAGGACTCAAGAGATACACTTAGATATGATTAATGATCTATACTGCAATATAAGAGGGGTAGCGAACACCCCCACAATAAATAGAATTAAAAATCTAATTAAATTATATTGGCTAAAAATTAATATTCTAGTAGAACCAATGGTTAATAAAAATCAAATAGATAAATACAAGACAATGATAGGTCTAGATAAGGCATTTTTGAACTCTAATAGTAAGATATTGTTTATGTTGAAAAATTCAATAAATATTGAAAATTTTGTAGAAGCCGAGCAGTTTGTCAGCTTCAAAATAGGAAAACAATCAGAGTATATTTGTTCAGTGGTATATCTAAGTAATATGAAGGAAGAAAGGAAGAAGCTCTGGTGAGAAATGGAGGATGTAGCTGCAATGAAGTCTCCATAGATTATTGGCGGGGACTTTAATGTGATAAGAAATATTAACGAGAAAAGTGGAGGGAGAACTCCTAACCTGACAGCTATATCATAATTTAACGAGGTGATTGTTAATGCAAATTTAATGGAAGTATATTTTTAAGGATCGAATTACACATGGTGTAACAACTGGAAGTGTAGGGGGACAATTTGGTCGAGGCTCGATTGGGTCATTTTTAACCAATAATGGTTGGATAAGCTGGATGGAATAAAGGTGATATATTTAAATAGAACTTGCTCAGAATATAGCCCACTTTTAGTGACACTGAGTTAGAAGGAGAGGAGATATAATGATTTTAAATTTTAGAATATGTGAGGAATGCATAAAGAATTTGATAATATAGTAAGAGATACATGGGAAAGACAAGACTTAGGTAATCCCATGCAGATACTGGCAAAAAAAACTAAGAAACTTACGCTTGGTCCTAAGCAAGTGGAATAAGGAGGTTTTTGGAAATGTTACAAAAAAGATACATGAAGCTGAGTAGAAAGTAGCTACCCTAGAAATAAAGGATGAAGAGAGAAAAAATGATTCCTTGATAAAAGAATTAAGTAAAACTAAAGCAGAATTAAGGATTAGAAAGCATATGAAAGAAGTTTTCTGGAAACAGAGAGCAAGAATTAAGTGGCTAAAGGATGTAGATAAAAATACAAAGTTTTTCAATGCTATAGTAAAAATCAGAAATCAAAAGCAAAGAATAAAAGGATTTAAAAAAGCTAGTGGAGAATGGATAGAAATGGAAGAGTAAATAAAAAAAGAACTAGAAGAATCTTTTAAAAGGCACTTATGCGGGCCAAGCACAGGAAAGATGAATACACTAATGCAAAATATTGAAAAAAGAGTTACAGAAGAGGATAATAAAATTCTAGAAGAATTTCCAAAAGAAGAAGAGGTAAGAGAGGTCATATTTAGCACATTAAGGATAGTGCGGCATGACCTGATGTTGGAATAATTGTTTTTTTCAAAGAAGCTAGCCCATAATTAAAAAAGAGGTGGTTGCAGCGATTTCATGGATTTTTGTGGGTGTGGATATTACAATAGCATGGGTGAATTCCTTTATAGTTCTAATTCCTAAAAAACGAAAATCCACAGAAAGTGGAAGATTTTAGGCCAATCAGCCTATGTAATACTATTTACAAGATCTTAGCCAAAGTGCTCCATAGCAGGCTCAGTCTGATTCTTCCTGCTATCATTTCTACTGAGCAAGCAAGTTTTGTAAATAATAGGCTGATGATGGAAAATATCAATTTAGCCTCAGAATTGATAAGAGAAATAGGGGCAAAAGTAAGAGGGCCCAATATTATTTTAAAGCTATACTTGTCAAAAGCATTTGATTGAGTAGAATGAAATGTTTTATTCTATCTAATGAGGAAGTGAGATTTTTAGAATTATGGATTAGTAATAATTTATAGATGTATTGCTAGTGCATGGGTGAGAATTCTGATAAATGGGTAGGCTGGGAAAGAATTCATACTATCAAGAGGGATGAGACAAGGAGATCCTCTCTCTCCTTCCCTATTTAATTTATATTTAGAGTTATTCATCGTAAATCTAAAGGAAAAAGTAAAAATGGGTAACATCCTGGCATACAAACAGCCTAGGCACACTCCTATAGTAAGCTTCTTGGCGTATGCAGATCATATTATCATATTTACAAATGCTAGCAGTTGTTCCATGAAAAGATTAATGAGGCTGTTGCAAATACTGGAAGAGGAAACAAGCAAAAATGTTAAATAAGAATAAATGTCAATTCATTATAGCATCAAAAATGACAGAAAGTATAACTCAAAAGATAAAAAGAATCATAGGTTTTACACAACAGAAAGGCACGCTAATGTATCTAGGATGCCCCATAAACGAAGGAAGGGTAAAGGAGGAATATCTTTATTCATAGTAGAGAAGATGAAAAAAAAGATTGCTAGTTGGAAAGAGGACCTACTAAGTATGGCAGGAAGAATATCACTAATAACGCATATTACAAGGATCACTGGCACACATTTTGATGTCCATTTAGCCGCGAAAAAGCATTATAAGAAGATTAGAAAGAGAAATGGACAATTTCTTATGGGGAAAAAAGGAGAAAAGAACAAATTACACTGGAGAAAATGGGGGGACCTATGTTATCTGAAGGAGGAGGCAGGTTTAGGCTTTGCTAGTCTAAACGATATGGCTAAAGCCTGGGCTTGTAAGAACTGGTGGAGGCTAAAGAAGAATGGAAGTATTTGGGTGGCATATATAAAAGCTAGATATGGTTTAGGGGATAAGGCATTTAAAGATCCAAAGAAGGTATCAAAAAGCTGGAAGCTAATGCATAGACAACAAGGCATTATAGAAAAGCATGCAATCTTGACTAACAATGGATGGAAATGGACCTTGAATGCGCATGGAAATTTTATGCTTAAAAGTGTCAAATTGCTAGTAAGTAATAGAAAACCCTCATAGGAGTTATTTAAAGGCGTATGGCCAAAAGAGATACCACAGAAAATAAATATTTTTTAATGGAAACTCCTTTCGAACATGATCCCGGTAGATATTATTGTTCAGAAGAAGGGTATAAGTTTAGCATCTAGATGTGAATGCTTTCATCAAGAGAGAGAAAGCATAGATCATTTGTTTTCAACATGAAAGATAACGACAAAATTATTAACAAAATTTGTAATAGAAGCAGAAATATAGAGATGCACATGAAACTTAAGGGACAAGATAAAGAATTGGTCGAAGAAGCACATGAAGAACAAAATTTTTAAATGGCTAAAAAATTATATTCCGCATATAGCAGTATGGTATCTATGGAAAGCTAGGAATAGAAGTAGATATGATAATGCTGAAATGAGGGTCAAAGACATATTAGAAGAGATTAAAAGAGAATGCTCTTTTATCTCTGCTTGCAATCTGATAAAACTAAAAAATATAGGTCTAGATAAAAATTGAAAAAAAAAACATGGGGTCTTAATATAACTATAACGAGAATGCCAGGTATAAAGATCACAAGCTGGAACAAGTAACCACAAGGAGGTCTAGCCCTTAATATGGATGGAAGTTTCAAAAGGGAAATGGGAGTAGCAGGTAGAGGAGGAGCAATATGAAATGAAGAGGAAAGAGTGATAAGAGCTTTTACAACGAGGAGTTTAGCCTCCTCAACTCTACACTCAGAGATTATGGCCTTGTATAAGGGTTGAAAATCTCTAAGGATAACAACTACTTAAATATTCAAGTGCAAGTAGATTCGAAAGTATTGGTTGATCTAGTAAGAGGTAAAATAAATTTATGGAGGTTTGAGGAAGAAATCATTAGTATCAAAAATTTATTAATAGACCAAAAAGGTGAAATAACACACATTTATAGAGAGGCAAATGCGCTGGTAGATAAATTAGCAGAGGAAGGCATGAAGAAAGGAACTTATGAGTTTGATGGTAGAAGTGTCCTAGAGAAGCTTAAAGGTTTAATTTAATTGGATAAAATAGGTTTTTCGTATATTAGAATTCAAAAGCTAAAAGAGTAGAAAACAAAACTAGCAGGGGGCTTTCTGAACCCAAGAGGGACACAATAATATTAACTATCTTGTTTTGCAGTGCTACTGTAAAAATGTAGGTGAATGTCTAAAAATAGATGGGAAGGATCCTTGTCCCTAAGGGGAGACTAATATGATGACAACAAGCAAAGAGGAAGGGGCTAGCTACAAAAGAGGAAGGATACATAAAAGGCATACCCAATTTAATATGTTTACAGACTTTACCAGAAGGGCAGAACCATGGTCACTGTCTCTTCTAGTTTTTTTTCTAACTTTTCAGGTGAGAGAGCAGTGGAAGCTGGATAAAGTAGGAAATAATGTTGTGAATTCTAGTTTTTTTCTAACTTTCTGTCCGACCTATTTGACACCTCTATGTTGTAGTAATTAAAATTTACCAAGAGAAGTATGTATGCAACTTCATGATAAACATCACAACTACTAAGAATATGTCACACATTAGAAAGATTATGCTAATGAGTTGATAGGGTTATATTGTACAATAATTTCTCCAATCTAGTAGGTAGAGTTTCGACAAAGATTAGACACCAAAACTATATAATACTCAATATTCTACCTCCTCTTCTAAATACCTCTAAAAGTCTATTGATGTCATGAATATTTATCAAAACTTACTAAAACATCAATATCATAAAATCAACTCATAATTTTTTTATTTCCATTGATATACATCATTATAAACTACCAAATAACATAAGAATATTCAGTAGTTGAACACTAAATACTTCCCTCAAATTGCATTAGTAAAAAACATATGAGTAAGGCCAACTCAAAAGGTTGTCACCACCTTGTGAGTCACACCCACTTATGATTTATCGTGTGGATTACCTATCACCATCCTCCATAGGATAATGTGACCCCCATAATAAAGGTCAACCCTTAAAAGTATATTCTATAAAACATTCATATCAATTGAAGATTTATTTTTATAAGACATGTACAATGGCATGTTATGTAAAATCATTCTTGATTTGGTTTTGTGAGCATCATACTTATAATGAATAGCATATCTCAATTTTAGGTTTTAACATATAGGTTTGCCTTACTTTTCATATTTATAAAGGTTTCTTTTTCTTTTCTATCATATAAACGAGCAAGCCTCATGGCTTACTTATCACTGTCCACCATGAAAATACATACAAACCAACCAATAGTCAAAACCATAATTCAAGTTCTATTTTATTATAATTTTCATCAATTTCCATTCTAAAATATAAAAAAAAATAGATCAATTAATAATAAAACTATTCATACATCACATAGATAGTAATTACACAAGTCATATACCTTATAAAAATCTAGGATTAAAATCTTAATCACATGCTATTTTAGTTGATTTTTAGAAACCACCCTAAAGATGAGGGGTTTGATAGTCATGTCTTCCAAATCTAGGGTTTAGATTTTGTCTTACATACTTTACTTGCTAATGGATCCCTTAAGAAGTACGAAATCCATGCTAAGGTTATTTTCTACATTTTATGTTTTGGTCTTGAAGATTGAAGAAAAAAACTTTTTGTTTGTTTATCATCTTTTTCTTTTATACTCCATAAATCTAGTACTTGTTTGATTAGAAAGTCATAAATTTAGAAAGATGCCATAAATTTGATATTGTTCTCTTAAGCTCAAGGTTGTGCCTATGAAAAAATGTCACGACTTTGTAATCCATTTAAATCTTTTTATAATATAATATCACGGTGCTGGAAAGTATCCATAACTTGTTCATTTTTTCTATCTAGCACAAAGTTGTAGCTTTGTGAATGGACTGCATCTTTGAACTTTCATTTGTATCAAATAACCATGATGCTAAGAATGACCATGACTTTTTCTTTACTTTTTCTTTTGTATCGAATGGTCATGGTTCTTGGAATGACCATAGTTTTGGCTATGGTCTTTCTTTTGCATCGAATGGTCATGGTTCTTGGAATGATCATAGCTTTGACTATGGTCTTTCTTTTGCATCAAATGACCATGACACTAGAAATAACCATGGCTTTGGCAATTAGCTCCTACATCTAAGTCATGGCTTTTCCTTCTTTTGAGGGCAAGAGTCAATTTTGAAAGTGATCACACTCGGGTAATGCACTTTGTAATATTATGTGACCAAAAGTCATGATACTGGATTAATGTCATAGCTTTAGATTGAGTAATTATTCTCTCTTTAACTATTTCTTGCCCAAAAATCATAGCTTTGAAAAATGATCACTACTCTGATTTGAGAATATAAAGTCATAGTAAAGATAAAGTTATGGTGCCATGAAGTGGCCATGAAATTTTGTACTAGTGGGGGTAAATGAATGTTACGACATAAAATTATTGTCATGGTTATTTAATTATTATAAGATAAAATGGCTATGACTTTAAGATAATATTAGAGCCAAAAAGTGGATGTCGTAAGCTAAGCCATATTTGAATATGTATTGCATAATTAAAGAATTATACTAGTGAGGTGTATAGAGTCATGGCATACAAATATAAACAGATAGATGGATAAACAGATATACTTATGGGCTTATAGGCAGATCGATAGATAAATTGATAAATTGATCATATAGATAGATAGATAGTCATATTGACATATTGACAAATAGATAGATTGGTAGATACACAGATAAACAAATAAAAAGATACACAAATAGATAGATAGATAAACACAAAAATAAATAGATAAATATGCAAATAGATAGATATACAGATAGATATAAGCAGATAAATAGATGATTTTGATAAACTGATAGATGTAAAGACTGATAGATAGAAAGATATTTAGATAGTCAGATAGATATAGAGTTAGATCGATATTTAGTTAGTTAGATAGTTAGATCATTTAGATAGATTCATAGATAAACAGATAGATAGATTGATTGATGGACATATAGATATTTACACATATAAATAGATAGATAGACATATAAACAAATAAATAGAAATATATATATATATATATATATATATATATATATAAACACATAGAGATATAGATTGAAAGAAAGATATTTAGATAGAAAGATAGAAAGATAGACATATAGACATATATATAGATAGATAGATAAACATATAAACAAATAGGAAAATATATAGATAGATAGAAAGATTGATTGATAGATAGATAGATTGATAAATAGATAGAAATATAAATATATAAACAAATGGATAGATATAAAGATAGATAGAAAGACACATAGACGGATAGACACAGACATATAGACAGATAGTCAGATTGATTGATTAACAGATAGATAAAAAGACAAATATATAAAAAGATAGATAGATAAACAAATATAAAGATGAAGAGATATATAGATAGATAGACAAATAGATAGACTGATATATTGAAATATGATAGATAGAAAGATAAACAAATACACAGATCGACTAAAAGATAGATATATAGATAGACAAATAAATAAATAGATAGATAGATATATAGACAAATATTTAAATATACAATTTAATAAATAAATAGATAGATAGATATAGATATATATATATATATATATATATATATATATATATATATATATATATATACATACACACACACACACACAAATAGGTAAATAGATAGAAAAGATAGCTAGAAAGATAGATAGAAAGATAGACCAATAGTTAAGTAGGTAAATAGACAAATAGGCAGAAATGTAGATAGATGGATAGACACAGATAAATAGTTAGACAGATATTTAGATAGTTAGATTGCCAGATAGATAGATTGACATATAAGCATATAGATAAATAAATAGATGGACTGATAAATAGAAACATAGATAATTAGATCGATAGACAAATATAGAGAAATATAGATAGATTGATAGATTGATTGATAAACAAATAGACATATAGAGAAATATATAGAGAGACGAATAGAGACACAGATAGATCGACATATAGTTAGATAGTAAAATAGATAAATTGATAGAAAGATTGAATGATTCCTACTTAAATAGATAGATAGATAGATAGATAAAGAGAGATAGATATATAGATAAACAATTAAATAGATAGATGGTTTGAGAGACAAATAGATATATTTGACAGATAGATTGCTTGATATTTAGATAGATTGACTTATAAAGATGTAGAAAGAATACATATAGATAGATAAAAAAATTGATAGTTAGGTAGTCAGCTAGATAGATAAATAGATAGATAGATAGATAAGAAAATATAGAGATAAACAAATAGACAAATAGATTAATAGATAGATAGAAAATTGATAGATTGATTGATTGATTAAATAGATAGATTTTTGGCCAAAAATAGAAACAAAAAATAATTTGATGAACCAAACATTATCAAGTCACTAATTACCTTCAAAAAATATAATGATTTCAAGATTATTCATTAAAGTTTACAAAACTCTAAAATCATAAAATTAATTTAATTCTGGTCCATTTTTAAGAATATTAAGATTTTTACATACTAAACAAATCTTATCAACAAATAATATGTTATCTATTAATAACATATACCAAAAGCTTTCTGTTGAAGGTTTTTTGTCAATTCATATATAATTAGCCCAAAAAAGTAAGGGTTGAGTGATGATCCATAGTGTTGTCTTATGACTATTGGAAACACCTTTGTCATGTCTGGAACTAATCTAACTATAGACATTACTTTCTCATATAAGTCTAAGATTAGTTCAATATACATACTTGAGACTCATTTCTTATATAATACTCATCAATTTTAGTATATTGGGACTTTATCATAATCTTTTTCTAAAACAAAGAATACTAATCATTAGTTTTTCTTATTTTTTTAGTATTTCTCAATTAATTATCTGATTTAGTAGATAGCTAGTAGATAGACTCCATAGTAGAGCTTCCTTGCATAAATCCAATATAATTCTCTAAAATCCTCAAAGTTTCATAATATAACTCATGAGTTTAATACCTTAATAACCATTACAATCTTGAATGTTTCCTTTATTCTTATAGTTGAGAATTCTAATATTTTATTTTTGTTTATCTAACAACTTTTTGGTCCTCGTGCTCTTATTAAACTACCTAGTCAACCATATTTCTCTTTTTAATTTGGATTCAATTATTTTTGTTCCCTATGTTTATTAGTGTGAATCATGACGATAATACCTCAATAACAATTATAATTTGGAACAACTTCCGTGTTATTAAAATTTATACTTCTAATATTTTGACTCCATTCATCGAACATATTTTTGGATCTCATGATCTTGTTAAACTACGTAGTCATCCATATCAAGCATTTCTCCCCATCACCCTCCAAACTTCAATAGGTATATCATTAAGTCCTAGTGCTTCTATGGCATTCATTTTCTTGAAAGCTTCTCTAACCACTATGAGTTTTATCTTTGCTACTTAATTATAGTTATGTAGTCCTCTATCATCCTCAATGCTCAATATCATGAAATTTTGACCTCTATCTCTATTTGACTAATTTATCTTTTATTAGGATTTAATTATTTTCATTCTTAAAACATTTTACCTGACTATTATCTTTGCTCTTCTTCTTCCTCATCCTAGACAACTTAAAGACATTATTTTTTTTACTTTGTAGTTTATCATACAACTCATCATATATCTTAAACTTAATATCATCACCACTCTTTTAGTTTTCATTTTATCTTATTGTACAACTTCATAGTGTGTTTATTTTTTTTCTTATGCATTTCTTTAAAACAAATTCACCTCTATTTAATAGTTTGTTAAACCTCATATTTCCACTATTATGTTTCTCTATATGAGTAAATATTTGTTTTAGGCATACCAAAAATAATGTTTAACCCCTCTTTATATGTTGTTACACTTTATTCTACATACTATTCGCATATATGCCCAAGGATGAACTAACTTCATTATTTAAATTTTTCAAAAAAATACTTATTTTTCACCTTTTATACTCCACCATTTTGTTTTCAAACACATATTTGAAGTCTTTCTATGATTAAACATTAATGATAAAGATCAATTAAGACTAGTATATGATGAGTAATTAAACTCTCATATGGTATCACTTTATAGTTTTCATATAATGATTTATCTATTTTCCTAATTAGAAAAAAGTTAGTTTGACTCATATTAGAACTACTTTTGAAGGTTCCCTAGTGTTCCTCTCTCTTCTTAAAATAGGTATTAGATATAAAAAAGTCATAAGCTAAAGCAAAATCTATGATTGCTCTTCACATTCAATTCCTTTCTTCAATACTAACTTCCTCATGGCACCTATAATAACCTTTTATTACTTACCCCTACGTGCTAATTTAAGTCTCTATTATTTATAATCATTTCATTCTTTGGTTAATCTTTCAAAACTTATTTATTTTTTCACTATGTCCTTCTTTTAGAGCATTGACCGTAATCACATTTAAAAACTTTTCACTCATTATTTATTTGATTGCTATAAGTTTATCACTAGTTCTTTTGAGCTCTATAATTTTTTTTAAGTTTTCATCAATAATTATTTTGATACTATTCATATTTGTCTTCTTGACCATAGACTAAACGTTATAACTATCAATCTCTCAAAATTTCTAACTATTTAACTTAATCTTTAGTAAACGTCCTATTTTAAATTATCTATATACTTTACAGTATCAACTAACTTTATATATTTGCCATTAAAAAATCCAATATTCCAAGAAACTATCATAAACATATTAATTTGGGCAAACTTCTTTATTCTCCCTTGTATAAGAAAATGTGGGAGCACTTAATTTTTAGTTACTATGATCGGGTGGCATTGCATTGGTCCATAACAAGAAACTACCATTCACACTATGTAGTGCATTTCTTAAAGTGAACAACTTCTTAGAATCGACATGTATTATTAATTCAGGACTTATATAGAAAATTTATGACAAATTTATTAAGTCTGCTACCTACCTAATGTCATCCTTCTTCTTCTGAACTTGGGACTGACAATGCGAGTGTAGCTAAGAAAGGTGGATTCCTACACACACACAAACAAACAAAGATGAACAAACATACACATACACACAGCCATCAACACACATAGATACACACACACACACACACGCCACCCCCCCTGTTTGGACTTTAGACGAACAATAAAATAATAGGCTCTCAGATGCAAAGTTAGAGTTTTAAAAACTAAAGTAATATCTATTAAAAGCATAGTTGCATATATGCAGCTGTCTTTTTTTCTAGCGTTCACCTTCAGTCTCCTTGGCTCATTGTAATGGTCCAAAATGATAGTCCACAACTAGATTCGTGAGATGGAAGCTAAAATGAGCATGCTTTATTGATTTGGACCCCTCTAATGAGTTTCCCCATGTTAACATTATAAAACAAACTCAAATACTAGGCTAAGATGTAATTGTAATTTGGCTCCAAGTTTGTGTCACAAGTGCATCTTAATGTATTATCATTACCCAACATAATGTGCAATTTTCTTTTAAACTTTGATGTTTATCTTGGACCCCCCTATTTTGTATATTTTCCAATACAATTTTCAAATACACTAGGTATTGTATAACTTCTACCTATATTATTTATTCTTCTCTATACTTGTAGTTATTTTTTTCACTTAATTTAACATGCCTCTGTTTATTTTGGTACAATATATATTTTTTTCTATAAATCCTATGATCCCATGGATAATTTTGTCTATCATAGATTATTTTTACCTCAATTAATATATTTCTTTGTTATTTAAATAATCTTGTTGATGATGTTTAAGAAATTATTAACCCATTATATGTTTATTTTAGTTGAGATCATATAGCATCTAAAGCTAGCATCATTTCTTCCTTTCCAAATGATACTTTATCACAAAAAAAGTGGGATCAGTGGTTACATGCAATTTCATGGGCTTCATTGTGTTTCAAATTCTTGGGTTACTAAAGCTATGTAGCTTAACTATGCTACACACTTGAGTATCCTACTAGGATAAAAGGAAATAAAATATAGAACACATAAAGGCAAGAAAATATTTTTGTTTCTTGAGAATGTCTTGATAATATAAGTGTATTCCATTTACCTTCACATATAAATTCTTTCATTATGGTATCATGAGATCCACCTTCCACTCAATTGTATAATTTGTCCTCACATATATTATTAACACTCTATTAGGATTGGTTAATATATTTGAATTTATATTAAGTATTCAATGTTGCAACCTAAATTATAAAGTTGAAACCTATTTATTATTTTTGCGACAAGGAGACTATGTATTTCATATTGTTACATTAATTGTGAAGTTACAACAAGAATGAAGTTGTGAACATATTCTCTAGTATCACAAATTGAATGAATTCAAAATTATGTTTAATGTCATGACCTAATTTGTAAAGTTGTGACCCAAATGAAGTTGAAATCATGTTCTTTGGTATTTACAATTGAATGAAGTTAAAACTTAAAGAGAGTTATAACCTATCATGTTTTGTTTTAACTATATAACTTAAGTATTCATGTCATGACTATATATTTTGTGTTGTGACATGAATGAAGTCAAGACATAGAAAGTTGATATCTTGACTTAGGTTTTATGTTTAAAAGAGATTTTTAATTTTCTATTTAAGTATTTGTAAATAAATGTACTGGAATAATAACATATTATTAGTTTCTAGTAAAAGGTTTTCCTCTTGTAATTTCTATTTTCTATCTTCTATCTTTACTTGTTTACCTTGTGAATGTGTGTGTTTCTTTTGGGAGGGTTTTCTTCTCCCTTTATGATACCCTCAATCACCACCATCTATCTAGTATCATACCCAAATTTGTGTAAGCATGAGGAATACAAATGGAGGTCTACTCATTCCTTGTGTTTGGTATCATAATTAGGTCCGAAACTTTATAGTTGATATCAAAACACAATTGCTTGTCTAATACTTGTAATTATATCACTAGAATTCAGATAGAGCTAGGTTGAGTGCCAACATTTGGCAGTAGAGCTTTGTTCAAGTCTTTTTTTTATATTTGATATTAGAGCTCAAGGTTATAGAACCTAATTTTGAGTGTGAATTACTAAATGGTGAATGTGGTGACATCAAGAGTTGAGATCTAGAAGTTTTCGAGGATGTATCTTTAAATCTGGAAATTAAATACTTGAATATCCATTACTTGATATAGATTAAATCTGCTATTGAAGATCATTAGCCAACTATAAGTGATCAGAAAATAGATACAATATCTACTGAGATTGTCAAATAGGACAAGTTAGATCAGAGAGCATGAAGCTTGATCAAATAATATTCAGCAGATGAAGACTCGAGAACATTTCTAATGAGAGAATGGAAACTAGGCTATTGAAGTAGTTTGAAGTGCTCTATTAGATAAAATTTTTGGTCAACAAGATATTATATTAAAAGAAGTTATATAGATTTCACATAGAGGAGACTGACTTATTTTCTTCACACCTACATGACTTTCATATAATAATCAAGAAACTCTCATCTATTGGCTATGAGATCAATGACGATGACAAAGATTATACCCATATTTGTTTATTACTAGAATCAAGGGACAACTTGATGATTTCCACTAGTAATTGTACAACATAGTTATCTTATGAGGTAGTTTTTTCAACCCTGCTAACTGAGGATATGATGAGATAAAGTTTGAGAAAATAGATAAAAGATATTTTATTTGTGAAGAGGAGGATTGAAGAATGAATTGAGCGGTCTAAAAGCTCAAAGGTAAGAGGAATAATGAAGATTATGAGTAAGCTAGAAATTAAGTACTAGAAGTACAATAATGATGAGCATATCAATAGGGACTACAAGAAATGCCAACTAAAGTGAGAGCTAGCTTGGCAAACAAGTTGCTATTCATGGGAGAAGTACATTTTATAGATGCTTGTGGCACACATCTTAATTACGACACCTAGTTTATTGAAATGGGTGTGCCGCACCACATGACTCCTCATCAAAACTAGTTTTGCCAATATCAATAAACCATGGAGGTCATGAGATTGCGAAGATGAAAATAGATGATGGTTCTTTCAAATTACTTCTAAGGGTTATGTGGATTCTAGATTTGAACAAAAATCTAGTATATGTGAGTTTGATGACTAATTATGGGATGAGATTTGTTGTCAAGGAAAATCTCATAAGATGATGCAAGGAGCAATATTGAATGCTCAAGGAACAATGTGTGAGACCTTTATAAGCTATTAGTAAATATGAATTCAAGTAGTAGGTCCTTGATTTTTGAGTATAAGGAAGACATGGAGAACAAGCAAGACACGGAGAGAAAGTTGTCCATGCAGAACAAAACCAATTTAGTGTCATGATAGAGTTCAAAGTCACAACATGGAAATATGATGTCATAACATAGTTTGGAGCCATGACATGGAACATGGAGACATGCCTTTGGAACATGACATCATGATAGAAAATCATGTTGTAGCATCAAAGATGAGGGCCCATTAGTGAGAAGAGTCTTACAGATGTATCCTTGAATAGAATGATGGAAAGAGTGCCATTTTATTAAAAGGAACACAAAAGATATCATCCTATTCAAAACTATAGCCACTAAATGAATGGTTGTGCTAGGTTTGATTCACAATAACCTATACAAAGGAACACCAGAGATATCACTTGGGAGATCAAGGTACTATATTTTGTTTATTGATAATTTTTTCAGATATGCGTGAGTTTACTACATTCATAAAACCACCGAGGGTTTGGATAAAGCCATGAAGTTCAAGATAAAGGTAGAGAACTAATTCAACAAAAAGATAAATGTTGTGTTGATAGATAATGGCATGGAGTATTTTCTAGTTAATTAGTTATGTGTTGAGTAGGGTATTTTAATGTAGAACATAATCATGATGACACCACAATAGAATGGAGTGACTAAAAGATTAAATAGAAATTTGATAGAGAATTCAAGGTGCATGAGGAGCTAGGTAGGCTTTAAGCTGATGTTTTGGGCTGAAGTAGTTTCTATATCATAATACACAAGGACCATACTTTTCCTTTGGCAGTGAAGGATCAAATACCCTTATAATCATTGTATTGGAGGAAGTCGAGGGGTACCAACCTTCGGGTATTTGGGTGTGTTGCATATGCCCATATGCTAAAAGAAAGGAATTACAAGAAAGACTTCAAATTAGTGATGTATATGTTCCTTGGTCATAAGGAATCTATCAAAGGATACAAGCTTTGGAACCTAGAAATAAAAAAAAAGCATCTATAGTAGAGATATAGTGTTCAGATAGTGTAGGATTATAGAAATCCTTGAAAGTTGGATGTTGGGTGATCTTATTGAAGAAATATAGTTGCGACATGGAAATAGGGAGTCGTAACATCTTTTTTTCATGAAATCACAAATAGACTCGTGACTATTCCACTAGTGGCATGAATTATTCTGATGAACAGGTAGAGAAATTGAAGTTTCAAGACTCTATAGAGGATGCTACTATCGAAATAGTTCTAACATATAGAAGGTCTATACAAGCTTGAAACCCACCTATGAGGTATGTTAATAGTGCATACATGCTCTTCATGACATATAAGATGAGCCAAGGGATGTCATGAAAGCAATAGCTTTCTAAGAATCAAAGCAATGAGAACTTTCTATGAAAAAGGAGCTACAACCATTAGAGGAGAGCAACGATTTAGATCCTAGTGAATTCTTGAAATTAAAAGAAAACCCAAAGGCAATGGATGTAGAAAAGTTCCAATATTGTAGAGTTGAGACTAGAAAGAAAAAGTAGAAAAAATATTCACCAAGTGAGAGATTATTATGATTAGCACATACTTCTAAAGCTAAAATGAATATTTAGTATCATGACCTTAATTATCAAGTCATAACTTGAATGGAGCCAATTTATTTTTTGTGGTTGTGACTATAAGGCTATGTCTTTGGTGTTATAACTTTAATTGTGAAGTCACAACCAAAATAAAGTCGTCACCTTATTCTTTGGTTGTGACTGGAAGGCTACGTGTTTGATGTTGGGACATGAATTGTGAAATCACAACCTGAATGAAGTTGCAACCATGTTCTTTGATATCATTACTTGAATATATTTATGTCTTGAATAGAGTTGAAATATATCTTGTATTGTTATGACTAAATAACTTAAAGATTCAAGTTACAACCCTATCTAATTTTTTTCACTTCATCCAAAGTGGGATCTTGGCACATATTAAACCCAACCCTAGTTGTAATCTTTTTGGGAATGAAATTAAAATTAGGAAAGATATTATTAGTTTATTCATCTCACCCTTCATCTCACCATTATATCATAAGTATGGAATTTTCTTCTTTGGTTTTTAATCAAAGCATGGAGATATTATATGTTCATATCTCATTATGCCATTTAATAATTGATTTTATGTTACTATGTTTCCTCATTTAACAATGCTTGGTTTAGATTATTTTTAGCTTGATGAAATTCCTCCAATTCCTTCTTCCAATTGTTAGCTTCTACTATCTTATCTTGATCAAATAAATGACCGTTAGCTTTTTGGATATTTTGGAAGACCACCAAAAAATCATCTTATTTTAATTCCTTATGTTGGATAAGACTGAATTGTTTTCACAAATGTTAAAAATTCATGGTGATTATTCCTCATATATTAAAATAAAGGTTGTACATGTCTTAGTTATGTAGTCCTTCTATGTAACAAGAAAAATGGAGTGATATGATCCCATAATTTTGAGATGATTAATCCAAGTTAAGTAAAAGAAAATCTTCAATTATGGTTAATAAGAGATCTATCTAGCATAGTGAAAATATATCTTCCATTCTATATAAAGTTAAGCCTGGATCAATCATATAGTTAGCTTCTACTATCTTATCTTGATAGTAGATGGAGATCCTTCATGTTTTTAATATTCGAGCACCTTCCACCTATTTTCTTTAATGGTTTCAATGGCATATAAAGATCTTCAATAATCAATCATGGATCATTTATATTGCATGAAAACATAGTTAATATATCCCAAAGAGATTTCCTTTATTTTACTATGCATTTCATGCTCCACAAATAGGAAAACCATTGAATTTCATTTTTTATTTACAACTTCTTTATGAAGAACTTGGATTCCATCATGAATAACTGTACTTTTAACATGGCTTTTCCAAAATATCCATATTTTACTATTTGGGATGTTCTATGTAATATTGAATTTAAGCTCACTCTAAATATCATCTCCTTGGTTACACTTTAGAAAGCTTTCAAGAATTTTCAAGTTACGTGTTTAATGAGTTTTGCACAGTCCTTTAACTCTTCTCAAAGCAATTTTCTTGGCTATACCCCTTATATTCCAAAAAAAAAAAGATATAAGACACTTGGGTATAGTATATATCAAGGGCCCACGAAATCAAGAATTGCACAAGCCTAGCTCAAGTAAGTTGCAACAAGGTTTTGTTGTAAATTTTTGTTGATGTCAAAAACTTAATGGTTCTTGATACTATACCAAAAAATCATTATGTGTATGTGTGCACCTAATTGAATTGGTTATGGCATTTTGATCTAGTTAGAGTGAATTAAATAATTTCTTAAGTTGATCACATAAAATTTATTATGGTCAAGCAATACAAGCTTGATGAAGAATAAAAAAATACAAAATCACCAATTGTCTTGCTAGCCTTCAAAAGTCAATCAATCATAAGTTTTCATTATCATGGATAATTTTATTGTGGTAGTACCTTTGGTATGCAATTCACCATCCCCTTGACTATGATATTATGATGTGAAAAGAATGTCACAACTTAACAAAGCTTCACAAAATAAAATTTTAGTTCAATAATGATGATGCTGTGACATGAAAATATAGCTTGACTTTATATTACCATGCAAGCATTGTCACGACTTTGATTCGATATCACAAATAAGAGTTAATTCTTTGGCTACCACAACATGAAAATAATGTCATGTCCAAAAAATATTTCTTAGTTTTAGAGCAAAAAATAGCTACTACTTAAATATTGTAATGACCAAGAAGAAGGTGGTGTAACTTTGAAAGATATTGCGATAATATAGTAGAGTCATGATGTATAATAAATATAGTGAATAATATGTAGGCTCGCATCTAATAAAAGCTTATAATGACTACTTCAATGTTGTGTACTAGTGTAAATGATATCATGCTATTGAAATTGTTGTGTGCTAGTGTAAATGATATCATGCTATTGAAATTGTTGTGTGCTAGTGTAAATGATATCATGCTATTGAAAATGTTGTGACTTGACCTAGCTCCTTTGCACTTATATTTTGTTTTTCACAAGTCTATCTTTTGTACTCGATTTACATCCAATTTTATTAATTTTCATCAAAACCAATCAAAAAACTATTTTGTGAAATACAAGTTGTTTACACCCCCCCCCTGCAACAAAAGTTTATTTCAACCTCTTAAGTTTCCATTTTTCTTCTTTTTCAGCCTTTGTTTCTTCATATCATCAAAAAAAGTTCTCATAACTTCTTATACTTTCTAAGGTACTTCATCAACATAGGTATGACTTTTTCATGTCATGGTGCATTTATATTTTTGCAGTCTCCGTGTCTATTTCTAATTTCACATAAGAATGTTGTGGCTCTAGCAATGTGAGTCACAACTTCTTTATAGCATGTTTTCTTTTCTTCTTCAATCATGCCTTTCAAAAATATTAAAATGTCATAATAGGTGTCTTCTTCAAGACACTTCATAAATTTAATTTGTTCCAAACTTTATCTAACTTCAATATTTCTTTTATTTCTTCATGCCAACAACCATCTAATAAAATTTTTTTTGAAATCCACATTTTAGTTTTTGGCTATGTGTAAGAGACTATCAATTCTTACATAGTTTTTCTCATCATCTAGACTTTACATGCTTTTATATAGGTTGAACTTCACTTGTTATTTGTTCAAAAAAAAATTAAATTCTTTCTTCTTGACATCAATCAATGTAAATTTAGTTACCAAAAAGGGTCATCCCAACATCAATAGTATATAAGAATCTTCTTTCATGTCCAACACCACAAAATCAAATATAAAATAAATTTCTAAACTTTCACTAGCACATCTTCAATGATCTCCCTTTAGAAATTTAATCGATCTATCAGTCATTTACAGAGAAAGAGAAGTTAGAGTAATCTCACATAGATCTAGCCTTCTCACTATGGAAAAATATAGTTAGTCGACACTTGCTCTCAAGTAACATATGACCTTCCAAAAGGTATGCTCTCTAATAATGCATGAAATAGTAAAAATGCATAGATCTTTGAGTTTCCTAGTGAGTTTTCATTGAATTATTAAACTATATTTCTTAGTCATGCTCACCATTTCAAAGGTTTCTAACTTCTTTTTGTTATTTATTATATCTTTCATGAATTTTATGCAGTGTGGCATATGAGATAGGACATTCGCAAAAGGTATATTAATTTCTAACTTTCGAAAAATATTAAGAAATCTATCAAGCTTGTTATCTAGTTTTTATTTTCGAAATTGATCTGGAAAGAAAGATTAGGGTGGAGAATGTTGGGACTACATATTCTTTATCCTCCACATCACCTTTCTATTTTTTGCCACAATTCACATGTGTCTCTTTCTTCCTTTCTACTTCATCATACTTTTGTTCTGATAGAATAAAAAGTGCTGCATGGTTGGGTTGTAATGACTTTGGATATCATGACTTTAGGTGTGACAACATTGGATATTGCAACTTCATTTATGACAACTTACTCTTCTACGTCAACTCATCCTTTCAACTTTTTTTCCATTTTCCTCCCTTTCACATCTATTATGCTTCTCATTGTTATTGACATGCATAATATTAATTTTTTAAAATATTACTAGAAAATCCATCGATACTCTTATTCTTCTTTGTGAGTGCAAGCTATCAAATTTGATTCTCAATGGTTTTTACCATTATGTAAATATCATCCAACCTAATTCTCCTATGTCTCCATCATAGTATAAGAATACTTTCTTTAAATGCCTATTTGGTTGTTATCTTCTACTAAATGTAATTGGAGTTTGAAGCTCCTTGAATTTGGTCCCCATCAAGTTGCTTCCAAAATTATACTAATATGAACCCATATTCTAATGTAGATTTCCTTACCACCCATATGATAAGCTCTTGTGATTTCTCATATTCAGTTGATAGTGTGTAGCAGTGTTGTTGGGTCTGATGACATATCCTCTATTCTACAATATATTGACTTGTTATACTTGATATAATGATCAAAATTTCTTACTTCATGTTGTTGTAAAGCTATCATTTCTCCCCCACTTTGTTTCTTCTCATGATGGACTAAAAATTGACTAAAAATATGTCCATCTTGGTCAATGTTAATCTATCAAATTCCATAATTCTAGCTTCCTTCCTTTCACTCACTCTTTAATTTAGAATTTAATAATTATTTTTTGCTAATTTCTCAAATAATAAATATGTCTACTTGGGTGATTTGTTCTTTATTGAAAAAATAAAAGTTGTATCCACCATATATCTCATCATGTAATTCATTATTCTGTAGAATGTTTGGGCTTGGAACCAAAACTCAAATTCATGTTGTGAGTACCTCCTCAATAGATCTTTAAACTAGTCACAAGCATTATATAATATATTCTACTCTCCTTTTCTAAACTGAATAATCTTCATCCTTAGTTATTATGTGATTTGAGATGAGAAGAATTTGGTTATAAATACTCTAACCATTTCATCCCAACTCTCTTTTTATCATCATAATAAGAAATGAAACTTACATTTTGTCTTGTCCCTACCAAAAAAATAAAAGGAGCCGCAATTTGATAATATTTTATTTAACTATTCATCTTCATTGTATCCCACGACTCTAATAATTTTTCAAGATTGTTATTTGTGTCTTTTGAAATACACCCTCAATACTAATTTTGTTGCACTATGATTATCATACTAGGCTTTAACTCGAAGTGATTTGCTTGAATATGTTGCATATGGGTCTTAGAGTAGTTGTTCATCAATATTGGCCTCCAACAACCTTCAAGGGCTAGTTGGGAATAAACTATTTGATAGTTTTTTAACACGCCCTTAGTTATTTCAACTACTACCATTGTTCTCCATATTTTCTCTCTCAACTCTATCTCAATAAGTGTCTTCTAGTTCTCTCTATCTTTTGGTCTAAAGGTATTGACTTAGTTCCAAATATTTGGTGCATATAATTTATGGTTACAAAACAAAAACATAAAGAAAAAAATACAAAACAATATAGAAATCTAATCAACTAAAGATACATCTACTTTTTTCCCAAGTAGTTGAGTCAACTCAAAGCTAGCTACCATATCAAAGTATACTCAATCTCCAAGGGTAGTGCTTAAACTTGATGGATTTAATTACTATACCCAAAAATCATTAGGCATGTGTGTATTTCTTATAGAATTTCAAATATATATGGGTAATACAAGTAATAAAATATATATAAGTCCTAATAATAATCCCACATGGATTGCTGATGGTACTTTGATCTAGTTATGGTGAATTAACTAATTACTCAATTTGATGAGAAAGAACTTAATTTCAGAAAGTTCCTAAGATTCTAGGGTTTATTTATTTTCTTCTGTATAATAATATTTTCTTCTATGTGTTATGGTCATATAATATTTTTTTGTTGGATGAATGATAAGAAAATATTTTTTCTATGTGATATGATGAGAAAGAACTTAGCCTACAAAAATCAGTCAACCTTGGAATGCTACTATCATGGTTGATATTCATATGGTAGTACCTTCAGTATGCATGTTACCATCCACTGATGCCACACATTACCTAACAATTAATAACCCTATGGTATCATCTTTTTTTATGCAATCCATTAACTTATTTTGACTATTATTTCTACTATGTGTATCTTTATTTTATAGTTAGTACTTCTAGAAAATACATAATGATATGGTCTTAATAAAATTTATACTTTGGCTTTATTAGTGTTATGCTAATATCAATTAACTTATCTAAACCCTCGGAGATAAATGCTTTGAATATAGGATTAAATGTCTGTAAGAAATTAGATTTAGAAAATATACAAATTCAAGTAGACTCTATGCTTTTGGTAGAGTTAGTAAGTAGAAAAATAACTCTTTGGAGGTATGAGGATGAAATAGAAATTATTTTGAACCTCATTAAAATGATTAACGCATCAATCTTACATATATATAGAAAAGCTAATACTTTGGCGGATAGTCTTGCAAGATTAGGTTCGATAAGAGGAGATAATGAATTTGATGAGGTTTTGATGCCATAAAAAGTAAAAGGAATAGCGAAACTGGATAGGAAGGCCTTCCCTTATTTAAGATTTAGGAAGGGTAGTATTAACAGAAAAAATAGAATATGAAAATCCAATAGCTGCTGTGAAGGGGAATCTGAAAATTAAAAGAATATGAAGATAGAATATGGAAAATAGAATAAGATAAGTATAATAATTTAAGCTGTGTAATTGTGGTAGCTTCTTTGCAGGGGAATCTGTCTATGCAGATTAACAGCGAAGAAACAACCAGAAAATATAGTTGCTGTTTTTTTCTTTTACAGTCACTGCAAGGATCACCTCACAAGTCAAAGATAAGGGAATGTAAAGGTAAGGGCTGGAATTTTCTGTCCCTTTGGTATGTTTCTGGTTTTGTGTTTGCAGGAAAGCATTAAAGGGGCAATCAAATCATATTTCTTGGAATTAAAAGAAGTTTGTAACTAGCAAGAGTCTGTAAAAATTTGTCATGTGTTATGTTTTTTACCAGCAAGAGTCTGTAAAAATTTGTCATGTGTTATGTTTTTACCAGCAAGAGTCTGTAACTAGCAAGAGTCAAGTCATGTTTTAAGTTCTTTAACAGCGTTTAATCATGTAGAAAGGGTTTAGAAGTCTGAAAGTTTCAGAATCATGTGTTTGTATTAATAAAAGGTCCTAGGAGAGGTAAGTGTCTAGTCTAGGAGGTCGGTAAAGAGGATGCTGCAAAGCGTGGGCAGAATGTGCAACAAGGTAGAAAGAAATTTGCAAAGCGGGAGATATTCCTGTTATTTTATGCAGGAAATATGAGGATGCTGCAAAGTGGCTTGGAAATGGCTCTCAAGATGTGAATTTAAAGCTATATTGTTAAACAAAGAGGGTCAAGGAATAGGACACATAAAAGAGGAAAGCTTCGGCAGAATATGGGCAACAAGGTTGAAAGGAATCCTGCAAAGTGGGTGAAATTCCTGTTATTTTATGCAGGCAATATGTTATATACTACATAAAAAGGGTGATATCAGCATAGAAGAGATGTTCCAGGAAGTGCTAGAAAGAAAAAAGAAGGAAACTCATTTTAGTAAAGAATAAACTTATTTTAAGTTATTTCAATAGTGCTAGAAAGATTATATTATTAGTCTTTAGTGATGGGGAATGGTTGTAAGAGGGTAAAGGGTAGAAGTAGCTTATACAAACGGTATTCCTCCGCCAAAAGAGAGGGCTATAAATAATAAACAAACTTTATAAAAAAAAATTAACTTATCTAAACATAACAATTCTATCCGTAGAAACCATCACAAGGAAAAGGTGGTCAAAGTGTTCTTACTTTCTATCAACACTTGACCCTTACTTTGTGTCTAATGGCTTTCTATCACCATCTATCATTGATAATGCAAAGCTTCCATCAAAATGATAGAATCCTAGATTAAGAATTTTAAGATACTCATATCCATCAATATTCATTATATCACAAAACTATAATTATTCATTATAAATCATATTAATTACTCATAATTACATAAATGACCTCTAGGTTCCTAACAAGCCTGACATTGGAAGGTAATTAAAACAAGTAAATTATTTAATCATCTCATCAAATATTTTATCCCAAAGGGTAGTCGACATTAGGATCAAGATTTTAAATCTGATTCCCAATCCAATCCATTTTGTGTTGGCACTTTTCTCCTTAACTACTTGGTGGGCATTGAAGCTTTTCCCATCTCTCTGATCTATTTTTTCCATGAGAGCTCTCAATTCTCCCCCAAGTGTCATGTCTTTCCTCATGTTTTTTTATTAGTTTTTTAAATCAAACTTTTATATATTCAGTTCCCATAGGTGACTTTGGCAACTTTATAAAATTCTAAGTTATGATGTTGGGTTAATGTCGTGGTAGAAGATTGGATTGAATTACTTTTGTAGCAATCAGATTGTAGAATATTGTGAACTATGTCATAGCATGATTATGGATGAAAAAATTGTGAGGTATCTCTGCCACACCCTTGACTATGATGTTGTGACGTAAAAAGAATGTCTCAACATAACATAGCATTGCAAAATATGATATTTGTTCTATAATGATTATGTCATAAAACAAAAAGTATATTGCATTTTCATATTATCATGCAAGCATTGACATGACTTCAATTTGATATCGTGACTGAGAGTCAATGCTTTGACTACCATGACAAAAATAAAGTCATGTCCAAAAAATATGTTTTAGAGAAAATATAGCCACAACTCGAAATTTTTGTCCTGGCTAAGAATGTGTGTGTGTGTGTGTGTGCACATGAACAAATTTTGTGGTGAACACATTTGTTGAGAACAAATGCAATTTTTTGACAACAAATGCCATTTGTTGACCTTGTAGCATTTGAGAGAGCCAAAGATGCAACAAAGTTTCAGGCAAAGTGTATTATGGCTGAACTTTTTGATTCATGTCTTGAAGCATGTTTTTTTATGAATACAAACCATGCCATAAAATGTAGTTCTTGGATAATGTAACTCAATTGATAAGTATGAAAGTTGAATGTCATAATGATAAAAAATATTATAAGACTTTAGTAGATCTAGATGAGTATGATATGTTTTATAGTGTAAATTGGGACCTTTATTATAGTTTTCATTAGCCTTCTCTATTGTTTTTCATATGACTAATTCATATCAAAGTGATGAATCATTTGAATAATATGAATCATTTGAGTGCAAAGTTATTTGACATAATTTAAAGATATTACTAATATATGTGTCCAAAGAATGATATTGTTATCCTTACCTTATGCACTAGAATCACACTTAATTGATGATCAATTAATCAATACTAATAATATGATTCTCGATGTTATTTTGGAAAGATAATTAAAATATACTTTTGTCAACTATGTTGAAATAGTATATTTGTTGCTATATATATAATTTGTTTTGATAATCTGTTTGTATAACTAAATGTTTTTATTTTACTATTTTAATGTAAGTCCATGAAAGGAAATATTAAAAGGCCGAGGATGCTACAGTAACACAATAATGAATGTCCCACTGTCCGGTCAACAGGCCAAAATTTTTGGAGCAGAGCCTTACCCGTCCGATGATTTGACCCACTCTGGTTAATTGAACCGAGAATGTTTTTAATATAAATGTTTTGTATTTTTTATTTTTTGGGTTACTATTTTCACGATTCGGAATTGTTCATTCTCTTTCTCTCTCTCTGTGCGATTTATCACAACTATCTCTGCACTGCACATACTATAAGAATTATGTTGGTTTAATCTGTAATGCATAAGCATTTTCTGGTAGATGTAGCTAGTCATATTGAGCGACTAGTGAACTACATTATTTCTGGTTTTTTCTGCTTTCGTTTTTCTTTTGATTCTGTCGTGGTTGGATTGTTGATTGGATATATATATCATTTGTTTTGTTGTTTTGTTGTTCTTTCTTTTCTGTATCTAAAAATCAAAACTATGGAAGCACAATTGCCCAACATTTGTTAAATGAACAATCATTTTAATCATTCCAAGATGAATTAATGCATATATATGTTTTCATTATTTTTCAAAGCATATATTTAAAATTATAAAATGAACTTTGTAATTATAAAATTATTTTAGAAGTGAACCTAGAAAATTTAACTTTTATTGAAACAGGTATTCGTCATTGTATTTGACCTATAAATAGGTTTGTGTTTCCTCCATTTGGATGGGCATCAAATTAGGAGTTTTTTTTTTGAGAAACTTTATTTCTGTTCTTCCTATTATTCTTGGAATGCTGGTACAAATTAAGAAGATATTGATGTCTGAATTTAAAGTATTATTTTATTAATCAATGGATGTTAAGAAGGTTGCAACTAATAATCATGGTGGGTGCTTCCCAGATGAACTCTCAATAGATCAGTTAGCATCATAGGTACAATTTAATCATGTACCATGCTACTAAGAAGTTGCCAGAAATTCCCAAACAGATGATGTGGACCTCCAAGATGAAATTGTACAATTGTGTCAGCATGTTGAGGCCTTGACGTAGTAATTTGATGTTCTTCAATAATAGCAACATGCTTCAAATTATGATTCTATGACAATGATCCAAATCAGGGAGTTGCTCCTTTCTTTCTTGATCTTGATCAATAAAATAGTTTTTGTTGGAAAAGGAATATAAGGTTGAAATTCCTGAATTCCATGGTAGATGGCAAGCAGATAAATTTCTTAATTGAATTAACACTATCAAGAAAATCTTAGAATATAAAGATGTTCCATTCGCTAACTATATTTCTTTGGTGATTACTAGAATGTGTAGTAATTCCTTTCTTTTCTACCATATCAATATGAAAGTGAACTATACTAGTATTTTCATAATTTTTGTTAAAGGACGCATCAGAGAAATGACTATGCAACCCAATTTTATCAACTTTTGGCCTACATTGGGATTATTGAAATTTCCACCTAGTTTATTTCATTTTGAATTGACTGCTTATGGATCCAGCTTCAAGATGCCCTCAATATATGTGATCCATTAACTATTTCTAAGGCATATCATTGAGATTTACTAGCAAAAAATAGTTATCACTTTGAATGACCAATAATTTCCATATGATTTCGAGTACATGTCTTTGTACTTATTCAAAACCAAAAAAAAAATTGAGTTCTAACACTTATATATTAGATATTGTCTTATCCCTAATTCAACCTACTAATGAGATTTGAATTGTGGTGAATTAGGTCATTACTAGGCTAATTTTCGAAATCATACTTTTTGTGGGTTGTTCACATTTAATTTTTAATTTCGATTTTAGTTCAATTTTTTTATGATAGTAAAATTCATGATGAACATGTGAAAGGTAATATTGGACCATTTTTGATGCTTATACACACCCTTCCAACCTTACTTGTTATTGATGATAATTGGTGTTTCACAATCATTTTCCAATCAACCTGTATATTTAGTGATAAATTGTGTTGTTGAATTATTTAATTAGGTAATTGTGAGATTGTTTTATCCTAAATTGTACTGGATAAATAATAATTGGTAGGATAGAAGTGTAGGGAAAATATAAAAAAGGAAGAAGAGAGAACACAAGAGAGAGAGAGAGAGACACTAAGACCACAATGAAGAAAGGCAAGAACCAAGAGCACCCAAGAAAAGAAAACCAGCAGAAATAATCATTAATAATAACATGAAGCTGAAAAATAAAAGAAAGAGACACTGGTTTCCAGAAGAAGATGATAGGCTGATGAAATATATGCTTAGCAATGGACAAGGCTGTTGGAGTGGTGATGGAAAAATAGGGTTACAGAGATGCGGGAAGAATTGCCGCCTCCACTGGATCAATTACCTTAGGCCTGTCGCCACATTCATCTAGTAGCTAGCACAATCCTCTCACACATGGTGCGTCGTATCAACACAATTGTGTGACAACTGTTGGGAAAAAACTGATGCTCTTGCGTATCTCCATGCTTCTAGAATTTGAAGAAGATGGTGTCGGGAAGATGATGAATTCGTGGCGGAGATAGCAATACAGTGCTTGGCAGAAGAGAAATAAGTGAGGTTCAATATATATAGAAGCTCGAGTTCTTGGAGTCAATTCTCCAGGTCACAACCAGCGGGTGCCAGTAATGAATTGAACAACCGATGATTTTGATATTCGCGTTTGCGTTGCGCTGCCTTGAACGAGAGAAGAAGAAAACGAACGAAAGGAAAAAAAAACTCACCGACAGCGAAGATCGTTCTTCGCTGCATTTTTTTTTGTTTTTTTTTATTAGTTTGGCCCGAAGATTGGGCCGGACCCAACAAACTCCCCCTCCGGCTCATCTGGTGGGCTCCAGCAAGCCCGCTCTTCGTCGACAAGCCTCAAGCTTCTCTTTCGGCAAAGTCTTCGTCAACATATCCGAACCATTCTCACTGGTGTGCACTTTCGCCAAGTGCAACTGCTTTGACTCGAGAACGTCTCGAATCCAATGATACCTCACTTCAATGTGCTTGGACCTCGAATGAAATGACGAGTTCTTGGAGAGGTGAATAGCACTCTGGCTATCGCTAAATACGACATACTTCTGTTGGCGCAAACCCAATTCCTCAAGGAATCTCTTCATCCACAAAGCCTCCTTGCAACCCTCAGTAATTGCAATGTACTCAGCTTCTGTGGTAGATAGCGCCACGCACTTTTGCAGCTTCGATTGCCAGGACACGGCTCCCCCTGCAAAAGTCATCAAGAATCCTGAAATGGACTTCCTGGAATCAATATCACCTGCCATATCTGAATCGGTATACCCAACTAACATAGTATCGCTGCCGCCAAAACATAGACACACCCTTGAAGTACCTCTCAGATATCTTAATATCCACTTTACTGTTTTCCAGTGCTCTTTCCCAGGATTGGAGAGAAATCGACTGACTACTCCAACAGAATGAGCAATGTCAGGCCTAGTGCAGACCATGACATACATCAAGCTGCCAACTATGGAGGCATAAGGAATTCGACTCATGTCCACCTTGTCTTTCTTACTTGTAGGACATTGCTCCGAATTTAGCTTGAAATGACCTACAAGTGGAGAACAAACCGCCTTGGCCTTACTCATGTTGAACTTCTTGAGCACCTTCTCAATGTAGTCTTCCTGAGATAATCACAGCTTCCCGTTCTTCCTATCACGAGAAATTGCCATGCCGAGTATCCTCTTCGCCGATCCCAAGTCTTTCATGGCGAAGGACTTGCTCAACTCTCTCTTTAACATAGCAATCTTGTTAGTGTCATGGCCTATGATTAACATATCGTCAACATACAAGAGGAGAATGATGAAGTCATCATCGAAATATTTGACAAACACACAGTGATCTGACGACGTCCTGCTATACCCGTGACTCACCATAAAAGAGTCAAACTTTTTGTACCATTGCCTTGGAGCTTGTTTGAGGCCATACAGGCTCTTCTTCAATTTGCACACAAGGTGCTCTTTGCCCCTGACTTTAAAACCCTCGGGCTGCTCCATGTAAATTTCTTCTTCCAGGTCTCCATGAAGAAATGCAGTTTTCACATCAAGTTGCTCGATCTCCAGGTTCAAGCGTGCTGCTAAACCAAGAGCAACTCGCATCGAGGACATTTTCACCACCGGTGAGAATATCTCTTCAAAGTTGATACCTTGCTTCTGACCAAACCCCTTCACAACCAATCGCGCCTTGTATCTTGGCTGTGAGCTAGCATTTTCGGTCTTTAATCTGTAAGTCCATCTGTTCTTGAGACACTTCTTACCTTGTGGTAATTTCACCAAGTCATATGTGTGGTTCTCGTGGAGAGATTGCATCTCTTCATCCATAGCTTTCAACCATTCCTTCTTGTTATCAGCAGAGATTGCTTGTTGGTAAGTTTCTGGCTCTCCTGCATCCGTGAGCATCACATACTCATCCTGAGTGTATCTTGTAGACGGACGCCGGTCTCTAGTAGATCTTCTCAACTGAGGTTCAACTGGCTGCTCTTGAACCTCTTCCTCGACTTGTTTAGTCGGCTCAGAATCACCAACAGTGGGAGTTTCATCATCGGTGGTGCCATCGGCATAATCCGGCACCACTCCCCCTTGATCAGTATGCGTAGCATGTGCAGGAACTGGATCCAAATCAATTAAATCATCACTGTACCTCTCTGTCATCTCTGCCTTGTTGATGTCTTTAATGCCCTGGTCTTCTATAAACACTGCATCTCGGCTTCTAATAAGTTTATTCATCACCGGGTCATAGAACCTATAACCAAACTCATCAAGACCATAACCGAGGAACACGCACAGTCTTGACTTCGCATCGAGCTTAGACCTCTCATCTTTCGAAATATGGACAAATGCCTTGCACCCAAAGACACGAAGATGATCATAAGAGACTTCCTTACCTGACCACATCCTGTCTGGAACCTCAAAACCCAACGGAACACACGGCGTGAGATTCAAAACATGTACTACCGTACTCAAGGCCTCACCCCAGAAGGATCTCGGTAGCTGAGAATGCGAAAGTAAACATCTTTCCACAAGTGTCCTGTTCATCCTCTCAGCTAGGCCATTCAACTGAGGAGTCTTCGGAGGTGTCTTTTGATGCAAAACACCCTGTTGTCTGCAATACTCATCAAAAGGACCACAGTACTCACCTCCATTATCTGTCCGGATGCTCTTCAGCTTTACACCAGTCTGTCTCTCTACAAGAGCATGAAACTGCTTGAAGACATCCAACACTTGATCCTTGGACATCAGTGTATACGTCCAAGACTTCCTGGAGTGATCATCGATGAAAGTCACAAAATACAAAGCTCCACCAAGTGTTCTTGTCTTCATAGGGCCACACACATCAGAGTGTACCAGATCGAGTACACCGGGCTTCCGTAAATGACAAGTTTTCTTGAAAGCAACACGTGTCTGTTTACCTGCTAAACAGTGAACACACCGTTTTAGAAGACCCTTTTTAATACCTGAGAGAAGATTCTTCTTGGCCAACATCATCAAACCCTTCTCGCTCATGTGGCCGAGCTGGTTGTGCCAAAGCTTCACAACATCATCACCATCCACCGCATTCATCATGGAATTTGCAATTTTTGCTTGCGTTACATACAATGAAGAACACTTTTGTCCCCTCGCCACGATCAGGGAACCTTTGGTGAGCTTCCATTTTCCATCACGAAAGGTGCTGCAAAACCCTTCGTCATCGAGCTTGCCTGTGGTGATCAAACTCATGCGGACATCGGGAATATGCTTCACACCCTTCAAAATCAAGGTGTTGCCATTGTCGGTCTCTAAGTGCACGTCTCCCATACCAATGGCCTTAGCAATACCATCGTTACCCATCCTAACACTTCCAAAGTCACTGGAAGTGTAAGATGCAAAGAAATCCATCCGCGATGTAGCATGTATCGAGGCACCACTATCGATCACCCAACTTGTCTCTTGACAGGCGAGATTGACGATATCGCCGTCATATACAATAAGAAAATCGTCGATGGCTGTCGCTACCTTCTCACTATTTGCACCCTCTTCGGTCTTCTTATCCTTTCCTCTGGCATTCGAATTCTCCCTTAGGAACTTTCTACAAAACCTCTTGATGTGTCCCTTTTTGCCACAATGATAACACTCGAAATTGGCATGCTTTCCCGACTTGCTTTTACTTCGGTTTCTATTATTTGGACCCCTACTCTGACTTCTCCCCCGCTTTTCAGCAAATAGGACATCCGAATGCGAAGAAGAACCCTGTGATTTTCTTCTCATCTCCTCGTTTAGGACACCGCTTTTCACCAAGTCCATAGAGAAAACGCCGTTTGTGGATGAGTTAGATAAAGACGTCCTGAACGTCTCCCACGAGTCTGGTAACGTACCGAGAAGCCACAGCCCTTGTATTTCATCATCAAACTTGATGTTCATTCCAACCAGTTGATTGATAATTCCCTGGAATGTGTTCAAGTGGTCTGACATGGCTTTTCCATCTTGATACTTTAAGGACATCATTTGCTTGATCAAAAACAACTTGTTGTTGCCGGTCTTCCGTGCGTACAACTCCTCAAGTTTACTCCACAAGATCCGCGCATGCTTTTCTTCACTAACGTGGTTGAGCACGTTATCATCTACCCACTGCCTGATGTAGCCGCATACCTGACGGTGACATAGCTCCCACTCTTCATCGGTTTTACCCGATGGCCTCTCTTTGGCAAACACTGGCAAATAATAATCTTTCACATACATGAGATCTTCCATCTTCCCCTTCCAAACATGGTAATTGGACCCGTTCAAAGTAACCATCCGGCTTGTGTTACTCTCCATGACTTAAACAAGGCACACGGACCAAACAACCCTCTGATACCAATTTGTAGGGCAAATATAAAAAAGGAAGAAGAGAGAACACAAGAGAGAGAGAGAGAGAGAGACTAAGGCCACAATGAAGAAAGGCAAGAACCAAGAGCACCCAAGAAAAGAAAACCAGCAGAAATAATCATTAATAATAACATGAAGCTGAAAAATAAAAGAAAGAGACACTGGTTTCCAGAAGAAGATGATAGGCTGATGAAATATATGCTTAGCAATGGACAAGGCTGTTGGAGTGGTGAGGGAAAAACAGGGTTACAGAGATGCGGGAAGAATTGCCGCCTCCACTGGATCAATTACCTTAGGCATGTCGCCACATTCATCTAGTAGCTAGCACAATCCTCTCACACATGGTGCGTCGTATCAACACAATTGTGTGACAACTGTTGGGAAAAAACTGATGCTCTTGCGTATCTCCATGCTTATGGAATTTGAATAAGATGGTGTCGGGAAGATGATGAATTCATGGCGGAGATGGCAATACAGTGCTTGGCAGAAGAGAAATACGTGAGGTTCAATATATATAGAAGCTCGAGTTCTTGGAGCCAATTCTCCAGGTCACAACCAGCGGGTGCCAGTAATGAATTGAACAACCGATGATTTTGATATTCGCGTTTGCGTTGCGCTGCCTTGAACGAGAGAAGAAGAAAACGAACGAAAGGAAAAAAAAAACTCACCGACAGCGAAGATCGTTCTTCGCTGCATTTTTTTTTTGTTTTTTTCTTATTAGTTTGGCCCGAAGATTGGGCCGGACCCAACAAGAAGCACCATAAGCCATATAAGCTATATTGGTTTATTAAAGGGTTGATGTTACTATGGCGTGTTGCATTTTAGTCAGCTTCTCAATTAGCATCATGTATAAGGATGTGATGATATATGATGTGGTTCCCATCTCAAGTAGCACTTCATTAGATATGAGATGATAAAATACAAACCATGCCACATAAGCATGGAGGTGCTCATACAGCCCTTCATGAGCACCTCCAAAGCTTATATGGCCAGATTTTTCTAAAATTATTACCTGACCCATCAGGTTGTCACCCAATGAGATTTAACCCATGACCCCCAGCCGACCCCAGATCCTCGGGTGGTCGAGCTAGTGGATCATGCCTCTAGGTCAAACGTATGTGTCTTGCCTAGCCTGACATGAGGCATGGCTCATGCCAGCCCAACATAGCACAAACCATGCCATGGGACAGCACAGCTCAGGACTAGGCATGGTTTTGGACTATGCCATGTCATGCCAAGCACGGCCGAACCGGGTTGTGCCACGGGGCATGCCCTGGGCTGCCAGACCTGGTTGACACCTATACATCTCACTTATTAATTGGGTGTCCTTGTCAGTTTGATTGAGAGACTATTCATGAAGGGCATGCTCACACCTATACATTCTTGCGTGGATGTAAATAGTTTACCTCACAACCCTCTAAGCATGGAGGTGCTCCAGCATGGATGATACCACCCTTTTGATTGAAGCCAAATTTGAGAATGTCATAATTGGATTCTGATGTAGTGTATTTTTGATTGGTAAATGAAGTCTATCATTCTTGATTATTCCTCATCTTGCCCATTCATAATTCATATAATTTACAAATATATTTTTCTAATCATTGTCATATGACTTCCCTCCATTGCCAATATCACACATCACATGATCCTTATCGAACTTGATGAGGTGAATTGTCAAGTGGCAGAAATAGTTTTAAAAGGACACATAAGAGAGAGACTTGGCCCTTGTGCATTGCCCAACCTCAAACCAAAGTATGAATTTTGGTGCTTGTGTATTGATAGTCGTGCTATCAACAAGATCATGGTGTGCTACCATTTTTCTATTTCATAGTTGGATGATCTTTTGGATCAACTTGGTAAAGCAACTATGTTTATTATGATTTTATGAGATATTTCATCCACATGTCTCCTTGCGTAAGATATTTCACCCTTCTATCACCTTGTGTAAGATATGGAACTTGTGTAAAATTTCTATGTCATCTTATCAAAATTATATTATAAACTATTTTAATATCTTAGAAAACATAATGAAATAGCATCGATGATGTATACTCTCTTGACTATCCAAAATAATATTTTTTTTACAAGTTTCATAGTCAACTATATTAGTTTAAATTGGACTCTTAAAAAAATTATTATAATTTTTGAGATATTTTATCCTCATAATAGTTGTATCATATATTACTATATAACTACTATCTTTAAAGAATCATCATCATCATCATCATTAATGAAGCCTTAGTCCAACTACACAGTGTTAGGTATATGAATACAACTTTTCCAATCCTCTTGGTTAAAAATTAGGTCCGCTTTTAATCTTATAGTTGTTAAATAATAATTTATAATATGTACTCAATTCCTCTTAGGACAACCTCTTGTTCTTTTTCTTCCCTCCCCCAGATAGTATCACACTTCCTAATTTGCACAATAAGGAGAAATATGTTGGGTGTGATTGAATTATGAGGATGTATCTCACATGATTAAAGTAGGATAAACCAAATAGAGAGTTGGATCAAATGTTCTATGTGACAGATGAATGCCAAATAAATTATTCTATTCTTTCTAATATCTTGATTTCTAATTAAATCTTCCAAATCTTATCTCACATCTACTTTATCATCCCTATTTATGCTACCCTCATCATTTCTATATATTCATTCTTGGTCTCTGAGCATTTACTTTCATAAAGTATGGATGGTCTTATATTAGAAAGAAGACTTGGAATCAAGATATTAGAAAGAAGACTAGATTAATATATTTGGCATTCATCTGTCACATAGAACATCTAATGCAACTCTCTATTTGGTTCATCCAACTTTAATCATATGAGATACATCCTCATTAATTTTTTCATCTATACTTAATATCTAACCTAGATATTTGAAATGATTGATATTTTTTACTTCTTTCTTCTCTATTTTGAGTATCACATCATTTCTACTCTTAACATGATTAAACAAATATTTCAAGCATTATGTCTTACTATGACTGATCTTAAATGTCTTAGAATCAAGTGTTGTTCTTCAAATTTATACTTTCCTACCTAACTATTCTTCAATCTCATCAACTAATAATATGTCATCTATAAATAACATATACAAAGGGATGCCTTCTTGGAGATCTCTCATCAACTCATTCATAATTAGCATAAAAATATAAGGATTGAGTGATGATCATTGATCATAGGTATTAGAAACTCATGAGTGATGTATTGAAGCAAGCAAACTTTGGGTATCATTCCCTCATACATGTTCTTTTTCAACTTAATATACACACTTGATGCCTAGTTCTTACATAATACCAACTAAATTAAATCGTTTTGGACTCTATCATAATTTTTTCCAAATAAATAAATATCATTCACAAGTATGTCTTATCCATCATATATATTTTGATTAATTATCTGACTAAGTAACTAGTCTTCATTGTCAACTTAATCCAAAATAATTGTTTTAAATCTGAATGTTTCTTCCTAGTATGTGTTTAATAACTCTTTCCAAACATTACGTTATCTGACTCATGAGTTTAATATCTCAATTGTTATTACAATCTTGAACAACTTCTTTATTCTTATCAATTAAAATTATAATACTTTATCCTTATTCGCCAACATCTTTTTTGGTTTTCATGATCTTGTTAAACAACATAGTTAACAACATCATGTCTTTCTCACCTATGACCCTCCAAGCTACAAAAGATATATGATTGAGCCTTTCGGCTTTTCTTGAATTTATCTTCTTGAGAGCTTCCCTAACCTTCGTGGAACTTATTAGTCACATATCTAAAGTTATTTAGGGATATACCACTCTCAATATTCAAATTTAAATATAAAAACTTGTTAAAAGATCATTAAAATATATATTTAATATTTTATTATAATTTATTTTCATTCTTAATACACCTTATATGCTTAATATGTTTGCTCTTCTTGTTCCCCATCCTAGCTAACTTATTAATATTATTTTATCTCTTTTTTCCTTGTAGCTTATCATAGAAGTTATCATATACCTTAAACTTAATTTCACTCACCACCTATGAACTTTCTATTATGCCTTCTTATTCAACTTCATAGAATCCTCATTCAAGTTCTTTTATATTTATTTAGAAAAAAACTCATTTTTCCTTAGTAGTTTGTTGAATCTTAGTTTTCCACTACTATGTTTTCAATGCAAATAAATATTTTTAGACACACATAAATTCTTTTTAGATACTTTTTTACACAATTAGTTATTTCAATCAATATAGCATTTTCATCTATATCCAATGACTAACAAACTATCTAGCTTTTTTTGAATATACGTGTTATTTCTCTAATTAAGTTCAACCATTTTGTTGTTAGACACTTATTTGAAGTTTTTCTATTATATTTTTTAAGATACTGATCCATTATGACTCATCTTTATTGAGAAGTTGGACTCTCACCTAGTATCATTTTATAGTCTTTGCATAATATTTCATCCTCTTTGCTATTGTGAAAAGAGTCTGACTTTTATTAGAATCACTTTTGAATGTTTCCAAGTTTTCATCCCTCTTCTTAAAGTAGGTATTAGCTATAGAAAGATTATCTGCTAAAGAAAAAGCTAATATTTCTCCTCTCATTGCATTCTTTTATCTAACCTACATTCTTTATGGCGTCTTTCATATTCTAAATTACATACTTCTACATAATAATTTTAGTCTTTACCAATCATGATTATTATCTCCTGGTATATATAGCTTAAGCACTAATCACATTAGAGGCATCTTCACCTACTACTAGTTTGATTATTATAAGCCTACCATTCGTTCTATTGATTTTTATAACTTATCTTTTAAGTCTTCATCCATAATTATCCCAACATCATTCCAATTTATCTTTTTAACAACATATCAAACCTTATTAACAATAGTTTTTTTTTTAAATTTTTCTCACCCTTCCACATAGTTTATTATAAATATCTTAAAAATTAATTTCTATCCTTTAGAGTACCAACTATTTCTATGCACTTTCCATTCAATGTCTTGGTGTTCCAAAAACTTTCTCCAGACCTACAAATCTGGGCTAACATTTTTACCTACCCTCATCCAAGAATATGTGCGAACACTTACATTTTTGACACGATGAGTGAGTAGCATCATTGTAGCCCTTGTTAAGCCCATCACTTGAAATATATAGCACTTTGCTTAAAGAATACAACTTCTTAAAATCAACACATATAAATACTATATGATACATATTAAATTGGTGACATGTTTATTAAGATCGAATGTCTACATGATACCAATGGAGGACTAGGGCACATACACATACATGTTCACACACACACACACACACACACACACACACACAGACAGAAACATTTATGCCCATGAAACTCCAAACTTGAACTCCAACTACAAGAATTTAAATGTGATTGAATAATTTTGAGCAGGTTAGTTCCTTTTTCAACTACAATAATTGTACATTTATTACTTAATTGCATATATAAATCCAAGAGTTAGGGTGAATGGTTATAAATAATTTTAAGATTCGTAGTAAATTACATGAAATGGTCATAAGCATCAAAGAGTAGAATATACAAACAAAAAAATGATTTATAGAAATATTTTGAAAAAGATTATAAATGTATAATTGTGCCTCCTAGTATCATGATTGAAACCATATTCAAAGATGATAAATTTTTTATTCAATTATTTATGGCAATACAAATAGATGGCCAATCCAATTGGTATAAGCTATCAAACAATTAAATATTGATTATTGCTTATACTTATTCATGAATGACTTAAATGATTTTGACATTTTGAGTTGATAGAAATCTTATTAATTCATTTATCTCTTACTATGTAAATCACATATGAACTACTAGTCCCTCTAGAGACTACTACTAGCCCCTCTAGTGTAATTATAAACATGTGGAAAAATCTGAAACTAAATGTAGAAGGAGCATTAACATATTTGAAAAAATTGAGAAGAAACATGGATGACACTTCAAGTTCAAGTTGATGAATTATTAAAAAAAACTCTTACAAATTAAGCATTCATGACCATCACCAAATATATGGTAATCATGATCCGAAATTATAATTTGTAGATGCAAAATAAATTATAAAATTATTGTTTATGTAGTATTTTTTTTCCATTTTCATTTCCATTGTACATAGTTTTTTTTTTCAAAGGTTTTTATTGATTTCATATTTAATTATTATACATTAAAAACTAGAACATAAATGTTTTTTTAAATTTTTAAATTTTTATTTTTTAAAAATTAAATATTTCGATTAAAATAAAAATGTGTACCTTGTTCAAGTTCAATTGTTCTACTCTAGTCTAGCTTGGCAATGTCACCCAAGACTATGGAAAACCCTAGCCTCAACAACAAGACTAATTACTATCAACAACAAGTTGTTAACCTGATTCTAGGGCTAGTCCACCATGACCATGTGGTTGTGTCATACATGTGTTTGGCTTAGCCATGAGAAAGTGCCTTGTCTTGGCCTTAGGCATGGGTTTGGGCTTTAGCCCAAACCCATGCCTAAGGCCAAGCATCACATCTTAGGCTTGACCAAACCTTGAACATTTATCATGGCTTGGGTTACCCAATAGGACACTAAGCCAAATCGGTTGCCTCAATGGAGATTTTACCTGAGCTTTGTCACACTTTTGAGGTTTAATGATCTGGTTTGAGCTAGAATTGAAACATGGAGTGTTGGTCCATGATGTTGGCCAACTTTGGACCGCAAAATAACTTGTTGTTCTTAAATCATCTGAGACCTCTATTTCTAAAATTTCAACATGAAGTACCTTTTTTTTAAAAAAAAAGGTTATTTTATTATTAATTATCACCCTCTCTTTTGGCGGAGGAATACCATTTTTACAAACTACTTCTACCCTTATCCCTTTTACACCCACTTTAAACATAATCTAGAATACATAGAATAATATATAAACTTTCATATCCTTCTACTAATCTTTTGTCAAGTATTGATACACTTTATATCTTTTGGGTTTTCTGCCAAAGCCCTATTTGTATGGGGCCTTTTCTTTCCATACTTTTAATCTCTCTCATAGTACTCCCATCTGCTGTCTTCATACATGTCCAGGCTGAATGCTCTCATGACCGACTCAAGACAGATAACTCTTGGCCGATCAAATACGCAGCCATAAGAATTCTGAAACACTGCCTCCAAGCCGGCTCCTCCAACCAGCTGTTTCCCTTTCTAGCTTTGTCCAGCCTGCTTTCCTTTTAGTTGACCAATGCTGAGAACCGCCTTGCTGCAGCTTGACTTGACCTGAAGAAATACAACCAAAAAAACCTACCAAACAATAAATTACAAGCTCTCCTTATCCGACTTCCCTCAGGACCGGGAAGCTATCTATTTCTACTCTTATCCCCTGCCAACTGCAGAAAAAGCTGACAAAATATTCGTCTCAGCAGCGGGAGTTCTCCTGACAGCAACAGGGGGTAGCAACAAACAGCAACTAATCCTAATAGCTACAGACAGTAACAGACAGCAACAACAGGAGTTATCCTGATAGCAACAGGCTTTGTAAGCAACAGGGGGCACACTACATGTGCTTTGGCAGCAACAGACAGCAACTAATCTCAGTGAAGGCTCTTGATTTGGTATTGTCATGGAGGCTCTTTAGCAGCAGCATCCACTTAGTGCTGCTCATGTGGACGAACCTCTATCTCTCCTTTCCCCTGTGCGTCTGGCTCAAATCTTCACAAGATTCCAGCCTTCTTCCTTCGTCGTGTATTTGCTGTTGATCCTAGAACAAAACCAAAGAGAAAACAAAAAAACAACAACCATGCCTACCAGAACTTGACACCCTACTACCCTTTAACATAAGCAAGCTCCAAAGTGTTAACTCCTGTTGAACCCTACTACCAGAACAAAAAACAGCAACTAATCCAACATTAGGCAAGCTCAAAAGTGTTAACAATTACTCCCCTTTAACATACTGAAAGGAAAAGACAGAATATATATTATCCTGCAAAGAAAATCAAAATACATCCTTTCTGCAGAGGTTATCGACTTCTGCCAAAATGCGGAAAGAAATTCTAAATTACATACATATTATTTTAACAACCATACAGTATAGCTATGCACCATTCTGCCAAAATGCAGAATTAATATATACTACAATGGGATCTCCTTCATAGATATCCATTTGGCTCAATCTCCATCCTTCCATTCCATTTAATTGTGAGATAGAAATTCTCTGCAAATGAATTCCCGCACAATCCAGCAAACAGATGAGACTATGTCATATCTTCGTGGTCTGTTTATTTGTTCTTATATAAGGAAAACCCATTTTATCTAAACATGCTATTCCCTTTAGTTTATTTGGCATGAATTTCTCATTATAATCTATATTTCCTCTGATGGTACCTATTTTAGATAGACAATTCGCTAGATTATTGGCTTCTCTATAAATATGTATTATTGAGGCCTTCAGTTCTTCCAAAAGATTAAGAATAACTTCTAGATCCTCTTCATACCTCCATAATATTTTCTTATTAATTACCGTATCAACTAGTAATTTTGAGTCTACCTGAACTTCAATGTTTTTAAAGTTTAGCTGCTTACATATCTCTAACCCTGATTTTAATGCTCTGATTTCTGATTCTAAAGCCGAGGATGCCCTACTAGATCTGGTAAATGCTCTCTGTACTGTCCCTGTATGATCTCTTATTACCCCGCCTCCTCCTGCTATTCCAGTGTCCCTGCTAAAACTCCCATACGTATTAAGTGAAAGTTTGCCAACCGACGGAGCATTCCACTGTATACATTTAGCCCATTGCTGTTTTAACACTTTGTATGTGAGATCTCATTCATTCTCAAGCTTCTTTTCTTGTTCCAAATCTTGTATTACTATCGGTTTTATTATTGATATATTATATATCTCCTTTTTAATATCTTTTATAATTTCTGTTAAGTTCATCCTTACATTTTCATATTTACTTTTGTTTCTAGATTTCCAAATGCACCAAATAATTAGATGCGGCAGTTTCTGATTAAGTCATTTCCTGGCGGAGCTTTTCATGTTTACTTTTTCCCATTTTTTAACTTTATCTATTAATCCATCTTCTATTTTACATATTCTTTTTTTCCCTTCCATCTCTCTCCATATTACTACTGCAATGGGACCATTCGAAAGCAAATGATCAGTTGTTTCAACCGCTTGAGAATAGCATTCGCATCTTGAAGCCATGTTTATCCCTTTCTTTTGTACATTTCTATCTACCGGTATAGCATTCAATAATGCCTTCCATGTGAAGGAGCGCATTTTTTGTGGGACATTTTCTTGCCATACCCATTTAAATAGAGTTTGTACCAGTTTTTTCTTTCTGACCAAATCTTTTGCCGATTTGAGGGAAAAGTTTCCTTGTGGTGTTAACGTCTATTTCCAGCCACTCTTCTTTAGTATAGAGTGTGAGTCTACTATCTCTTTTTGTTTTTTCATTGACTTCCAACTATTAGAAGCTTTCTTAGAAGTCTTATTTTTATTATCTAAATATTTTACCCGCATATATTTAGCCCATAGATTATCGCTTTCTTTAAGTCTCCACCAGCTTTTACAGTCCCAGGTAGCTGCCGAGTCCTGGAGGCTCATAAGACCTAAGCCTGCTTCCTCTTTCAGATAACAAATACTTTTCCAGTCCTTCCAGTGTAGTTTATTTCTGCCTTGTTTTTTACCCCATAAGAAGTTTACCATTTCTGATTCGAGTTTTTTAATAAATATTGTAGGGGGATGTATCACTGATAATATGTGTGTGAATGTGCTTTGTAATACATGTGAAAGTAACGTAATCCTCCCCCCAAATCCCAGGAGCTCTACTTTCCATCCTGCTATTTTTTTTCTTAATTTATCTTGAAGGTAGGTTAGGTATTCTTCCTTCAACATGAAGTACCTTATTCCAAGGGAGAATGATGTAATGAACTATATCAATTTGACAATCCCTTGATGAATTAATGCATCTTTATAGGTAAATTATTTTCAAAACCATATAGTTAATATTAATACATGAAGAAAAGAATTTTCAAATGATTTAAAAAATGATGTTAAGAAACTTAAGTGTTATTTATTATTGAAAATATATATTTTATATTATCTTTGGCATATAAATAGGCTTGTGTTTCTCCAATTAGGAGCACCAAATTGTGAGTTTTTTTAATTTAATATTTACTCTTTTTTTCTCATCGTTCTTGGTTTTTTTTTTGCGCATCAACGATTATTAAGAATATCATGACTATGTTAGACCTCGAAGAAATTCTAGTACATCAAGATTTGGTTCATCAAGCAACAGAAGAAATACTCTATCACACTACATATAGCATATGGTTGATATCATCATTCAGCATACTTTCTCACATGATTATACATGCATGATACCATGATGATATTTGGCTTAGTTGATTCTTGGTCATAACACACATATAAAATACATTCAAATATATCTAAGAATGTTGGTATGTGAATAAAAATGCTTGTGTGATCAAGTGATTATTAGAATTGATGTTGTATCATCATATTGTTAATGTAATAGCTCAAAAGAATATGCAAATATAAGGGCTCTAGTGACTAAGTCATTTCATATCACATGGGGGAAATTGTGTTCAGTCATATATAACATTGAGCTCATATGAAATAATAATGGAGTACCCTTTTCCATTATTAGCTATGTCATGCTTGAGAGTGCCAAAGAAGAGAATTTCCATTGCTAAACTTTTTTATAGTTTATAGCTTTATGTTTTATATTTTACTCATGGGCTACCCTAATTACTTTTACTCATTATATAAAGATGATGTGTAAGATGATATGATTATTGAGTAATATTGTTTTTAATTTCATAGCGGATTTGAATTTTAACATGGTATCAGAGGAAAGACCATAAAGAGAATTAAACACTAGGTTATGTGGAGGTCACAAATATTTGTGAGAAAAAAAATGTGTATTATACTAGCACATTACATGCACATGTCTCATGTTGCAATGTATGTGTACATGAATTGAAGAAGAGGAAGGCACACATTATTATGTGCCATTTGTATCCACCATCACACACTCATTGTGTGATGTTCATTGATGCCCACTAGGTTGATGCTGTGAAAGAAATTTTGTGAGAACACCAATGATAGTTAATGATAGAAAGTGTATACTTTTTGAAATATGGTTTTAGATTGGGAAATCCTAAATTTTTATTTTTGAATTAGGGTAGATTTATAATTTTGGGATTTCAGAAATCATAATTTTAATGGAAGATTTGAATTTTGGAATTTGTATATTTCCTAAGTTATGGTTTTCAATTGGGAAACTTATTCTGTATGCCAAATACCAAATAAAATGATGTCCTTTGGTGATTATTCATAATATATGCATAAATAAAAAAGAGTTTTAAAATGAGCTATTTTACTAAATTGTTGTTTTTGATGGATTATGATGAATTATAGTGAAATTATATGATTTTTGTGTGAAAATAATACTTGGTGGATTGTTGAGAACGAGAGGAGTGAAAAGCCATGTAAAGTCATAATATTCCATTGTGTTGTGAATTTGTGATACCTCATTGAGCTCTAGGATAGTTTTAGCATCCATTCTTGACTAAAATATTACATAAATAGTTGTGACAATCTTTGTACACCATGATTCTTACACATCATTGATACAATTGGTTCACTATGCAACATATTCTATTTGGCTACGAAACTTTCTTAGAATTATAATAACACTAATTCATATTTTTTTATGGCTATGATATTAATTCTATGTCACAATAATTAAGTACTCCACTAGTGCTCAAAGTCATAATAAGCCTTTAGCACAAAGGATTTCTCTTTAAGAAGCCATCAAGTCTAAAAAAACTACATCATTCCCAGCATCATGAATGTAGCTATAGAAAGTTCCAAAAAGTAAGACTCAAGTTATGACCATTTCAAGAACTATGATCTTTGTACTGGATAAATGACCAAAGCTACTACATATTTTCTACAGAGTCATTAGATTACAGAGATGAAATGCATAACTCACAATCATTCTCAAAGCCATGACCTAGTTGCTGTATATGTAATTTGTTTTTATTTAATAATCTGTTTGTATAACAAAATGTTTTTCTGTTTTAATATTTTCATGTAAGTGCAAGAAAGGAAATATTAAAAGGCCGGGGATGCAGCAGTAGCACAATAACGGAGGTCCCGCTGTCTGGTCAGCATGCCGAAATTTTTGGAGCAGAGCCTGACCCGTTCCATGATCCGACCCGTCGCGGTTAAATGAACCGGATGTTTTTTTTTAATATAAAATGATTTGTAATTTTAATTTTCGGGCGGCTGTTTTTGACCCGTGGAACTGTTCATCATCCTTCTCTTCTCTATGTGCAAATTTTCGCGACTACTATGTGCTGCATAATGTAAGACGTTTCTGTTTGGTTTTAATCTGTAACGCATAAGCGTTTTCTGGTGGATGTAGCTAGTCATACTAAGCGATTAGCAAACCACGTTATTTCCTGTGTTGATTTCTCATTTTTGATTCTGTCGTGGATGCTTGCTAGATTGGGATATATATTGCTTGTTTTCTGTGTTTCTGTTGTTTTCTGTTGTTTTCTGTTTCTTAATCTCACTACCGTAGAAGCGCAATTACCCAACACTAGTGTTACAATGACAAAATGTGTGGCCATAGTCATTCTTAGCATCATAATTATCTGATACAAGTGAGAGACCAATATTATAATCATTCTCAATACTATGACTTTATCTTCTAGAGACAACATGTATTATCATGGCTATTTCTACCACCGCACCCATCCTATGCAAGAGAAATACCAAAGTCATAGCCCATTCTAGTGTAGCCATGGTCATTCCTAATGTCGAAGCATTATAAAGTTAGAAAAAGACCAAAGTCATGACTCATTATTAAAAAGTTGTGACTTTCGATTTAAATTTCACACCCAAAATTCTAGTATAAAAGGGAAAAACATGAATTTTGAAGAGTTTTTAGGGCATGATAAAAGAGGTAAAAGATATGTTTTGGGACCTAAATTTTACCCAATCATAAGGAAGATTCATGAGGGGGAAGAGGGGGGTTGACACAAGACATAAGCTTAAACCCTAAGAAAAGGGGTATGAATTTCAACTTAAACTTGGTACAAATCCAAAACATATGACTGAGTATTGTGGATTTAGGATTTGATTCCTAGAATCTCTTGAGGGTTTTCATTAGGAACCTAAAATTTTTTGAGTTATATCTCTAATTATCTAGTGTGAACTTCCCCAATATCAGAAAGTTGAGGTCTATAATTATTGTATTTCATTACGTGTGATGGATATTTAATAATTGAATTTTATATTTGGATTTTATTGTGATTTAGATATTTATGGATGTAGTATTTATGTAAAATAAAAAGTATGGTTTTACTATCAATAGGTTTGTGCATGCTATCATGATGAACATTGATATGCGGGCTATATATGAACCATGATGTTTGAGACAATCCTATATTCAAATCTTAACATTGAGATATGTTAATAGTATGAGAATAATACTTACGAAGTCAAATGTATGAATATTTGTATAAGTCAATCCATTGTGCATATTATAGAAGAACTAACCCTCAATTGATATTGATATTTTATAGAATATTTACTAAGAGTTTAATCTTTGAAATAAGAATCATGTGTCATTGTGGTAGATAGTGATAGGTAAGCCATAAGTTACATGCAATTGGAGGTGACTCATAAGGCTATGATGCTCTTATGAGTTCCTTTATATTGTATAACTACCAATAGTGAGATTTAATAGAAAATATATATTAATTATGTGACTCTGATATTTATGAAGCTAAAAGTGCTTACTCTTTTACTACTAAACTAATTTATATCTATATGACACATGAGTTCGGAGAATAAGAACACACTAATGAAGCAATCATCAAAGGTAGTTGATGAGTTGCTTAAAAAGTATAGACTTGTAAATAACACTAGAATAGGGATGATTTATTATTTTGGTGGTAGAGTACTAATAGATTATTTTGTGGGGACCATCATTAGAAAGGGCTAATAGTTGATAACCTCCTCAATAAAACACTAGGGCATTTCCACAATAAATATATCTTTGTTTGGTAACCAAGTACAATAATATCTTAACCATTTAAATAAGTCATCATATATAATGGAATGTACAGATCCTAGATTTTAAGAATCTTACCTAAAACTAGTCTTATTCTTTCAAATAGTGCAGTAATTGATTGGTAGTTCATTGATTGAAATGGCTACACAATTTTTGTGGCATTGATAATTGGATGAAAGCACCACTTAACTACTTGTACAACACTATATACTTGTAGGGCTAGTTAAATAAGAGACCCTTGCCTAATGAGATTTTATAACTTTTCCTAAGCCTAAAAAGTGGGCATTATAATAAAGTCATAATAAGTTTTTGGCACTGCTATTAATGATTTTTTAGTTTGATTAATCAATTCTGGTTAAGATAACTAAAAAATAAAATTTCTAGTTTTAGCAGTTTGGATATCAATATATTGGTTTTGTACCTTGATTTTCATTACTTAACTTGCATTACTTATTTGTATCATTTATTTTAGTATTTTTTTTAACTTTTTAACCATAATCAATAGAATAAAACTTTAGGATTGAGCTAACACCTCAAAACCTAGAAATAGAGAATAGCAAAAGATAAGAACTTTTTTGAGTAGATGATGAACATACACAACCCAATGTATCAATATGATGGAGCATATTTCTCACCAAGTAGTGACTTCTATCTCATATCTTTTAGTGGCTTGAATTTGTTCAATTATCAAAATGTAGTAAGCTATCAATATTTGTGATTTCGGATCCAAGAAGAAATAACATTTGATCATCCTTATCCAATCTATGAAGCTTCATTCAAAGATACGGTTACTAAGTTGCTAATGAATGAAGTGGAAGAAGAGTAGTTGAGAGAACTAAAAATGAGATTTGATGAGACTAATTTGGCATGCTTAAAGAAAGTGCTACATCAAAATTTTAGGTAGCTAAAATGATTCTGGTCAATGATGAGAAAATGCTCAAAGAAGTTGATGGAGCTACAGCATATCATAATGTCAAGGAAAAAACAAAAAATGAAAGATTTGTGCACATAAGACCAATACTCTATTTGAAAATTACTATTAAGGTGGTCATCCATAAAGTATTGATGTCCGACATAGAAAATACAAAGAGAAAAAAAAGATTACATAGAGAAATTGGCATGAAATACAAAAGTTATAAATGAAGTAAAAGTTTTAGCAAAAATATAGTTATAGACATTAAACATAATACTATTTGGGAGGCAACCCAATATTTCTTACATAGTATGATAAAATAAATGTACCCACTCAAATAGATCCTTTACACCAATAAAGTTTAGTTGAAAAATTCAAACTACAATGCTACTCATTTATATGTCCACAAAAAGAAATAGTCTTACTATCTAGACTAGCCATGATACTCAAACCTAAATCAGCAAATACTTAAAATGGATAGAGAAATGTAAATTTTTTTATATACTAGGGTGTAATTGCTCAGGGATGAGTAATTACTTTAGTATGAGTGTTTGTTTTATATGTCAATTACTGAATAAAACTAAGTACCTTGGTTATTATTCATGATAAGTGTATATAGAAAAAAGTTTTAATATGAATAATTTTGCTGAATTGTAATTTTTGATGGATTATGATGTATGGTTATGAAATTGTGTGATTTTTATGTGAAATGAAGATTTGGTAGATTATTGATATCGAGGGGAGTGAAAAGTCATGTAAAGTTATAATATTCCTTGTGCCGTGCCTTTGTTACACCTCATTGAGCTATATGATAGTTTTGACATTCATTCTTGGCCCAAACTCAACATAAATATTCATAGCAATCTTCATGCATAATAACTTTGCCACCTCATTGATATAATAATTTCACTATGCAACACATTCTATTAGGTCATGAAAAAATCTTAAATTCAAAGTCATAACATTGGTATAACTTTGCCACCTCATTGATATACTAGCTCATAACATTTTTTTATGGTTGTGACATTAATTATAGTTCATAGAAACTAAGTACCCCACTAGTGCCTCAAGCCATGACAAGCCTCCATCACCATAACTTTCACATTATAGAGTCATCAAGTCTAAGAAAAAAGTCATAGTGTCATTCTCATTTCCATGCCTTTTAGCTACAAAGGTTATAGAGGCAATACTTGAGATATAACCATTTCTAGGGCCACAACACTGCTATTAACAAATGATTAAAGCTCTGGCCTATTTTTGGTTTCATGACTTTTGGTTATAAAAAATAAAAAAGCCATAAGCATTCTTCGTGTCATGACTTAGTACTGCAGAGGAAAAGTGTATGGGCATGGTCATTCCTAGTACCATGACTATCTAATGCAAGAGAGAGAAGGAGCAACATCATGACTCATTCCCATTACTCTTACTTGTTTTTCTAGAGATGAAATATTTAGCTATGGACATTCCTAGTACTTTGGTTATTTGATGAAAGAGTGAGACCAGAGCCATGGCTCATTCCCAATATTGTCATTGTGTGTCTAAGAGGTAAAATGTGTATCCACAGTCATTCACAATGCCATAACATTTTAAGGTAGTAAGAGACCAAAGCCATAACTCATTCTTAAAAAGTTATAACATTCTGCTAAATTTTTACACCCAATCAAGTATAAAAGAAAAAATGTTGAATTTCGAAAGGAGTTAATTTACACACAAGAAAAGAGATGAAAATGAGAGTTTTGAGAGCTAAATTTTGCCCAATCCTAGGGAAGATTCACAAGAAAAGAGCTATGTAAGGCACAAGCACAAACCTTAATGGGGGGCATGAATTTTAAGCAACACTAGGAAAAAATTCAAGGCACATAGCTGAGTATTAAAGATTTTGGGTTTGTTACCTAAACTCTCTTGAAGGTAATCATTAAGAATCTAAAATTTCATGAGATATATCTTCACTTATCTCATGTGAATTCCTCATCAATGTCAAACTAAGTTGATGTCTAGGGTTATTGAATTTGAGTATGTGTGATGGATACTTAATGGATGAATTTTATGTTTAGATGTTATTGTTTTGATATTAATAGATGTGGTATTCATATTTAACTAAAATTAAGATTTTACTATTTATGAGTTTGTGTATACGATTTTGGTAGTTGGTGATAAATAAGCTATGAAGCACACTTACGTATAATGATAGGAATAAAATGATATCACTTTCAATTATGAAGAATAAAAGAAACCTATACGTCGAAATTTTTAAGCCAATCCATTATCTTAATCATGTTAGTATGGTAATTTTTAAGCCAATCCATTATATATGTCTTAGAATAATTGACCCTTAATTAATTTGAGTATTTTATAGAATGTTTTCCTAAGAGTTTCATCTTTAGTGTGAAAGTTGAATATTTTCAAGATAGATGGTGATAGGTAAGCCATGAGATACACATATTGGAGTTGACTCATAATGTGATGACAATCCTACAAGTTCATTTCTATCATATGACTACCACTAGTAAGATTTAAAGGAATGCATATATTAATTATGTGAGTATGACACTTATAAAGTCAAAAGTACAAATATTTTATCTACCATATTAATTTGTCTATATGACACATGATATTAGAGAATAAAAATAAAGGTATGAAGCATCTATCTAGGGTAGTTGATGAGTTACCTTAAGGTATGGATTTGTAAATGACCCTTGAGTAAAAATGAATTTTCATTTAGTTGGTAAAGTTTCGAGGGGATAACTATGAGGGGACTATCTTTGGAATGGGCTAATAGTTGATAGCCACCTGTATGCCAATAGAATACTAGGGCATTTCAAAAAAAATCCTATCTTCATTCTATAACAAATCATAATAAAATCCAAACTATTTAGATAAGCTATCATGCTAAATAGGATATACCAACCTTAGAATTTATGAATCTTATAAAACTATTCTTATCCTTTCCACTAAAGTAGTAATTGAGTCATTATTAATTGATTTAATAGCCTATACAATCTTTATGTGATTGATATATTAATGAAATATTCATTTTGCTACATGTATGACCTAAATTCTTATGATTTTGGTTGGATGAGAGACTCTCATTTAATCAAGTATTGAGATATTGGATAATCTTATAAATTAGCCATTGTAACAAAGTCACAAAAAACTATAATTTTTAATTTTTTGACAAGGGATAGATTTATAATTTTAGAATTTTGGACTTTGGAAACACTTATTTCAATAAAAATTTTATATTTGAGAATTTCTAATTTTTAAATGGCGGATTAGTATATTTTGGGGAATGTGAAATGACATTGATATATAGACAAAAATAATTTTTTTTAGTATACATATTATAGAAAGAATGGTCACACCAAAAGCATATGTTGAGTATTATTTCCCTAAATAAGACATAAAGCTATCATAGTGTTGAGAAAGATTGACTACTAGATTCATTTAGAGATCCTTGCAATGCTCATCCTCTTTAATACTTATATTTACTAGAGATGAGCAAATAAAACATTTTTAAATACAACATCAACCACTTCTCTTTCTTTAGGTATTTCTAGATTCTTACTCACATTCATACTTTGAAGTCCAAGAATATCAACATGGGACATAGTATTCACATTAATAGTAATCATGTCCTATTTACTTTAATTGTCTCTTGTTCTAAGAATATTATTGAATTAAATGAAAAGCACTTTAACTTCATTGGATATGGTAATATTCATTAGTTTTTTGTTACTTTATCTTATAATGTTTATTCCTGATTTTCTTATTAGTTTTCAATTTGTGAGTTCTCCTTCAAGGAAACTCACTTTTAATTTTGTCTTTTGCTATAAATGATATTTTTTTATGATCAAACAATTCTAAGAATGACTCTAATTTAGATAAAGAAAGGTGGACTATAAGTATTATCTTTTATGATAGGATCTTCTTCTAGATGTTAGGGTATGTTGGACCCTTGTACATTCTCACATTATTCAGCCATTATTAGTCAAATTGAGAATATTTTACTCTAGTCTTAAATGTATATCTACTCTATATTGTGAATCATGTTAGTTGGAAAACCATATCATAGTTTCATGTTTTGCATAAATATTATTTGGCACTCTAAGTATAATTATTTTGGATTAATTTGTATTATAGTCATGATATCTTTGTATGGAATATGGGCTTATAATAAAACATTTTCACTAATTTGATAATTTGTATGGATTTGGATGAATAGTAATGAAATGAGATTTAATTTTAGTAGAATTAAAGAACCTGATAGAAAGCTAACTTTAAGGGAATAAAAATAATGGAAAGTCATGATATCTTTTCTTAGTTGCGACTTTATCTTCGAGTTATGGCTTGGTTCCACTAGGAAAGCCTGAAAAGTAGTAATGGCATATTTTCTTTGTCATGACTCTACAAAACAAATCATGACAATCATTGTATGCCTTGGTTCTACCTAGTTATCATAATCTTTTTGAGTTACAATACTTTATTCATGGCTATGACTTTATCTTGGAGTTATGACACATTATTTCTAAAATAAAATTTCAATTGCAACTCTATTTGTATGTATTGACAACAAAGTTTCACACATGTACAAGAATTCATTACATTTTATAGCACTGAGATATATTTGTTAGAAAGCCAATATCACATATATGATTTTTAGCCATGACATATTTTTTTCCACCATTAAATTTTACTCTAGAGAGAAAATGTCTTAGTCATAACCATTCTTGCATCAATCACTGTGTTCCAAAGAGAAAATATCTCAGTGGTGGTATTTTTACCAGAACAACATTGTGTTCCTGAGACATTATTTATCGGTCATGACATTCTTCTCATCATGACTATTAGTTCTAAAAAGAAATTATCTTAGTCATGACATTCTTGCTACTAGGACTTTGAATTCTAGAGAACTATCTTAGTCATGACATTCCTTTGATGACATGACTTTTTCATTTCAAAGAGATTCAAAGAAATGATAATGATGTAATCTCAACCTAAAGTCATGACTTCCAACTTAAAAAGCTACCCAAAAACTTTATTGGATGAATATGGTATAAAAGGGGGACTAAGATATCTGAAGCATTCAAACTCCTACTTAGGGTCAAATTCAAGGTGAACATAAGTAAATATTCATTGGGAATAGGAATTGAGACTTAAATAATCATGTCAGCTATCATTAAAAACCCTCAATTTGATGAGAAGAACCATGAAATATCTCATATGAATTCTTCTCTGATGTCAGACTTAATAGAGTTCTAGGATTGGTTTATTATATTTGTGTGTGGTAATGTTATAGTTTCATTATTGATAGAAATCGATGTTATTTAGATTAAATATTTAGGGTTTCAAACTCATGTAAATTTACTTATGTTAGTCATGGTTGATGGAAATAGGTAATAAATGAGACACACTCTTGAGATTCAATCTAAAAAAGTAACAACCCTTCTAATCTTATCTCATGAGATAAATCTATATGTGAAAATCTTAAATTTATGTCTGTTTAATTGATATGATTATGATGCTCATGAAATTAAAAACTCAAATGAATTTGTAACTATTTCATCATACATATTCTAGAAGAACTAGCCTTAAGATGATGTAAAGAATATGTAGAACTTATAACCTAGGATTTTTACCATAGTGTGTGAGTTGTATTTTGGCTATGATGGATGATAACAAATAAGTCATTAGATATATACAAGTAGAGATATTTCATAAGGTAGTGACATTCTTGCTAGTCACTTTTTATTCTATAATTTCTATAGGTGAAATTAATAGGAAGATGTATGTTAATTGACATGAGTAAGGTGCTCATAAAGTTGAAAATACAAACACCATTATTGAAGTATCATTTCTCATCTTTTGTAACTTTAAAGGCTGGATAATATAAATATATGCTCAAAGTAGCCATCAATGGAAGTTGACATAATGCTTAAAAGGAGTAGATATGTGGATGATTGGTGAATGGAACAAATATGATTTTAGTAATGAAATACTAAATGCACAACTATGAGAGGTTTATCCTTGGTAGTGATAATCAAACGATAATAAATAACTTGTGTGCTAAGAAGAAGGTAAAAAAAAGTACATACCAATCTATCCTTCATCTGATAATAGAGAATAACATTATCCCAAAACATAAAAATCTCATCATACATAATAAAGTAAGTCAATTCTAGAGTATAAGTACTTTTTTTAGACTCAAGTTTATCTATTCAACTTGAGTAGTTATTAGTTTACTTTTGGTTAGTTAGGTTACTCACACATTTCCAATGGGATTGACATATAGACTTACATCCTTTATACTACTTGTATGCCTCATATACTCATTGTTCTCCATTGGATAAAATCAATCACCCAAATAATTTTTGAGACCATATTACCAATAATAGGTTTTAGTATTATAATAAAGTTGCAACAAATTTTTGTAACAATTGTTGAGAAGTTTTTTAGTTCGATTAATTAACTTGGTTTGACATAATTATCTTTTCAAAATAATAGTTCTATTATCAGTTGATTTGATAATAATGTTTGCATATTATTTGTTTTGTATTTGTGTTTGTTTTGTTTTGTTTTTGTTTTTGTTTGTTTTGTAGCCACCACACTTGTATGAGTTGTAGATTTGGGAATGAGTTAATATCTCTGAACCCAAAATTTGAGAGAATAAGAAGATTTATTTTGAGACAGAGGTGAGGTAGCTAAAATAAAAGATAATGACAATAATATAAATAACAAGGAGATGTAGAACAAGCTATTCAATAGCTCATTCCTCTCCATACCATGTGAGACTATTAGCATCCAAAAATGATTGAAAACTACTTTAGGATTCAGATGCAATAAATATAAGTGAACTACGTTAAGTTGAAGTATATAACTTCATGGCTATGCTGCAACAAAATATGTATGGTGGATGATTGTCATAAGATCCAAATAGTCATGTCACAATATTCTTGGAGTTGTACGACACTATAAAGATATATAAAGTTATCTCAAATACAATAAGGATAGGTCTATTCCCATTTTATTTGGGGGACAAAGCTATGAGCTGCTTCAGTGCTTATCTAGAGGATCAGTTGAGAGTTGGAACAAGTTTATGCATGCTTTTCTAATAAAGTTCTTCTCATCTCAAGTAACCTCTCAACTAAAAGGTGAGAAACCAATTCCAAAAAGAGGTGTAAGAGACATCATATGAAGCTTGGGACTGATTCAAAGATTTATTGAGGAGGTGACCTTTTAAAATGGATTAAACTACATGATGAGGTACACAATTGATATATCCATGGGTAGTTCTATAAGGAAAATGTTACTTGAAGAGGAATATTTCGTATTTAAAGAACTAGCAAAGATCAACTATACAATAATAAATGAAAGAGCATTGGAAAGAAAGCTAGCTATAGTGATGTAATTGAATAGACATAATAGCAATGAAGGCTAAACTTGATGTATTTTCTATAAATTTGGAGCCCAAAATGATTATAGAATTAGTGTGGGAGAAATGGTAATTTTGCAATATCAGATAGTAACCAATTTTAACCTCATGTATCAAGTGGAGAAAGTGAATGTTCTACAGAATGTAGGATACTTGTTTCTACCCAAAAACAATGCATTGGCACACTACCAACTAACATGATAAATCACAAAAGTCTGATGTATAGAAGTTGAGGTAATATGAAATAGAATATGCAATAATATTAAAAATACTTTGGGAGCAATTCAAATGAATACCAAATATAATGAGCATTGAGATTCTAATACAACCACCCAAAAGGAGTAAAAAAGTCATTGCTTGAAAATAATATTCTTGTGCTACATATGGAAAAAATGAAAAGGAATGATCTATAGGAGAACTAGATTAAAATTGGAATAAATAGAAATAAGGCTAGTATACATGAATGCAATGATAAAGATTATTGAAGATTAACTTGGAAAAATAGTACTATCGATGAAGGAGACGATCTTAAATAGATTACCATGTGGTATTGAGGTTGATCCAAAATGTGCATGTCTATAATACTCATAAGTGGCAAAGAATTAGAATGGCAAAAAAAAAATAGAAGAGAACTCAAAATGAGTTACTAAACAAGAGGAGGATGCTTTGGCTGACATTTGACAATGTCATGAATTTTTCCAAGGCACATTGGCCAAAGCCATGGCATTTGATGCCACTGCTAGAACTCATTACCCAATTCATTCTACATGCTATCACACATGAATATTTGGAATTTGAGGAGGAGATGCATATTAACCAAAGTAATTAACAACATGATGATATACTAGAGAATGCCTAAGTAAATAGTAAACAAACATTCTAAAATTCTCGTTATTTTCCACAATAGTTTAGAAAAGGAAAGCTGGATGAGTAATTCAAGAGATTCCTCAATTTTTTCAAGAAGTTAGAATTCAACATTATCTTTGCTAAAACCTAATCCTAGATGCCCATTATGTGATGCTTATTAAATATATAGTGAGTAGCAATAGAAAATTTGAGACATATAGAATGGTGAATATGACCGATAAGTATAGCATAATCATTTAATATAAACTTTTGAGAAAGCTAAAAGATCCAGAGAGTTTCATGATTCCTTGCATTATTGGGGAGCACACTTTCTAAAAGATACTATATGACTAGGGATCATGTTTTAATTTGAAACTATTGTCTATTGTGTAGAGGTTAAATCTTGTGAGATAACTATAACTTATCTCTCTTTATAAATGGTAGATAAGTTGATCAAATTTTTCTAAAAGATTATCAAAGATGTGCTAGTAATGGTTGACAAGTTTATTTTCTTTGATGATTCTGGTGTGTTAGATATAGAGGAACACTAATAAATCACGTTGATTTTTGGACAACCATTATTAGAAACTAGATATTATCAGCGTGATGTAAAGTAAGGTAGATTCACACATTGTATGGTTGAAGATAAAGTGAAATCCAATATGTATAAAAGTCTACAAATTTTAGATGATGATGAAAATAAATTATTAGAAAAAAAATAGTTTCCTATACATATTTGAAAGGTAGAAAGTAGATTTTAGATATGACTTCATGGATGATTGGATAAAGAAGTTCTAATAATATAAGAACCAAAGTCGAATAGCTTTGGAGATGCAAATGAATAAATTGAAAGGATAAAATTATTAATATTAAAACATGGAGGATTTACGAAGTGAAGTTTTTATAATACAGAAAAGGTACTAGAAAAGGAAAGGCCACTGCTAAATGTTGAAGTACTAGGAGAAAAAGAAGAATCATAGATAATTATTACTAAATATTAGAAAGAAGAAGAAGCAAAATTTTCAATTAAAAGAAAGTCATGACTTTTATAAAAGTCATGACTTTCTGTGTAATAGGAAATAAAGACGTGCCTTTAATGAAATAGAAGCTTAAAAAAGAAACTCTAACTCATTCTACATCCATGACTTCACTATTCCATAGAGAAATTATCAATGTCGTAACTTCACAAAATATTATGGCCTTAGAGAAGAGAAGCACACTCAACAATGACATGAATTTTCATAAATTCATGCCATCTACTGAAGAATATCCCAAAGGAAAATACCTAATAGACATGCTGATAAGGATGAATATACAAAGAAGATTGATGAGACATTATAAATTATTGATTGAATTGGAGGTCAAAACATTAGTCTAGCTAGACATGTTAAACAATGTTGTTTGGGAGGCAACCTAAGATTTATTTTTTGTCTTTCATAAAAAAATAAACTCATGGCATTCCATTGATTCATACACAAAATACCGAGATTCAAGAATCCTTATATATTGAAAGAGCATTGTGACACTCAAACTGAATCATGACAAGGTTTTTTGGTTTTGTATTATTCTCCTTATTGTCCAATTGATTTTTAGGGAAAGAGGTTTAAATTATTTGCTTAAAGATGAGTAATATTTTTAGTTTGTGAGTTTATTAAGCCCTCAAAATATTAATTATTTTGGGCTAATTTGTATTGATTTCAAGATGTATTTATATTAAATATGGGCTTATAATAGTAGTAAAATAAGTAAAACAAGTAGTAAAATATTTTTAGTTTGTAAGGATTTCACTAAATGGTAATGTTTATGAATTTAATTGAATAGTAGTAAAATCAAAAATATAAGTAGAATTGGATAGTTTTCTTGAAAGATAACTTGGATGTCAAAAACTTAATGAAAAGTCATGAAATTTCCAATGTTATGACATAATTACACTAGCACAAGCTTATTAAGTAGTCACGACATCATTTCTTTGTTTTGTCTTTACTCTCTACAAAATAAGTCATGACAATCTTTTCATGCCAAGAACCTATCACATAGTTATCATAATTTTTTCATAATTCATTACTTTCTTTGTGACCACAATATTATCTTGGAGTCATGGCACATTATTTCTAAAAATACAATTTCAGCTATAAGTTTATTGTCATATTGTTGCAACCAAGTGTCACACTTATACAAGAAGTGATATTTTTCTGCACTATGATATATTCATCATAGAGCCAAGATTGCATAATATCAAGTCATGACAAACTTATTTTTTGCAACTTTTTACTCAAAAGTGAAAATGTCTCAATCATGGTCATTCATAAAGTCTTGACATTGGGTTCTAGAGAGTAAATATCTCATTCATGATATTTTTACCATCATGATATTGTGCTTTAGAGAGATTATTCATTAGTCTCTATATTTTGTATGCCACAAGTATTGATTCCAAAAAGTAATTACTTTTGTCACAACATCTTTGTTGCCATCACATTTAGTTCTAGAGAAAAATTACCTCACGACATTATCTACCTAAAGTCATGATCTCTAGCTTGAAAAACAACACATGAGCTCAATAAGACCTTGATGGTATAAAATGGGGCCTTAAAGATTTTGCTGAAAAAATAAGGGGAATTCAGATTTCAAGGCCTAAAGAAAGCAAAACCCTAGGTGACATTAGAGGTGTGAACCGGGCCGGGCTGGCCCGGCCCGGCACGGGAAAATCCCGTGCCCAGGCCCATGTCGTGCCTTGCTTGACCCGGCACGGTTCGGTGCCCGTGGCACGGCACACCGGCACGGGTTCGTCCCTTGTCGGGTGTCCCCCAAGCCCGACCCCCTTGCTTCGTTCCCCACCCCCCCCAACGGAAAAAAAATTAATAAAAAATTTAAATTTCAGCGGTTGGATCTCACCTCCAACGGCTAGGGGGCAGAATCCAACCACCCTCATGATTCTGCCCCCTAAAAAATTTCAAAAAAATTTCAAAAAAATTAAAAAAAATTACTTTTTTTTTTAAATTTCTTTAATCTATAAATCCCACCCCCCCCCCCCCCCCCCCCTCTCTATAACATTTATGTTTTTCATAAACATATTTTCTCTCAAATCACTCATTTTTCCTCTCAAAAATCTTGCTCCTCTCTCTCGGGACTCGGGATTTCTGTATTCGGCTTAGATTTTCATGAATCTGAAGTTGAGTTTTGAACTTTAAGCTTGACTGTGGTGCACCGTACATGTGACGGACCTCACTGCTTTTACCGGGTAATTTATTTTAAGTTTTTTTAACTTTTCTCTCTCTAGTTTCTCTCTCAAGACCAAAAATAGAGAATATTAAAATCAGTCTTCTAGTATCTAAATAACTATTCTGAATAACAAAAAGCCTAAAAATGACAAATACTAATGAAATATATTTAAATTTAGAAAATGAAAATATTATACAGAGGTCTGAGGCTGCTGAAACTTTGGTTTCTCCAGTCATCTCAACCCAAACTTCTAAAAAACAAAAAACTAGGACTTCTGTAGTTTGGACTCATTTTAATATAATAAAACAAAAAAAAATATTAGGGGTGAGGAACAAGAAATAACACAGTGCAAATATTGTATGAGACATTTAACATGTAAGAGTTCGTTTGAGACTGGACACATTAAGAGGTATGCCGAATTATGCACCAAAAAATATGGTCCATTAGATCCTAGGCAAACCCAACTTGGCACTGTATTTTTTGAGACTGGATCGAGTTCAGTCTCAAAGTTTACTCCATTCATATACTCCAGTGAGTTGGGTAGGGACGGCATGGCCAGACTTATCACATTGATGGTCTTCTGATTAGATTTTCGGAAGATCCAAGGGTAGTGCGCATCATGCAAACATATTTTCAGCCTGCTTATCGTAGGATTCCTAGGTCCACATCTAGGAATGACATACTAAAGATATATAAGTTATAAAAACAAAAAATAATTAATGAATTTATGGCATATAGTGGAGTGGTGTCCGTGACGTCCGATATCTAGACAAGTCACGATGAATCATCTTATGCATGTCTCACCAGCCACTATGTAGATTCTAACTGGACTATGAATAAAAAAAATTTTAGGATTTTTTGAGATTCTTCATCCTCATGATGGCCCGACTATTTATGAGTGTATGATCAAAATCTTAAGGGAATATAAAATTCAAAATAAAATTTTTAGTGTCACATTTGATAACAGATCTAATAATGGAGTAGCGATCAACATATTTATTAGGAATAATAGAGATGCACCATTAGAAGAGATTTTTCATGTCAGATGCATGTGTCACGTGATTAACCTGATTGTTCAAGCCGGTATGAAGGTGTGTTCCCCCGCGTTGGATAATATACGTAATGCACTAAAATATATTCGCACTCCTCGCAAAACAAGGTGTGTTCCCCCGAGCCCGACCCCCTTGCTTCGCCCCCCCCCCCCCCCCCCCCAACGGAAAAAAAAAATTAATAAAAAATTTAAATTTCAGCTGTTGGATCTCATCTCCAATGGCTAGGGGGCAGAATCCAACCGCCCTCATGATTCTGCCCCCTAAAAAATTAAAAAAAAAGTTCAAAAACATTAAAAAAAATTACTTTTTAAAAAAAAAATTTCTTTAATCTATAAATTCCACCCCCCCCTCTCTATAATATTTATGTTTTTCATAAACATATTTTCTCTCAAATCACTCATTTTTCCTCTCAAAAATCTTGCTCCACTCTCTCGGGACTCGGGATTTCGGCATTCGGCTTAGATTTTCGAGAATCTGAACTTGAGTTTTGAACTTTAAGCTTGACTGTGGTGCACCGTACATGTGACGGACCTCACTGCTTTTACCGGGTAATTTATTTTAAGTTTTTTAACTTTTCTCTCTCTAGTTTCTCTCTCTAGACCAAAAATAGAGAATATTAAAATCAGTCTTCTAGTATCTAAATAACTATTCTGAATAACAAAAATCCTAAAAATGACAAATACTAATGAAATATATTTAAATTTAGAAAATGAAAATATTATACAGAGGTCTGAGGCTGCTGAAACTTTGGTTTCTCCAGTCATCTCAACCCAAACTTCTAAAAAACAAAAAACTAGGACTTCTGTAGTTTGGACTCATTTTAATATAATAAAACAAAAAAAAATATTAGGGGTGAGGAACAAGAAATAACACAGTGCAAATATTGTATGAGACATTTAACATGTAAGAGTTCGTTTGAGACTGGACACATTAAGAGGTATGCCGAATTATGCACCAAAAAATATGGTCCATTAGATCCTAGGCAAACCCAACTTGGCACTGTATTTTTTGAGACTGGATCGAGTTCAGTCTCAAAGTTTACTCCATTCATATACTCCAGTGAGTTGGGTAGGGACGGCATGGCCAGACTTATCACATTGATGGTCTTCTGATTAGATTTTCGGAAGATCCAAGGGTAGTGCGCATCATGCAAACATATTTTCAGCCTGCTTATCGTAGGATTCCTAGGTCCACATCTAGGAATGACATACTAAAGATATATAAGTTATAAAAACAAAAAATAATTAATGAATTTATGGCATATAGTGGAGTGGTGTCCGTGACGTCCGATATCTAGACAAGTCACGATGAATCATCTTATGCATGTCTCACCAGCCACTATGTAGATTCTAACTGGACTATGAATAAAAAAAATTTTAGGATTTTTGAGATTCTTCATCCTCATGATGGCCCGACTATTTATGAGTGTATGATCAAAATCTTAAGGGAATATAAAATTCAAAATAAAATTTTTAGTGTCACATTTGATAACAGATCTAATAATGGAGTAGCGATCAACATATTTATTAGGAATAATAGAGATGCACCATTAGAAGAGATTTTTCATGTCAGATGCATGTGTCACGTGATTAACCTGATTGTTCAAGCCGGTATGAAGGTGTGTTCCCCCGCGTTGGATAATATACGTAATGCACTAAAATATATTCGCACTCCTCGCAAAACAAGGTGTGTTCCCCCGAGCCCGACCCCCTTGCTTCGCCCCCCCCCCCCCAACGGAAAAAAAAATTAATAAAAAATTTAAATTTCAGCTGTTGGATCTCATCTCCAATGGCTAGGGGGCAGAATCCAACCGCCCTCATGATTCTGCCCCCTAAAAAATTAAAAAAAAAGTTCAAAAACATTAAAAAAAATTACATTTTAAAAAAAAAAATTTCTTTAATCTATAAATTCCACCCCCCCTCTCTATAATATTTATGTTTTTCATAAACATATTTTCTCTCAAATCACTCATTTTTCCTCTCAAAAATCTTGCTCCACTCTCTCGGGACTCGGGATTTCGGCATTCGGCTTAGATTTTCGAGAATCTGAACTTGAGTTTTGAACTTTAAGCTTGACTGTGGTGCACCGTACATGTGACGGACCTCACTGCTTTTACCGGGTAATTTATTTTAAGTTTTTTTAACTTTTCTCTCTCTAGTTTCTCTCTCTAGACCAAAAATAGAGAATATTAAAATCAGTCTTCTAGTATCTAAATAACTATTCTGAATAACAAAAATCCTAAAAATGACAAATACTAATGAAATATATTTAAATTTAGAAAATGAAAATATTATACAGAGGTCTGAGGCTGCTGAAACTTTGGTTTCTCCAGTCATCTCAACCCAAACTTCTAAAAAACAAAAAACTAGGACTTCTGTAGTTTGGACTCATTTTAATATAATAAAACAAAAAAAAATATTAGGGGTGAGGAACAAGAAATAACACAGTGCAAATATTGTATGAGACATTTAACATGTAAGAGTTCGTTTGAGACTGGACACATTAAGAGGTATGCCGAATTATGCACCAAAAAATATGGTCCATTAGATCCTAGGCAAACCCAACTTGGCACTGTATTTTTTGAGACTGGATCGAGTTCAGTCTCAAAGTTTACTCCATTCATATACTCCAGTGAGTTGGGTAGGGACGGCATGGCCAGACTTATCACATTGATGGTCTTCTGATTAGATTTTCGGAAGATCCAAGGGTAGTGCGCATCATGCAAACATATTTTCAGCCTGCTTATCGTAGGATTCCTAGGTCCACATCTAGGAATCACATACTAAAGATATATAAGTTATAAAAACAAAAAATAATTAATGAATTTATGGCATATAGTGGAGTGGTGTCCGTGACGTCCGATATCTAGACAAGTCACGATGAATCATCTTATGCATGTCTCACCAGCCACTATGTAGATTCTAACTGGACTATGAATAAAAAAAATTTTAGGATTTTTTGAGATTCTTCATCCTCATGATGGCTCGACTATTTATGAGTGTATGATCAAAATCTTAAGGGAATATAAAATTCAAAATAAAATTTTTAGTGTCACATTTGATAACAGATCTAATAATGGAGTAGCGATCAACATATTTATTAGGAATAATAGAGATGCACCATTAGAAGAGATTTTTCATGTCAGATGCATGTGTCACGTGATTAACCTGATTGTTCAAGCCGGTATGAAGGTGTGTTCCCCCGCGTTGGATAATATACGTAATGCACTAAAATATATTCGCACTCCTCGCAAAACAAGGTGTGTTCCCCCGAGCCCGACCCCCCCCCCCCCCCCCCCCCCCCCCCCCCCCCAACGGAAAAAAAAATTAATAAAAAATTTAAATTTCAGCTGTTGGATCTCATCTCCAATGGCTAGGGGGCAGAATCCAACCGCCCTCATGATTCTGCCCCCTAAAAAATTAAAAAAAAAGTTCAAAAACATTAAAAAAAATTACTTTTTTTAAAAAAAAATTTCTTTAATCTATAAATTCCACCCCCCCTCTCTATAATATTTATGTTTTTCATAAACATATTTTCTCTCAAATCACTCATTTTTCATCTCAAAAATCTTGCTCCACTCTCTCGGGACTCGGGATTTCGGCATTCGGCTTAGATTTTCGAGAATCTGAACTTGAGTTTTGAACTTTAAGCTTGACTGTGGTGCACCGTACATGTGACGGACCTCACTGCTTTTACCGGGTAATTTATTTTAAGTTTTTTTAACTTTTCTCTCTCTAGTTTCTCTCTCTAGACCAAAAATAGAGAATATTAAAATCAGTCTTCTAGTATCTAAATAACTATTCTTAATAACAAAAATCCTAAAAATGACAAATACTAATGAAATATATTTAAATTTAGAAAATGAAAATATTATACAGAGGTCTGAGGCTGCTGAAACTTTGGTTTCTCCAGTCATCTCAACCCAAACTTCTAAAAAACAAAAAACTAGGACTTCTGTAGTTTGGACTCATTTTAATATAATAAAACAAAAAAAAATATTAGGGGTGAGGAACAAGAAATAACACAGTGCAAATATTGTATGAGACATTTAACATGTAAGAGTTCGTTTGAGACTGGACACATTAAGAGGTATGCCGAATTATGCACCAAAAAATATGGTCCATTAGATCCTAGGCAAACCCAACTTGGCACTGTATTTTTTGAGACTGGATCGAGTTCAGTCTCAAAGTTTACTCCATTCATATACTCCAGTGAGTTGGGTAGGGACGGCATGGCCAGACTTATCACATTGATGGTCTTCTGATTAGATTTTCGGAAGATCCAAGGGTAGTGCGCATCATGCAAACATATTTTCAGCCTGCTTATCGTAGGATTCCTAGGTCCACATCTAGGAATGACATACTAAAGATATATAAGTTATAAAAACAAAAAATAATTAATGAATTTATGGCATATAGTGGAGTGGTGTCCGTGACGTCCGATATCTAGACAAGTCACGATGAATCATCTTATGCATGTCTCACCAGCCACTATGTAGATTCTAACTGGACTATGAATAAAAAAAATTTTAGGATTTTTTCAGATTCTTCATCCTCATGATGGCCCGACTATTTATGAGGGTATGATCAAAATCTTAAGGGAATATAAAATTCAAAATAAAATTTTTAGTGTCACATTTGATAACAGATCTAATAATGGAGTAGCGATCAACATATTTATTAGGAATAATAGAGATGCACCATTAGAAGAGATTTTTCATGTCAGATGCATGTGTCACGTGATTAACCTGATTGTTCAAGCGGGTATGAAGGTGTGTTCCCCCGCGTTGGATAATATACGTAATGCACTAAAATATATTCGCACTCCTCGCAAAACAAGGTGTGTTCCCCCGAGCCCGACCCCCTTGCTTCGCCCCCCCCCCCCCCCCCCCCCAACGGAAAAAAAAATTAATAAAAAATTTAAATTTCAGCTGTTGGATCTCATCTCCAATGGCTAGGGGGCAGAATCCAACCGCCCTCATGATTCTGCCCCCTAAAAAATTAAAAAAAAAGTTCAAAAACATTAAAAAAAATTACTTTTTAAAAAAAAAAATTTCTTTAATCTATAAATTCCACCCCCCCTCTCTATAATATTTATGTTTTTCATAAACATATTTTCTCTCAAATCACTCATTTTTCCTCTCAAAAATCTTGCTCCACTCTCTCGGGACTCGGGATTTCGGCATTCGGCTTAGATTTTCGAGAATCTGAACTTGAGTTTTGAACTTTAAGCTTGACTGTGGTGCACCGTACATGTGACGGACCTCACTGCTTTTACCGGGTAATTTATTTTAAGTTTTTTTAACTTTTCTCTCTCTAGTTTCTCTCTCTAGACCAAAAATAGAGAATATTAAAATCAGTCTTCTAGTATCTAAATAACTATTCTTAATAACAAAAATCCTAAAAATGACAAATACTAATGAAATATATTTAAATTTAGAAAATGAAAATATTATACAGAGGTCTGAGGCTGCTGAAACTTTGGTTTCTCCAGTCATCTCAACCCAAACTTCTAAAAAACAAAAAACTAGGACTTCTGTAGTTTGGACTCATTTTAATATAATAAAACAAAAAAAAATATTAGGGGTGAGGAACAAGAAATAACACAGTGCAAATATTGTATGAGACATTTAACATGTAAGAGTTCGTTTGAGACTGGACACATTAAGAGGTATGCCGAATTATGCACCAAAAAATATGGTCCATTAGATCCTAGGCAAACCCAACTTGGCACTGTATTTTTTGAGACTGGATCGAGTTCAGTCTCAAAGTTTACTCCATTCATATACTCCAGTGAGTTGGGTAGGGACGGCATGGCCAGACTTATCACATTGATGGTCTTCTGATTAGATTTTCGGAAGATCCAAGGGTAGTGCGCATCATGCAAACATATTTTCAGCCTGCTTATCGTAGGATTCCTAGGTCCACATCTAGGAATGACATACTAAAGATATATAAGTTATAAAAACAAAAAATAATTAATGAATTTATGGCATATAGTGGAGTGGTGTCCGTGACGTCCGATATCTAGACAAGTCACGATGAATCATCTTATGCATGTCTCACCAGCCACTATGTAGATTCTAACTGGACTATGAATAAAAAAAATTTTAGGATTTTTTCAGATTCTTCATCCTCATGATGGCCCGACTATTTATGAGGGTATGATCAAAATCTTAAGGGAATATAAAATTCAAAATAAAATTTTTAGTGTCACATTTGATAACAGATCTAATAATGGAGTAGCGATCAACATATTTATTAGGAATAATAGAGATGCACCATTAGAAGAGATTTTTCATGTCAGATGCATGTGTCACGTGATTAACCTGATTGTTCAAGCGGGTATGAAGGTGTGTTCCCCCGCGTTGGATAATATACGTAATGCACTAAAATATATTCGCACTCCTCGCAAAACAAGGTGTGTTCCCCCGAGCCCGACCCCCTTGCTTCGCCCCCCCCCCCCCCCCCCCCCAACGGAAAAAAAAATTAATAAAAAATTTAAATTTCAGCTGTTGGATCTCATCTCCAATGGCTAGGGGGCAGAATCCAACCGCCCTCATGATTCTGCCCCCTAAAAAATTAAAAAAAAAGTTCAAAAACATTAAAAAAAATTACTTTTTAAAAAAAAAAATTTCTTTAATCTATAAATTCCACCCCCCCTCTCTATAATATTTATGTTTTTCATAAACATATTTTCTCTCAAATCACTCATTTTTCCTCTCAAAAATCTTGCTCCACTCTCTCGGGACTCGGGATTTCGGCATTCGGCTTAGATTTTCGAGAATCTGAACTTGAGTTTTGAACTTTAAGCTTGACTGTGGTGCACCGTACATGTGACGGACCTCACTGCTTTTACCGGGTAATTTATTTTAAGTTTTTTTAACTTTTCTCTCTCTAGTTTCTCTCTCTAGACCAAAAATAGAGAATATTAAAATCAGTCTTCTAGTATCTAAATAACTATTCTTAATAACAAAAATCCTAAAAATGACAAATACTAATGAAATATATTTAAATTTAGAAAATGAAAATATTATACAGAGGTCTGAGGCTGCTGAAACTTTGGTTTCTCCAGTCATCTCAACCCAAACTTCTAAAAAACAAAAAACTAGGACTTCTGTAGTTTGGACTCATTTTAATATAATAAAACAAAAAAAAATATTAGGGGTGAGGAACAAGAAATAACACAGTGCAAATATTGTATGAGACATTTAACATGTAAGAGTTCGTTTGAGACTGGACATATTAAGAGGTATGCCGAATTATGCACCAAAAAATATGGTCCATTAGATCCTAGGCAAACCCAACTTGGCACTGTATTTTTTGAGACTGGATCGAGTTCAGTCTCAAAGTTTACTCCATTCATATACTCCAGTGAGTTGGGTAGGGACGGCATGGCCAGACTTATCACATTGATGGTCTTCTGATTAGATTTTCGGAAGATCCAAGGGTAGTGCGCATCATGCAAACATATTTTCAGCCTGCTTATCGTAGGATTCCTAGGTCCACATCTAGGAATGACATACTAAAGATATATAAGTTATAAAAACAAAAAATAATTAATGAATTTATGGCATATAGTGGAGTGGTGTCCGTGACGTCCGATATCTAGACAAGTCACGATGAATCATCTTATGCATGTCTCACCAGCCACTATGTAGATTCTAACTGGACTATGAATAAAAAAAATTTTAGGATTTTTTGAGATTCTTCATCCTCATGATGGCTCGACTATTTATGAGTGTATGATCAAAATCTTAAGGGAATATAAAATTCAAAATAAAATTTTTAGTGTCACATTTGATAACAGATCTAATAATGGAGTAGCGATCAACATATTTATTAGGAATAATAGAGATGCACCATTAGAAGAGATTTTTCATGTCAGATGCATGTGTCACGTGATTAACCTGATTGTTCAAGCCGGTATGAAGGTGTGTTCCCCCGCGTTGGATAATATACGTAATGCACTAAAATATATTCGCACTCCTCGCAAAACAAGGTGTGTTCCCCCGAGCCCGACCCCCTTGCTTCCCCCCCCCCCCCCCCCCCCCCCCCCCAACGGAAAAAAAAAATTAATAAAAAATTTAAATTTCAGCTGTTGGATCTCATCTCCAATGGCTAGGGGGCAGAATCCAACCGCCCTCATGATTCTGCCCCCTAAAAAATTAAAAAAAAAGTTCAAAAACATTAAAAAAAATTACTTTTTAAAAAAAAAAATTTCTTTAATCTATAAATTCCACCCCCCCTCTCTATAATATTTATGTTTTTCATAAACATATTTTCTCTCAAATCACTCATTTTTCCTCTCAAAAATCTTGCTCCACTCTCTCGGGACTCGGGATTTCGGCATTCGGCTTAGATTTTCGAGAATCTGAACTTGAGTTTTGAACTTTAAGCTTGACTGTGGTGCACCGTACATGTGACGGACCTCACTGCTTTTACCGGGTAATTTATTTTAAGTTTTTTTAACTTTTCTCTCTCTAGTTTCTCTCTCTAGACCAAAAATAGAGAATATTAAAATCAGTCTTCTAGTATCTAAATAACTATTCTTAATAACAAAAATCCTAAAAATGACAAATACTAATGAAATATATTTAAATTTAGAAAATGAAAATATTATACAGAGGTCTGAGGCTGCTGAAACTTTGGTTTCTCCAGTCATCTCAACCCAAACTTCTAAAAAACAAAAAACTAGGACTTCTGTAGTTTGGACTCATTTTAATATAATAAAACAAAAAAAAATATTAGGGGTGAGGAACAAGAAATAACACAGTGCAAATATTGTATGAGACATTTAACATGTAAGAGTTCGTTTGAGACTGGACACATTAAGAGGTATGCCGAATTATGCACCAAAAAATATGGTCCATTAGATCCTAGGCAAACCCAACTTGGCACTGTATTTTTTGAGACTGGATCGAGTTCAGTCTCAAAGTTTACTCCATTCATATACTCCAGTGAGTTGGGTAGGGACGGCATGGCCAGACTTATCACATTGATGGTCTTCTGATTAGATTTTCGGAAGATCCAAGGGTAGTGCGCATCATGCAAACATATTTTCAGCCTGCTTATCGTAGGATTCCTAGGTCCACATCTAGGAATGACATACTAAAGATATATAAGTTATAAAAACAAAAAATAATTAATGAATTTATGGCATATAGTGGAGTGGTGTCCGTGACGTCCGATATCTAGACAAGTCACGATGAATCATCTTATGCATGTCTCACCAGCCACTATGTAGATTCTAACTGGACTATGAATAAAAAAAATTTTAGGATTTTTTCAGATTCTTCATCCTCATGATGGCCCGACTATTTATGAGTGTATGATCAAAATCTTAAGGGAATATAAAATTCAAAATAAAATTTTTAGTGTCACATTTGATAACAGATCTAATAATGGAGTAGCGATCAACATATTTATTAGGAATAATAGAGATGCACCATTAGAAGAGATTTTTCATGTCAGATGCATGTGTCACGTGATTAACCTGATTGTTCAAGCGGGTATGAAGGTGTGTTCCCCCGCGTTGGATAATATACGTAATGCACTAAAATATATTCGCACTCCTCGCAAAACAAGGTGTGTTCCCCCGAGCCCGACCCCCTTGCTTCGCCCCCCCCCCCCCCCCCAACGGAAAAAAAAATTAATAAAAAATTTAAATTTCAGCTGTTGGATCTCATCTCCAATGGCTAGGGGGCAGAATCCAACCGCCCTCATGATTCTGCCCCCTAAAAAATTAAAAAAAAAGTTCAAAAACATTAAAAAAAATTACTTTTTAAAAAAAAAAATTTCTTTAATCTATAAATTCCACCCCCCCTCTCTATAATATTTATGTTTTTCATAAACATATTTTCTCTCAAATCACTCATTTTTCCTCTCAAAAATCTTGCTCCACTCTCTCGGGACTCGGGATTTCGGCATTCGGCTTAGATTTTCGAGAATCTGAACTTGAGTTTTGAACTTTAAGCTTGACTGTGGTGCACCGTACATGTGACGGACCTCACTGCTTTTACCGGGTAATTTATTTTAAGTTTTTTTAACTTTTCTCTCTCTAGTTTCTCTCTCTAGACCAAAAATAGAGAATATTAAAATCAGTCTTCTAGTATCTAAATAACTATTCTGAATAACAAAAATCCTAAAAATGACAAATACTAATGAAATATATTTAAATTTAGAAAATGAAAATATTATACAGAGGTCTGAGGCTGCTGAAACTTTGGTTTCTCCAGTCATCTCAACCCAAACTTCTAAAAAACAAAAAACTAGGACTTCTGTAGTTTGGACTCATTTTAATATAATAAAACAAAAAAAAATATTAGGGGTGAGGAACAAGAAATAACACAGTGCAAATATTGTATGAGACATTTAACATGTAAGAGTTCGTTTGAGACTGGACACATTAAGAGGTATGCCGAATTATGCACCAAAAAATATGGTCCATTAGATCCTAGGCAAACCCAACTTGGCACTGTATTTTTTGAGACTGGATCGAGTTCAGTCTCAAAGTTTACTCCATTCATATACTCCAGTGAGTTGGGTAGGGACGGCATGGCCAGACTTATCACATTGATGGTCTTCTGATTAGATTTTCGGAAGATCCAAGGGTAGTGCGCATCATGCAAACATATTTTCAGCCTGCTTATCGTAGGATTCCTAGGTCCACATCTAGGAATGACATACTAAAGATATATAAGTTATAAAAACAAAAAATAATTAATGAATTTATGGCATATAGTGGAGTGGTGTCCGTGACGTCCGATATCTAGACAAGTCACGATGAATCATCTTATGCATGTCTCACCAGCCACTATGTAGATTCTAACTGGACTGTGAATAAAAAAATTTTAGGATTTTTTCAGATTCTTCATCCTCATGATGGCCCGACTATTTATGAGTGTATGATCAAAATCTTAAGGGAATATAAAATTCAAAATAAAATTTTTAGTGTCACATTTGATAACAGATCTAATAATGGAGTAGCGATCAACATATTTATTAGGAATAATAGAGATGCACCATTAGAAGAGATTTTTCATGTCAGATGCATGTGTCACGTGATTAACCTGATTGTTCAAGCGGGTATGAAGGTGTGTTCCCCCGCGTTGGATAATATACGTAATGCACTAAAATATATTCGCACTCCTCGCAAAACAAGGTGTGTTCCCCCGAGCCCGACCCCCCCCCCCCCCCCCCCCCCAACGGAAAAAAAAATTAATAAAAAATTTAAATTTCAGCTGTTGGATCTCATCTCCAATGGCTAGGGGGCAGAATCCAACCGCCCTCATGATTCTGCCCCCTAAAAAATTAAAAAAAAAGTTCAAAAACATTAAAAAAAATTACTTTTTTTAAAAAAAAATTTCTTTAATCTATAAATTCCACCCCCCCTCTCTATAATATTTATGTTTTTCATAAACATATTTTCTCTCAAATCACTCATTTTTCCTCTCAAAAATCTTGCTCCACTCTCTCGGGACTCGGGATTTCGGCATTCGGCTTAGATTTTCGAGAATCTGAACTTGAGTTTTGAACTTTAAGCTTGACTGTGGTGCACCGTACATGTGACGGACCTCACTGCTTTTACCGGGTAATTTATTTTAAGTTTTTTTAACTTTTCTCTCTCTAGTTTCTCTCTCTAGACCAAAAATAGAGAATATTAAAATCAGTCTTCTAGTATCTAAATAACTATTCTGAATAACAAAAATCCTAAAAATGACAAATACTAATGAAATATATTTAAATTTAGAAAATGAAAATATTACACAGAGGTCTGAGGCTGCTGAAACTTTGTTTTCTCCAGTCGTCTCAACCCAAACTTCTAAAAAACAAAAAACTAGGACTTCTGTAGTTTGGACTCATTTTAATATAATAAAACAAAAAAAAATGTTAGGGGTGAGGAACAAGAAATAACACAGTGCAAATATTGTATGAGATATTTAACATGTAAGAGTTCGTTTGAGACTGGACACATTAAGAGGTATGTCGAATTATGCACCAAAAAATATGGTCCATTAGATCCTAGGCAAACCCAACTTGGCACTGCATTTTTTGAGACTGGATCGAGTTCAGTCTCAAAGTTTACTCCATTCATATACTCCAGTGATTTGGGTAGGGACGGCATGACCAGACTTATCACATTGATGGTCTTCTGATCAGATTTTCGGAAGATCCAAGGGTAGTGCGCATCATGCAAACATATTTTCAGCCTGCTTATCGTAGAATTCCTAGATCCACATCTAGGAATGACATACTAAAGATATATAAGTTATAAAAACAAAAAATAATTAATGAATTTATGGCATATAGTGGAGTGGTGTCCGTGACGTCCGATATCTGGACAAGTCACGATGAATCATCTTATGCATGTCTCACCAGCCACTATGTAGATTCTAACTGGACTATGAATAAAAAAAATTTTAGGATTTTTTGAGATTCTTCATCCTCATGATGGCCCGACCATTTATGAGTGTATGATGAAAATCTTAAGGGAATATAAAATTCAAAATAAAATTTTTAGTGTCATATTTGATCACAGATCTAATAATGGAGTAGCGATCAACATGTTTGTTAGGAATATTAAAGACGCACCATTAGAAGAGATTTTTCATGTCAGATGCATGTGTCACGTGATTAACCTGATTGTTCAAGCGGGTATGAAGGTGTGTTCCCCCGCGTTGGATAATAAACGTAATGCACTAAAATATATTCGCACTCCTCGCAGAAACAAGAGTTTGGTAGTCTTTGTTTGTCTGCGAATCTTAAGAATAAAAAATTCCAATCGGATGTGAGACATCATTAGAATTACACGTACCTGATGTTAGAATCATATGTTGGATACAAACACGTGATTTCCAACTACGTCAATAGTAAGAGTGACGAACTTATTATTTACGACACTGACTAGGCTTCAGGAATTTCATTTATGAAATTCCTAAAGATTTTTTATGACACGGCGAATATGTGTTAATCGGTTTATATGCCCACGACTTGCATTGCACTCCGGTGCATATGCAATATTAGTAGCATGTTTAGAAAGTATTTAGCTGACCCGACCCTTAGCCATATGGTTGCAGATATGGAAACCAAGTGCTTGAAGTACTAGTCCACCGTTTCATCTCTTTATTGTCTCGCTGCATGCATGGACCCTAGGGTTAAGGTGGAAGGGGTAGAAAACATCCTGACCTATATTTCCTCAGTCATGAACCTGGAAGAGCCACCTGAAGGGTTCATTCACGAGAAGTTGACTGACCTATTCACATACTACGATACTAGGTATGGTGGTGTTAGTAGTGAGACTGTGATTACGGACATTGATACCTTGTTCGGAGATGACGATTTTTCCATTCAGCTAGCGAGGGGGAAACGTAGGGGTGGACCATCACATAGGAGCGAGCTTTCTCGGTACTTAGATACCGATTACTGCTCAATCCAATCACATTCTTATACTAAGAATCTTGATATATTATAGCGGTGGAAATCATATGAGTCCACCTTTCCCGTACTATCTAGGATGACACGGGATCTACTGACTCCTCCGGTGTTGAGCGTAGCATCGGAGTCTGCTTTTTCTGCTGCAGTGAACGTGATTTCGGATAGGAGATCAAGATTACGTCTAGATATTGTTGAGGCCTTGGCTTGTTTGAAGGATTGGGAGGATTCAAGGTTTAGCATCCTTGATCCTGCTAGAGCTGGGACTATGATAGGGACTGTAGCCGCATCCACTGCGATAGCGGAGGAGTTGATTGCTGATGATGATAATCCATATGATACTGATCTTGATGTTGCGGTTGATGATACTCATGATATGTCGATTGATGATTGATGATAATCTACTATTTTTTAATTTCAATGTTTTGTTTTTTATTGACTGTACGCTTTATTTATACGTTATGTTGAAACTGTAATTTGTTTGGTCCGGACCTTCGGTATCAAATGACTGATTGGTCATTTTTCATTTGAGTTGCTTATGTTTTTTTTAATTTTTATTTTTTTAAACAAAATGTATTGATTTATTTATTTTTTTGTTTTAATTTTATATTCAAAAATTTATAACTATATTATATAATTCTAATAAATTTTAAACTAATTTTATATTACATTATAAAAAAAATTTTAAACTTTGTTGTTTTAATAAATTTTAACATTTTTCATATTATAAATATATAATTTTATACACTATCTAAAATTTTATATATAATTTAATAATTTATATAAATAAAATAAAAATTAAAAAAATCAAAAAAAAATCAAAAAAAAATTAAAAAAAAATTAAAAAAAAAGATTTTCACTGGCCCGTACGGCCAGGCTAGGCCCGAGCGGGCCGTGTCGGGCCCGGCTTTTTTAAACCATGCCGGGCCATGCAGGGCACGATATAGTAACCGTGTCGTACCTGACCCAGTACGAAAGCACGCTCGTGCTCAATAAAAAATGGGCCGGCCCATTTGACACCTCTAGGTGACATGAATTTCAATCCCTGCTTAAGTTCAAATTTAAGTTGAATACAATGGATTGATTGGGAATATGACTTGTGTATGGTTATGGATGTATAATATTTATTTGTGGCAATATTATAGTTTGATTATAAAATAGAATAGATATTATTTAGAATAGAGATTTAGAGTTCTTCTCTAACATAGATTTACAAGTGTTAGATGTGGTTGATGGTGATATGTAATTTATGAGACATACTCGCAATATTCAATCTATTGGAAGTGATAACCCTTCTAATCTTATTCAATGAGATGAATTTATACATGAGAAAATTAAATGTATATAAGTTTAATTGATATGAGTATGATACTCATGAAACCAAAAGAACATATAAATTTGTAACAATTTTATTATGCATATTCTAGAAGAACTAGCTTAAAGATGATGTGGAGGTTATGTAGAATATCTAACCTAATGGTTTAACCATAGTGTGGGAGCCATGTGCTAATTGTGATGAATGGTGGCAAGTAAGTAATAAGACACATAAAAATGGAGGTGTTTCATAAGATAGAGATATTTTTGTGAATCACTTTCTTTTATATTATTTCTATAGGTAAAATTAATAGGAAGAAATATGTTAATCAGCATGAGTTTGGTGCTCATGAAGTTGAAAGAGAAAACACTATTATTACCATATCATCTCCCATCTTTTTTGATATTAGAGGTCAAAGTTTAAAATTATATACTCGTGTAGTTGTCAAGGGTAAATGAAGTAATATTTAAAAGGAGTAGATATGGGGATGATCAATGAATAGAATACATGTGATTTCAGATGGTGAAACACCAAAGACTCAAATATGAGAGAACCTTCCTTGATAGTGATAGTCTAAGAGTGGTAACCACATTATATGCTAAAAGGATAAAGTGGAAATTCCTTACAAATATATCATTCATCAAATAATTGAGCATAACATTGTCCTAATAACATAGAAATATCATCATATGCTAACAAGTAAACTGACCTTAGAATCTAAGTATCTTTTCTAGACCCAAATTTATCTATTCAACTATAGTAGCTATTAGTTTACTATTGCTTAGTTAGACTACTCATATAATTTCTATAGGATCGATATCTAGACTTAAATCATTTTTACTACTTGGATGACTCATATACTTGTAGATTTCAATTTTATGAAATTAATCATCCAACAAACTTTTAGGACCATATCATAAATTATAAGTTTTAGCACGGTAACAAAGTTGCAATATGTATCAAGGGTAAAAATTCATTCAATCTAGTATACTCAAATATATAGGGACCTAGTAGAGATGCAACCAAAGAATACTTTTGGTTTTTTATTTATTTTATTGTTGACTACTCATGATATACTTGGTTATATATTTTTTGTGAAATCACATTTACTTTTTATTTTTCACATATTTCATAAAATGATAAAAAATTAATGGGATAAAAATATTAAAAAATATAAGTAATAATTTAATAGATATCAAGATTATATCTGTTAGTCATATTCAATGCTCATTGTATGGATATCAATATTATATACCATACTTCATGTGTCACCAAACCACTGTAGAATTAGGTTACTAAAAGCAAGAAAATATATTTAGGTTAAAGGGTCTAACTTGGAAGAAGTATTTTGATATGTTTTTGATGAGATATACATTTAACTATAATCTACCTTACAACTAGATACCCTTTTTTATTTTCTCTTAGTATATGCCCTTTCAAAACTTATATCCTAGCGAATAATTATTTAGCCTACCTTAATGAGTTGGTACCTAGGGCTTTGACATATGCTTTCCTTGGATACTCTAGATGCCAAAGATGGTACTAGTATTTTTTATCAAAGAATAGTATGATTTTAGTGAGTACAAATGTTATCTTTTTTTTATTAAGACTCATTTCTTAATGAGTCTAGGAAGAGTGCCAGTCTAGAAGTTGTGCCTAAACTCATTACACCTAGACTTATTTTCTCACATATACTCTTGCCTAGACTACTAGTAGTATAGAAAGACATTTCATCACTTAAATCTGAATTTACTTATCTATAGTATGATATCACTTGCACGGTGACATCATATCTACTAACAAGTGCATATCATATTATTTTGGAGAGAGTGGAGTTTCTTAAAAAGTGAAATCTCATGCAGGTCCACATGAAATAGTAGTCAAAGAGTCTTCCCTAATCAATGTTCATGTTGAGCTAGAAATGATGAGACTTAGCCACCCAAGACCTAGAGACTATACTAGGAGAAGAAGACATACCAAACATGCTCATAGCATGGATGAGCTTAATAAGGAGCCAGATGATCCTGTAATTAGTGCATCTAATTTTTAAATTTTCAATCACTCTATGGAAGGGATAGAAGAGGGGGTACTGAGCATATATGATTTTATAAGTTTTGTCATACACTAACCATATTTTTTCTTTTGTTTTTCTAATTACTTTACTTGATGGTAATAGGATACTCAAGTCTCCTTCTAAGATATTATCATATCTTAGATAGTATCACGGCATGTTGAAAGAAATTGATGTCCTATACTCCAATGAGATTTGGTAATTTGTATCATGCCCTTTAAAAAGGTGTGTTGTTAGTTGCAAGTGGATTTTAATTATGAAAACATATCAAGATGAGAAGGTAAATAACTTAAAAAAAAATAATTATTGTGGTTATCTTCACTCTCATATTTGGTGGGGATTATTATATTATTTTGTTTGAGTGGCTAAGATAGCCTTAGTAGAAATTCTTATATCACTTATAGTATCTCATAGATATAAGAAACATCAAATATACATGAATAATATATTTTTAATGGTGATCTTAAGGAGGAGGTATATATGCAGCATTCATGAGGGATTCAAGCTATATAGTCAAATGTAGTTTTTAGATTGTGGAAGATATTGTAAAACCGAAAGCAAATACCAAGAGCTTGGTTTGTGAAATTATCATAGGTAATTAGCACATTTATGTTGCGCATACTTATTATAGTTTTTTCCCCGTTTTCCTAACGGATCCTTGATCGTAGGGTGATTATAGAAGTTGATGAGCTAGACTTCTAGCAAGACAATTTCCTTAAAGGTAATGCACTCAAATTGTATCCCCAAAGTGCCCATTAATCTGTCAAATGTAAGCTATATACAAAACAATATGATTAAGTTTTGTAAATTAGATTAGCGTGTATATTTTGTGTCATAACTTGAGTTTAAATAATCCAATATTAATAATTCCAATTGAATAAGAAACCTTATAGAATTTAGATCTTTAAAATTAGTAGAAAGAAACATTGAAAATTTATGGAATTTAGATCTTCAAAATCAAAAATAATAATACAAAATTGAGTGCGTTGGACATACCAACTAGTGTTATATTAAAATAGCATGACCTAAGTTTGGGTAATCCAAATGATATGATTCCAATTCTTACTCAAATATGATTCACAGTGCTATCATTTTTTGGCTGTTCTTTAAATATGACATACTTTTAATGTATTAGGGGTTGATGATGAGGAAGCCTGACCAACAAACAAGATTCAAAATATAAGAATCTAGGAGCAAAAATTATTTTTGGTTTGTTCTTTCTTATTCTCTTCTTGTTTCAAGTTTTTTGTTTTTTCTTAAAACTTCTTTCCTTGTTTTGGTCGTGCTTGATATCAAATTAAATCTAAATAGTTTTATACGAATATTCATGTGTACTCCATTTGAACAATAAATGAATTAGTTCGTTCTTCATTCTTCTCTTCATATTTCAAGTTTTATGATTAATGTTCTACTATTGAAATGATTAAAAATAAAATTTGCATATTATTTGTTTTTTGAGATTAAAGAAAATTATTGGTAAATGGATTACTATGAAAATTGCAAGAGCTTATAAAAAATTCTATTTGAGTATAAAGGTTTATACGATATTATAAATTACTACAATTAAGTTGTAATACCCTTAATAAAATTCTATTTATTATATTCAAGTTAAGGATTGATTGAGGTTTCAATAAAGATCAAGCTAGCAGTACTTTGAATGAATGTACTATCATGTCATAGGACAATATCATTGGTGTTCACCAATGATATTTAAATAACCAATTTGCAACCTAGTGGGGACTAAAATGTGTTATAAATATTTTTATATTAGCATGCAGCCTAATAGGGTGGTGATGGTGATTCTATTATCTTCAGTACTTAAAGTATAGGCTAAATTTGTTTAAGGCTAAAATAATATGTACATGTATACATTATATGATTTGAGTTTTATATGAAATATTAGCGTATGAAATTGTATATTTAACATGATCAAATAAATTTTAAATACAAGTAAGTGAATATTTTGTGTGTGTGTGTGTGTGTGTGTGTGTGTTGGTTTATGTTGGGTAATTTCACTTGTAGTTTGTGATTTTATCTCAGAAAAATATAAAACAAACAGAAATTCACAGCACAATATATTATATATCCACAATCCAAACACCACATTAGAAACATAGATATAACATGGTTTACTAGTCGTTCAGCATGACTTGTTATATCCACCAAAAAATACTTATGCATTTACAAATTATAACCAAATAAATGTTTTATAGAGTATGTGAGCAGCAATGGGGAAGAAATTGCACAAAGAAGAGAGATGAAAAAAAAATAGCCCCATAGAGAGAAATAGCAAAGAGAGAAAACAAAAATAGAAAATATAGATTTATATTAGTAGTTTCTCGGTATTAATAAATGGAGCGGGTCAGATCACTCGGATGGGTCAGGTCTGGTCCAAAAATTTTTTCGGCCCACTGACCGGGCATCGAGACCCCCCATTATTACTATTGTTGTATTCCCGACCTCTTAATATTTTCTTTCTTATACTAACATTAAAAATATTAAAACAGAAAATATTTTAGTTATACAAAAGAGTTTATCAAAACAAACTATATACAATAATTTATAAATAATAAAAATGAAATTATATGTCTTGAAAAGATACATGTTTTTGTGTTTAATTAAAATAAAAATAAAACTAAATAAAACCATTAAGCATGAAAATACTTAGCATAGTATTTTTTTTTTTTTTTTGAGGTAGGAACCATGTGTTTAGGGTTTGTCCTATGCCATGATAAGGTACCATGTGTTTAATTAAAAGAAAAGAGCTCACAAATACAAAGTTATTGTCAAAGCACGTGGAGAATAAGTAATCCTCCAACCCATGCATACATTTCATCATTACATGAGATTATTTGACTCTTTTGTATTAAAGTTTAATTGTATAAATGAAATATTATAATGTTTTGTAAGGAATTTAAAAAGGGCATGTATTACTACCATTTTGTATAAATATATCATACTGAAAAATATTTGATGGGTCCTATTCAAAAGAAATAATATTTTTTATTAATCTATGAACATGTATTCAATAAAGATATCATAAATTCAATTATATATGATACTAAAAATTCTGTCTTGATAAATAATTTCTGCAAATTGAAAAGGAATTTATGTGAAATGTGTTTGACAAATGATTTCCAAATAAAAATTAGATACACATCCCTAGATCCGATGTGACCTTTGAGTTTGGGTTGGGTCTATGGGTGCTACATTTAGTGGTATGATAAGGAAGTCCAAGTGATTTTATAAAATAATTTTGAAATTTTAGATTTATTATCTGTAACATTTGGCATTGGAATGTGGTTACGACTTATGCATTTAGTTTGTATCACTCATTATCGCACTCCTGAGTGATGGTAATGGTGTTGGATTCTCTCTTGAGCTAAGAGTCATGATATTTATGTTAGTCATGGTTCAGATTTGACTCTCTGTAAAATTGTGTATCCAATAGTTTTGATGCTAGATCAAAGTCATAGATTTGGCTTGAGTATTATATCATTGGGAAAAGGAAAAGTCATGGCGTGTGGAAGTTTCCATGACTTTTAGCACCAATGAGGTGCTTGGTTGCTACGACAATTAATATTATATCTATGAAGTTGTTTTGAGCTAGGTTGGTTATAACTTCAAAAAATCTTCATAGCCAAAAAAATATGATACATAATGAAAGAATTGTATCAACAAGATGGAATAGTCACGACTTATGAAGATTATCATGACTATGTGTACAGAGTTTCAGCTAAGAATATATATATATATATATATATAATAATTTAAAAGTAATCAAAGCTATCATAAACTTGTAACATGTTAAATGCTATGAATTACATGACTTTTGCTCTTCATCATCAACTCTACCAAGCTACACATTACATACTAAAAATTTTGGATTTGATAACAATTCATCAAAATCTTTTAAAACCAAGTTTTTTTTAAATTATTACAAATAAACCCCTCTTTCTGGTAAATATATAATGAAAATCATACTAAATGGTTAATATTTTTATTTTTAGTATTTGGAATACCGAACTAACTCTCATATTAAAATCATTACTCTTCCTTTAGCAATCTATTGCTCACTTAAAAAAAGATAACACAACTTTCACATTATTACAAATACATCCAATCACTTTTAAGTACATGAAAGAGAACAAAATAGCATATATCTACATATTCAAGGTGGTCTATGAATGATTTCTCCTTGGATGATAGCCCTTAAAAACAATTTTATCTAGAGTGCTCAAATGGTGGTAATGAAGTGAAATGGTCTCTTCAAATATCTATAATCATGTCATGCAATGCATCTTATCTTCTCCCAATCAAATATGGTGCACCTTCATAATATTCCATTGCATAGCACAATTCTTTTTAGTTTCTACTTCATTTCTATAATTCTCCAATCCACTAATTCTCTTTGTAAATTACGCTATTTTCAAGATTTTGTCTATGTTTTCCACCTTTATCTTCCATTCCATTGCGATGGAATTGTAAAGCCTTACAAATGACTCTACACTCTCTATTGTGGTGGCCTCAACTTATTTCATCCTACAATCTAAGAGTTTAACCACCTTATCTTCAAACTTTTTTTATGCTACTATAAATAATATCTCTATCTATTGGAGCTCTTTTTCCTAAAGTGCATCTTGTCTTTTTGTATATATTACCATTATTTTACGGAAGCTATGTATTTTTTTTATAAGGCATGCTTCTTTATCTCTGGCTTCCAGCAACATATTCACTTACATATGAATAATATTACTCATCATACCTTTTTGTTCAATAAGAGAATGGTCACTATGGATCTCTCTCATTTCATGTCTTCTTCTACTCCTTTTCTCTATTCCTATTTCAACTTTGGTAAAATATGACCCTTCTTACACAAAATAAGTTGATTTTCTCCCTTTGAGAATTGACTTCTTTTCTTTTCTATCTCTTTTAAGCCCTCTTTTCATGCCCACCAATGTCAGAGTAGATATTCTCGAATATATTTCATGTGTTTTCATCAATTGAGACTTTTTCAGCTCTGCATAGCAGCATAATCAAGGTAGGGTGAATTATGTGGCTAGTGAATTCACCCTCTTGATAATTGAGATTGGATTTCTAAATTATTTTAACCACAAAAAAAATTCAGCCAATCAAAAGGAGTTTCCCTATCTTGTGTGATATTGAAACATGAAGTATCTATTGCAAAAAGGAGCATAAAAAATACAATCATTTGTTATTCCTATTCCTGAGTTCTCCATATATCACAGATACATATATACTCTTTGATGTCACTATTAATTCTTCCTTTACATTCATCAATTATTTTACATTTGTTCGGAACTTGGGTCACTATTTTAAGCATTTAAAAAGTGTGATATCCTTTTTTAATGATAATCCAACTAATTCATTAAAAATCACATATCAAAATGTATTCAACATTCATGCACATAGCATATGTTCTCCTCTATCTTCCCAATTGGCAACAAATTATCTCATGACCAATGCATTTTTCCTCTCTCTATGCATGCAAAATACAAACTAATCTTTGTTTTTAAGGATTTTTTAGAAAGGTAGTATTATTTATTGAAAATATACTCTCCAATAAAATTTTTTTTGACAAAACTATATTTATTCATCTTTGGTGTGTCTCTGTGCAAAAAAGCAGGCATTGGCACCATAACTTTCAGTGACTCCTCTACACCATTGGATCTTTACTACTTAGTATTACCATTGCTACTCATTTCCCTCTGTATAAGTTTTTCTTTTTGCTTAGAATGAAATCGCTTCTTCATGGTTGCTCTATCATGGAACTATAATCTCATGCTTTTTAGTTAGGGTTTTGGATGAATCAAGAGAAAGAGAGATTAGGATTTGAGAAAAAAAAATCATTGTTGTGATATATACTTTACCATTCATGACTTAAAAAATGAAAAGTTGTGGCTCAAAATGTTTCCAACAACTTTAAGAAATGAAAACTAAAGACATTGAAGGTTGGACGTGGCTTTTTGGATGAAATTAGATTAGTAGTAGGTTTGAATCTGCTAATCCTAAAAGTAGGGAGGATTATGTGGTGGATTAGTATTAAAATCTAAGGTGCATCTAAAAAAACATCACCACACAAATGAAATTAACAAAAATATACAATTTTTGAGTTGCCTCCCAAGAAGCACTATGTTTAACATCCATAACTAGACAACATCAACTCTTCTTTTTTGCCATTAATTTCTATAGTCCATGAAAATTTCTCCATATAATCTCACTTTCTTTCTCCTTGTTTTTTAGTATCCACCAGTGATACTATGTATAAAATTATATGAATGGTTTTCTATATATATAGTCTCAAAAATAACGAGTCATATCTATCGTTGTTTGGGCAATGACATCAAGTATTGGAACCTCTTATGTAGTGTTTTCTCCTCACTAATTATTACATCCAAACTTAGTGATGGAACAACCACAATAATATTTTTTTTTCAATCACAATTATGTTAATACTTACCAATGGACCTTCCAAGGTAGTATTTTCTTCTTTATACTCAACTCAAGTTAGTGTCTTCAGCCATCATGTCAAGTTATATTAGTTATTCTTCTACTCTATCATTCATTTTTCTAGTCACATATTTTTGTAATGAAGTCTTCATGTGATGAGCTAATTTTCGGATATGTTCTATCAAGCCTTCTATTATTAGATTCTTTTTATATCATTACTTTGTTTCATATATACAAGAAATATATTCAATAATTTATGAATTTTTGAAGATGATTTCTCAAGGAGCTCATTCTAGTGAGGCCTTTTTCCATACCTCTCATGTTCAAAATCTTCATACCGAGTAGCTAACTAAAAGAAAGTATGTTCAACATCATCACTTGACACAAAATAAAAGTCACCATAAGGGTATGAATGTGCTCCAACATAGTAAAAATTGTACCCATATATGGTCCTCTCTTTTCTCTAAGTTGCGAGTTGTTAGCTTAGTCCTAGAGTTTTGCACATACAAAGGAGTAACTAAAAAAAGTAAAAAAGTAAAGATAAAATTACCATGATTACAAGATATATAAGATATGCAATATAAATCTTAGTGAAATAAGACAATATAATATTATCAAAACTAACAAAAAATAGAACTATCATTTTCAAGGATAGTTATATCAACTCTAATGTTAACCAACCATACTAGGAAAAGAAATTCATGACAAATACACCAAAAATATGTAATGACTTTGTTACAACATTTAATTTTATGGTTAGGTTTTCAATATGCCAAATAACAAACAATATTGATCATTTTAAATGTTTTTCATGATGTGTATTATATGAAAGAGAGGTTTATTAATAATGATTTCATAAAATATTATTTTTAGATGATTTTGATAAATAGTTGTGATATCATGTATTTTTTCGTATGAAATATGTGGCTCAAAAGAGTTGATAACTAGGAGAGAGAAAAGTCATGCAAGTCATAGAATTTGACATGCTATGACTTTACCACATTATTGATATAATTCTTTCATTATGCAAAATATTCTATTGACTATGAAGATTTCTTGGGGTCATAGAAAAGCTAGCTTGAAAAAAAGATTATGGCTATGACATTAATTTCATATCATAGCAACCAAGTATCGATTGGTGCTAAAAGCCATGCTAGCCTCTAGATACTATGATATTTTCTTTACTAAACCATAGAATACTCAAGCCAAAATTGTGACTCTAATCTAGATTCTTGCCTTTTGGCTATAGAATATAATAGAGAGCTAAACTTGATCCATGAGCAATATAAGCACTGCTACTTCTAACTCTAGAGAGAAACATATCATGACTATAACCTTGTGCTACAACTTTATATTACTAAATCCACAAGTCTCAGCCACATTTCAGTGATGTGGCTTTGTGTTATAGAGACTAAATGAGCCATTACAACTTTTCTTAATGTTGCAACCATCAAGCAAAAAAAAAATAGACAAGGGCATGACTTATATCTAGAGCTATAACTTTGTGTTATAGAAGAAAATGAGTCATCATGACTTTTTCTAGCATCATTATCATCAAGTAGAAGAAAGAAGCTAAAGCAATTGTTAATAGCCAGCACCTTGACATTATATTATATAACCAAAGGATAAAAAAATTAATTTTATTTAGTACCATGACTTTCAATTACAAAAACTCACACAAAATGCTTAAGTATATAAGGAAGACCCTAATAATTTAAATGAAATCCATGAGAGGCATGAAGAAGATGACTCAAAAGGCTCCACAACTCTATTATGGAGTGATCAGAGCAACACGAGTAATACAAGGCTTAAACATAAACTCTATGAGATAGACATAGATTCAACCTCCGCATATAGATAAAACAAATTGAAATTGAGTAAGGTGGGATTTAGGTTTTTAGACCTATATTTTTTCAAGGGTTGATAGGCACATAGATTTTTATGAGATGAATTTCTACTTGTCTCATATTTTATTCTCTCTAATTTTAAGCTAAAAAAATCTATGGATGATGTAATATATTTATTGTGATGGATGCTTTGTTTAATATTTTAAATATGATATTGTATTGTAATATTATTTAGTTATTGGATGATTTATTAATTAAATATAAATAAGACTAAGATTTTGACTTTAATAGGTTCATATAATTGGTTGATTGTGATACATAAGCCATAAAACATACTTATGCATATACTTGGAGAGAAATGATTTTTCTTTCGGCCATGATGTGGAAGACAATCACATACGCCAAAACATAAAATTAAGATATATTTAATCATTATGAATATGGTATAAAGTTTAAAGCATATATGCTTTTATAGGTTATTCTATTATACATATCTTATAGGAACTAACCCTCAATTGATGTTGAGTGATAAATAAAATATCTTCCTAAGATTCTTACTTGTAATGTTGGAGTCGCCTATCATAGTTGGGAATGATGATAGATGGATGTGATTCATATGTTGGGTGATAAATAAAGCCATGTGACATGCATGGATTGATGTGATTCATAAAGTGATTATAATTCTATGAGTTATATTCAGCCATATGCCTACCACTAGTAAAATAAGAAGAAAATTATATATTAATTATCAGAATATAGTGCTAACAAAGCTGAAAGTATAAATATTTTTATTACCATATCAATTCTCATTGAAAAAAAAAATATTATAGATCAAAGAATAAGAATGCATATTCAAAGAAACCATTGAGGGTATTTAATGAATTGTCTAAATGGTAAGGACTTATGAATGACCTTTGAGTATAGATGAAGTATTATCTCGATAGTAAAGTATTAAGAAGATAGTTATGAGAAGATTATCATTGGAAAAAGCTACAGAGCGATATATATGACATTTCACAATGATTTAGTCTTTATTCTATGACCAAACATAATAACAAGGGCTATTTATGAATTTCATCACAAATAAAAATATAAATCATCCCTAGAATCTAGGATTTATAACTTGAATTCTATTTATCATGCATACTAGAGTATCTATTAATTATCATTGACTAACCTATCATTATGTGTGTTATCTCTCTGAGATTAATATTTGGACTAAATGGATAGTTCAAATATTATATTACATATCTTGTATTTATCTCATGATGTGAGATCAAAATGACTCATATACTTTGTAGAATGATGTTGGATGAGAGATTCTTATCCAACTAAATTTGGGAGAAAAATAATTATAAAATTATGTATTACAATAAAGTCACAATAAGTTTTTGGCATTGTTGTTACATATTACTTTTTCTAGTATGGTTGGTCAACTTTAGTTTATGTAACTACCCTTGAAAAGTGGTAGTTTTGTATTATGTAGTTTTGATAATATTTTCTTATTTTATTTATATCATGTCATATATTAATCTTGTTTTCATGGTGATTTTATCTTTAGTTTTCTTTTTTTTAGCCATCACCCTTACAAATGTAGAAAATATGGAATTAAGCTAATACATTTGGACCTAGAGATCGAAAGAACATGGAGTTCCATTTTGAAATAGAGAGCAAAGAAAGAGATTATGGAAGATATGGATAGCAATGAGAGGCCGAAGATTGCAAGGGGTAGACTATCCAAAATCCAAACTATTATCTTATCTTGGGTGATTATTGGAGACATATGATTATGGATAGCTATCCATGGAATCTGGAAACAACCAATGAAAGTGAACTATTTTGAGTCGAATCATAGTTTAAAAATGATGGTTCAACAACATCATTATAGTGAGAAATTATCAAATGAGATGAACAATATATTGCTATATTTTTTAGAGATATGTGACATAGTCAAAATAAATAGAGTTAGTCCAAACATGATCATGTTACATTTATTTCATTTCTCTTTGAGAGATAAATCTTGAAATTGGTTCTAGTGTTTATCTCTAGCTCCATTAGGAGTTGGGACGAACTTGTGCATGCTTTACTCAAAGTTTTCTCACCTCAAATTATTTCATAGTTGAGGAGTGAGATAAGCCAATTCCTTCAAAAGGTATTGAAGACTCCATATGATACTTGATGCTATTTTATGAAGATATTAGTGAGATGTACTCAACATGGATTTGAATTGTAGTTCCTTGCCCAAAATTTCTACAATATACTTAATCATATGATAATATGCACTATTAATGTAGCCTTAGAGGGTTTAGTTATGAATAAATCTTTTGAGAAGACTTATTTTTTATTTTAAGGGTTGAAGAAAAGTAATTACTTAAACCCTAAATGATCATATCTTTGGGAGAAGACAGGTAGAAGTTTTGGAGTATGATTGACTCACCGTGATAGAAGCCAAGTTGGAAGTTTTTATACATAAGTTGGAAGCTGAGGAGAAATAGAAAAGAGTGGAAGAACTCACCATTTTGTAAGGGCAAGAAATGATTACTTTCAACCCAATTTATCAAGTGGAAGAAGTCATCAGGTTTCAATATTAAGGGTATGTGTTTCAACCCAATCTTAATATCCACATACACTATCATCCAAATGTGATTAATCACGAAAATATTTTTTACAAGAACTTTAGAATTGAGTACTAAAATATTAGTCAAGTCTCAAAGAATTTTCAATATGTGATAAATCATGAGAACTTCTCATATGAGAATTATGGTAGTGGGCACCAAAATATTAGCCAAGTCTCAAAAAATTTTTGGCATAATTCAACAAGAAATAACAATCAAAGATGGTCAACCTCAAATTACCAATACCAAAAATTTGAAGGAAATATGTCCATGGATGATAAGTTTTTGGCAATACTAACTGAAATGAAGCAAAAAAAAATGATAGTTAAAAATACCAAATGTAGATGTTCAGACTAAGTTGGAAAATTCAAATGCAATAATGCTTAATATAGAAAATTAGAGTGAACAACAAGTATTATCATTAAAATGAAAAATATGAACGAGCTACCAAGTAATATGATGTTCGACCAAAAGAAGTGCTTGTCCATAATACTTAGAAGTAGAAATAACTAGAGGGACAACATGAGGAGCGAGCTGAAATAAAGAGAGCTTTTACTGATAGTACCATAATTTTTCCAAAAGTCACAACTCTCACAATGACTAATTCAAAAGTTATGAACCCTACTATTATGGCATTTCCTGAGGTAATGTCATTAATTGGACATAAGGCCTATGTCATACCCCCAACTATGATTAAATGAAAAGGTGAAGTGGGGGATAAAATAAAGATTAATTGAAGTAATGAAAAGAAATATGTGATGGAGAATGATGACAGATATACTCTTCCTCTTAATTTACCTTTTACACAAAGATTTAGAATAGAGGTGGCAAGTGGATTGCATGGCCCAGGCATGGCACGAGGCATAGCCTATAATGGCATAGTCTAGAACTATGCCTAGACTCAGATCATGCCAACCCGAGGCACCTCATGCCATGCTAGGCCAGGGGGTGTCGTGCCTCATGCCGAGTGAGGCATGACCTGGGTGCTTGGCCCATTGTGAAATTTTCAATGGCTAGGGTAGAAAATCTGATAGCTATTGGATTTCTGCCTTTTAAATTTTTAAAAAAAAAGTAGAAAAAATAAAAAATGTATTATTTTAATACAAAATAATCTATATAAAGAAATTATTAGATATGAGTATTTCACAACTCTTACTTACTCTTTCAACTCTCTTACTCTCTTTCTCTCCTCTTGGTCTCGGTTCTCTTTCTCTTTAAACTAAAGCTAAAGTTTTTAGTTTTAGATCTAGAATATTTCTTTAAAGCTTAAAAAGCATGGATGTTGAGTGGAGATTTGGTGATTATTTGTGTTTCAATTGTTGTTTAATAACAATAATTCCTTGTTAAAACAAGGATTTCTTAAGAACAAAGAAGCACATAAGAGAATGAGTAGAGAGAAGAAGAAGAAAGAGCCACGCAGCAGAGAAAACCAAAACATCAATTATCAAAAAATGTTCAGCCCCTTAGGTCAAAAGAAAAATAGAGTTTATATATGACTCTAAAAATTTGAAGTAAAAATAAATAAAGAAAATACTTAACAACTGCACGATTTTAATAAATATTCATTAAGGACATAAGAGTAAATTCACTAAAAGCCCTCTCAACTAAATCGAATAGCCCATCAACAGTCCCCCCCATTTGATGTAGTTGAAGTCAGTCCAAGCCTTTCTCTCAAATAAACCAGCTTTTTTCTAGGCAGTGACTTTGTAAATATATCGGCCACTTGTCATTCAGTCCTGCAAAAAATCAATTTAACTTTATTAGATTCAATTGCATCCTTAATGAAGTGATATTTTAAGCCTATATGTTTAGTTCGACTATGCATAACCACGTCACTCACAATAGATATAGTCGATTGATTATCACACTGAATTTTAGTTGGACATTTTTGTGGTTTATCTAGATCACCCAAAAGTTTTCTAAGCCATAGGGCTTAAAAAGTTGCAACTGAAGCTGAAACATATTCAGCTTCAGTGGTAGACAGGGTGATTGTGAATTATTTCTTGGACTACCAAGAAACATCCACAGTTCCCAAGTTAAATACATATCCATAGGTACTTTTGTAATCCTCTGGACTTCCTCCCCAATCACTATCGTAGTAACCAGTAATTTCTATGTGGTTAATTTTATTGTATTTCAGACCTAAATTAATTGTGCCTTTAAGATACCTCAATATTCTTTTGGCAGCACTTAAATGTATGTGATTTGGAGCATGCATAAATCATGACAGTAAGTGGACAGAATACACAATATCAGGTCTAGTTGTTGCATACAGCAAGCTTCCAATTAAGCTTCTGTATGTATTTCCATTTACTAGTTTTCCTTGGGTAGAAAGTAACTTTTGATTTACTTCCAAGGGGGTAGAGACAGGTTTGCAGTCTCTCATTCCAAAATTTTTCTGCAATAATTTAATGTATGTAACTTGAGAAATGGACACACCACTTGTGTCTTGAGTTATTTCAAGTCCTAAAAATTATTTTAGGTTTCCTAGGTCTGACATTTCATACCTAGTTTCCATTTCTCTCCTAAAATTATTAATTAACTCAATTTTATTGCTTGTAAATATAATATCATCTACGTATATAGAGACAATTAAAATTTTAGAATGCTTATCTCTCTTAATAGAGTGTAGGCTCACTCTTACTTCTGTTGAATCCTTTATTCAGTAAGTATGAATTAATTTGTTAATACCAAGCACGAGGAGCTCGTTTCAACCCATACAAAGCCTTATTTAATCTATAAACACAGTATTCACCCCCCTTTTTTACAAACCCAGGGGGTTGCTCTACATAGATTTCTTCCTTTAGTTTTCCATTTAGGAAGGCTGACTTTATGTCTAATTGGAATAAATTCCAACCCTTTTGTCCAGCTAAGGCTATTAAAAGCCTTATGGTTTATAACCTTGCTTCTGGAGCAAAGGTTTCATGGTAGTCTGTTCCGAGTTTTTGTGAGAAGCCTTTAGCCACTAATCGAGCCTTATATATAGGCTGATTTGAATTGGGTTTAGTCTTAATTTTATAGATCCATTTTACACCTATATTGTGTTTATTTGGGAGCAAGTCAACTAGAGTCCAAGTGTCATTTTTTTCGATGACAGACATTTCTGTCTACATTGCTTTAATCCATAATTGATGTTTTACAGCCTCTTCATAGTTGAGTGACTCAACTGAGGTGTAATTACATCTCTGGTAAATATCCGACAAGTCATTATATTTAACAAGAGTATTTATTTTATTTAGTTCAGTCAGGACAGACATAGATTCAGAATTAGGTAAAGATTCACAATTATATTCGGAAACAGATTTTGACTTGTATTTAGAACCACATTAAGAAGAAAAATCAGAAGAAACATCAGAGGGAAGGTTGAAATCATACCTTGGAGTGCTTATTAATTTATTGCTAGCTATAGCAGCTTCTGTATAGCAATTTTTAGTTCTAGAATTTGCTTCATTTAAACTTTGACCCCATTTGTTGTTTTTATCAATCAGTATATCTCTACTCACCAGAAATGACTTAGTTTCTGGTGAATACAGTCTATAACCCTTGGATTGCAGACTGTATCCAACTAAGATACACATTGGACTCTTTGAGTCTAATTTGGTCATTTGTGCTTTTGGTATATGAAAGTAGCACACACTCCCGAATACCCTTAGATGTTTGACACTTGGTTTTATGCCAGTCCAGGCTTGCACTGGAGTAAGGTTATCCAGTGCTTTAGTGGGGCACCTATTGAGCAGATACATTGATGTGTTCACTGCTTCTGCCCAAAAAGTTTTTGGTAGACATTTTTCATTCAATAGTAATTTGACAATTTCCATTACTATTCTATTTTTCCTCTCCACAATACCATTTTGTTGTGGTAAGTAGGTAGTGATCAACTACCTAGCTATACCTTTAAGTTCACAAAAATCTGTAAATTTTTGAGAAAGGAATTCACCTCCTCTGTCTGTTCTAAGTGTTTTTACACTTAGTCCAGATTGTCTTTCGACAAGGGACAGAAGCTTCTTGAAGCATTCAAGTGACTCGAACTTGTGCTTCAAGAAGAACACCCATATGTGTCTTGTGCAAACATCAATAAATAGTAGAAAATAACTACTATTACCTAATGATTTCACTGACATGGGACCACATATATCAGCATGCAATAGTTCTAAAGGTTCAGAGGCTTTCCAGGTAGAGTGCTTCGGAAAGCTCTTCCTAGTTTGTTTTCCCAGTGAGCACTCCTCACAAATAGAATTAGGAATTACAAGGTTTGAAGGCACTCCCTTCACCAAATTATTTTGAAAAATATTTTTTAGGTTGAAATAATTTAAGTGCCCAAACCTTCTGTGCCAAAGAGAAGCTATAGACTGGACATTCATTAATAATGCCCTATCTGCTTTCTCAGCAAATTTTGGTGGAAAGCTTCTTCCACTTGACAATTTTACTGTCCATGAGGGTTGATCACTTACATGATCAAATATTTCACATGTATTATTCTAAAATGATAGTTTGTAGCCCTTTTCAATTAACTGCCCAACACTTAATAAATACTGGTCCAAGGTAGGAACTAGAAGCACATCTTTTATGAATTTAGTTCCAGTGCAGGTGGGTATTGCCACTCTACCCTTGGCTTGCGCCGGAACTAATTCACCATTGCCTAATTTAACTTGTGAATTTACTACTGGAAGTAAATCCACAAATATTTCCTTATTTCTAGACATGTGGTTTGAGCAACCACTATCCAAAAACCAGGTATTTGTTGAAGGTATATTATCTGTTTCATTTGCATAAAACAGATGCTCTACAGAGGCTACTCGCTCTATAGAGCCAACATTCTATTTAGAGATGCTTTTACAATTCTTTGAATTATGTCCAAACCTTTTACAATTTAGGCATTAATTCTATTTTCGAAAGCAACACTCAGTCGCAGTGTGGTTTGATCTCTTGCATATATTGCAAGAGACAGGTTGGTCCTTAAGTGAGTCATTAGAGAATATAGAAGAAGAGCCATGTTTTATTTTATTTGTATTTTTATTTTTAAAACCATACCTTTGACTGTTTCTTTTAATCCTCATGTCTATGGATTGAGCTTCATCCTTATTAGAATTGTCCTCCCATCTTGACTGCATTGCAGTTTCTCCAGAAACTTCTGTCCTCTTCAATAGTCGGCTTTCATATGATTTTAATGAACTCAAAACTTGCTGGATTGTCAGCTTTGAGAGATCTTTGGTTTCCTCTATCACTACCACAATTACATCAAATTTATCAGGCATACAGATTAATAATTTATTAACTAATCGAATCTCAGAGATGTCTTTTCCATGAATCTTAAGTTGATTAACTATACCAAGGAACTGAGTTGAAAACTCAGTAAGAGAATCTAAGTTTTTCATACTTAGATTTTTGAAATCTTTTCTCAAGGAGCGCAGAAGAACTCCTCGAGCCTTCTTATCTCATTGATATTCCTTGATTAAGAGGTACCATGCCTCCTTGGGCTTGAGTATAGCCAAGTAATCGGGGGAATATAGCATTACTTACACCCTATTGGATGAAAAGTAATGTTTTTGCATTTAATTTCCTTAATTTCTTCTCTTGTAATAATTTTTTACCCTCCAGATTAGAGAAATTTGGGGCCTCTACATATCAAGAAACCACAATTTCCCATATATCTTGGGAGATATATAATGTTCGCATTTTAACAAGTCAATAATCAAAATTTTCAACATCAAACAAGGGAATATGAATTGATCCCGAGTTTGATGAGATTTGACCTTTTGAAAACATATTTGTTTTAAAGAACAACTTGGAAAACTTTGAACAAAATGTTAGGGTTTTGTAAAAAATATGTTTTAAACACCACAAAACCTTCAGATCTTAGTAGATCTTGTCAGATCTATGCTAGATCTTAAGGAATTCATGAAAATAATTAGGTTTTTCAGAGATCGCCTAATCTAGAGAAATTAAATTCGAACAATGTTCAAAGATAATTTCAATCTCAGTTAGATAAGAAGGCTCTGATACCAAAATGTTGTTTAATAATAACAATTCCTTGTTAAAACAAGGATTTCTTAAGAACAGAGAAGCACAAAAGAGAATGAGTAGAAGAGAAGAAGAAGAGAGAGCCGCGCAACAAAGAAAACCAAAGCATCAATTATCAAAAAATATTCAGCCCCTTAGGTCAAAAGAAATATAGAGTTTATATATGACTCTAATAATTGATGTAAAAATAAATAAAGAAAATACTTTACAGCTGCACGATTTTAATAAATATTCATTAAGGGCATAAGGGCAAATTCACTCAAAGCCCACTCAACTAAATCGAATAGCCTGTCAACATCAATTTCATTACCTAACCTACTGGGTGTAGGTAGTGGCTTTCTCTCTATCTATCTCTCTCTCTCTCTCTCTCTCTCTCTCTCTCTCCTCTTCATAAACTGGGTATTATTTTTTATTTAGTTTTTTTAATATAATTTAATTATTAATGTAGAACATTAACAATAAAAATAAAAATGTTTAATAGTGAATTTAATGATAATGTAATTAATATTGACGTATACATAAATAATATTAATAATGATAATCCTTATAATAGGTCAGAGGCTGAAACCATGTCTTATTTCATGGTCTCGACTCAAACTTAAATGTCTAAAAAATAAAAAACTTAGAATATTTATAGTTTGGACTCACTTTAACTTAATACAAAATAAAAATGCTAGAAGAATCAATGAAGAATCAAATCAATGTAAGTATCATAAAAAATATATACATGTTGGAGTGCATGTGTGACTGAGTACCTGAAAAGACATGCCGATCATTACACCAAGAAAAATAGTGCATTAGATCATAGGCAAGCCTAACTGTGTTGTGAGATACTTGAGGATGGATCTATTATAACTTCTTTATTAATCCCCTTCATATACCACAATGAATTAGGAAGGGAATGCATGGTTAAATTGATCACCACGATTAGCCTTTTGATTAGATTTTCATAAGATATTAGGGTAGTTAGTATCATTTAGGCTTATTTTTAGCCTGCATATCATAAGATTCCTAGGTTTATATATATGAATTATATACTAAATTAATGTAAGTTAAAAAAATAAATAATAATTAATGAATTTATACAATATAGTGGTGTTGTATCTGAAATGTCTGATATCTAGAAAAGTTGCAATGATGCATCTTTTACATACCTCACCACCCATTATCTAGTTTCTAAATCTACACTTAATAAAAAGATTTTTGGATTTTCAAAGATTATTCATCCTCATGATGGTCCTATCATAAATAAGTGCATGATTAGATCTTTATAGATTATCATATCCAAATTATAATATTAGTATCACATTTGATAATGCATATTAATAATAGAGTAGTCATTAACATGTGTGTCAGGACCATTACATATTATTCATTATAAGCAATTTTATATGTTGGATGCATGTGTCACATTATTAACCTGATAGTACAAGTAGGGATAAAGATTGTTTCCTCTACTTATAAAAAAATATGAACCTATCTAGAATATCTTTGGATGACTAGCAAACAACAAGAATTTCGTAGTCTTTGTTTATCTAAGGGCCTAAAAAAGAAGAAATTGCAAATGGATATATGACATCATTGGAATTATACTTACCTAATGTTAAATTCATGTGTTGGATATGAACATATGATATCCAACTATGTTAATAGTAAGAATGACAAAATTTAATTGATAATAGAGATAGGGATATAAGAATTTTATTTATTAAATTCATAATGATTTGTTATGACACAATGAGTATGTATTCGTTTGTTTACACACCAACCACTTGCATTATACTCAGGTACATATGCAACAATTGTGACATGTTTGGGAAGTTTAAAAATGACCTTACATTTAGTGGCATAGTTGTTAATATGGAAACCAAGTACTTAATGTACTATTCCACCATTCAATCTCTTTATTATTTGGCTGCATGCATGAATCCTAGAGTTAAGGTGGAAAGAATAGAGAATATTTTGACATGCATATCCTTGTGCATGAACCAGAAATACTAACCTGAAGGGTTTATTCACAAAAAATTGATTGAATTATTTATATTCTATGACAATAGGGATGGTAGTAGTTATATCTATACTCTGAGTATGGATATAGACACCATATTCGAAGATGATGAATTCTCTATTCAATTAGTGAAGAAAAGACAATAGGGTAGACCATAGAATAGGAGTGGGTTATCTTAGTACTTAGATACTAATTACGACTCAATCTTATCACATAATAATAATAAGAATCTCGATATTTTATAATAGTGTAAATCATATGAGTTCACCTATCACGTGTTGCCTAAGATTGCATATGATATATAGACTCCTCTAATATCGAGTATAACATCATTAGAGTCTATTTTTTATATTATAGACAATGTTATTTCAAATAGGATATCGAGACTACGTCTATATATTAATGAGGTAGTTGCATGCATGTAGGGTTGAAAGGATTCGAGGTTAGATATCCAAGATTGGCCTAGAACAAGAGTAAAGGAGTTGCTGGCAGGTGATAACTCATGGGACTGACCAATAAATATAGTATAATCATTCAAGGAACCCTCCTGAGAAATTGAAGGATTTAGAAAGTTTTACTATATAATGTATGATTGGGGAGCACATATTTCGGAAGGCACATTGTGATTTAGGATCAAGTATCAGCTCGAAGCCTTTATTGATAGCACAAAAATTGAAGCTTAGTAAAATCACTCCAACCTCTCTCACACTCTAAATGAGAAATCAATCAATAAGCATCCAATGGGTATTAATGAAGATGTCTTTTTTAAGATTGATATGTTCATTTCTCTCATGGATTTTGTTGTGTTGAATATGGTAGAAGACCAATATTCTCCATTGATCTTAGAATTGCTATTTTTAGTCATTGGATTTCTAGTCGTGGCTGATATGAAAAAAGTAGATTTTACACTTCCAGTGGGTGAAGTATATCTAAAATTCAATGTTGATAAGGGGTAAAAAGCTAGGTTGATGATGAAAAAGGTTGTTTAACAATAGATAATCTTCTCCACATTGCAATGCAATAAATGTTGAAATTTTAATTAAATGGAATTATAAAAGGCTGCTAGACAAATGAAGATGAGAGAGATAACATAGATGAAGAAATATGGAGTATGAATATGAAAAAATAGAAAGAAATGAAGTTGACTATATCATGAAGTTGTGGTATTCTTCAAAGTTAGAGCATTAGAAAATTATAGAGAAGACTACTTTAAAGATGAAGAAAAAAGAAGTAGGGCACCCAATTTCTTGATGCACAATTTTGGAGAAAATAACAAGGAAAAATTAGAGATTACACATGAACTAAAGATGGATGCAAAATACCAACTCGTGGCTAATAAAAGGAAAGATGAAGACATGGTAGAAATGAAAGATTTGGAAATTCCTAAGAAAGTAGATAAAAATTATGAAGTAATGATGAAAGACATTGCTTCCAATAGTATCATGACTTGGAATTCCAAAAACTAAAGATAGCTTACATGGCTCTACATTGTGTCATGGAAAATATGTTACATAAAATAATGCCCAACTTATTTTCCTATACAATATTGTAGTACTCATAAAGTCATGGCTTCTATGGAGAAGAAACCCAATGAAAGAATTTCACAAGAAGCATGTTGCATGGATGATCTAAAATTAAAAAAAAAAAATTGAAAAGAAAAGAAGTGAAGAAATATACTAAAAAACTAGTATAAATTGTTGAGATCACTAATGGAGGTATGAACTTTTTGATGGTCTAGGTAGATATGTTAAAAATAGCATTACTTGGAAGACATCCCAAGAAAAATAAAGTTACACTATATGAAGTAATAATAATATGTAGGCTGTCATACAAAAAGTAGTGCACTATTCATTTATCTTGTAAGTTAATCATTGAGATAAAACTAATCATAGAATTATTCAATATATATATTTAATCATGAGGAAAATGACTTAAAACCCCCGCAAACATAACATTTGAAGTGATGCATGAGTAGAAATTGCAATATAAAAAATAAGCATTTCAACACCCATGTAAAAAAATATAAACTCCCTACGTGTAGTGAAAGATTTATTAAGGTATCCATCAATTTATAGAAGATTTATAGGGTGCCATATTTATTTCATCATTACCAAGCTGGAAATAAGTTATTCAATTCATGTAAAAAAATTACAAATTAAAAAATTATGTGATGTTGATTTAGCTCAACGTTCAATTACAAGACATTCTATGATTGATTATTGCATATTCCTTAGTAAGGCCTCTTGTTTCCTAGAGAACTAAAAAACAAACAACAATCTAATGATCTTTAGCAGAATCAGAATATTGGGTAATGGCCTCCATTATATGTGAGATTATGTGGCTTTAGTATTTATTAGAATACTTCCAGGTAAAACACCTCCAACCAGCCAAGACATTCTATGATAGTAAAGTTGCACTCCTTATTGCCACCAATCTAGTTTATCACAAATGAACCAGATATGCTGAAAATGATTGTCATGTTATCCGAGAACAAATTCAATCATATGGCATAGTTTCTGCTCATTTTCATAGTCTTGCCAACTTGCTGATTCATTCACTAAACCACTCAACTCACGTGCCTTTCTTTTCCTTCTATGCAAGTTTGACATTCTTGATACTCATGCTCCAACATGAGGATGGCAATAAATGATAATCCCATGATTTCAAGAATTGATTATGGGATTTGTGTGCATAATGTAATATCCTTGATTGAAATCAAGGATATAATTATTGTTTTCCTTGTTTAGGCAACCCATGTATTGTATATGTTTCTATATGATTTCTCAAAAAAATAATAGTAAAAGAAAGTTTTCCATAACATTGAGATTCTCTCATCCTCAATTCTATCATATTTATGTTCATTTTTTTTATTTGATTTCTTACACATAATTTTTTGAGTGCATGCATAGAAATAAAAAGGATGAAGTAGTGGATGCAAGAATTAAGATTGGTGTGCATTAAGAGTATCATAGGTGAGAGTCATCATCGAAACCAAAGAACAAAAAGATCACAACAATTTCAATTATAGAGCTTAAGTGATAAACTTCTATCATCCACTAAAATGTATCAGGGTTGAAACAGATGAATACAAGAGAAGGTAAAGTGATAAAATTAACGTGTTATTTCTTTTAGGCTCATAGTTATTTTCATATTTATATTTGTGTTTTTATAAAATTGTTATTTACATTTACATAGACAAAAATAACATATTGTATAAAACTGTTATTTATATTTACATAGTTTATAATTAATATATAATTTTTTAATTTGATTATTTTTCTAAAATCTTTAAAAATAAATCTTTTGTAAATTTCATTGATTAAAATATGTCAAGAATCATTCTTTCTTAAAAATGAAATTAATCATCATAAAATTTAGTGACAAGTGAGATTTAGTGTCAATGATGGAAATCTTGTAAATTATGTAATAGTATACCCATTAAAACTATTTATAAAAAAGATATTAAATATGAGAATTTTAAATGTACCATTTTTGTTCCTGAATATTAAATATGAGATTAGGTCATATGGTTACACTAATAATAAAAAAAGTTATAGAAGATTTAGTTTTTTTTTTGTTTTATATTTTTCAACACTGGATTACATTTGGACTTTATCTTAAGTTATAGAACATTAGGTAATATGGTTATATGAAAAGATGTCATTAAATTTTTCAACACTTGACAACATTTTATATTTTTTTTCATTGGTTCATAACTTTAAGAAGAAAAACCCCAAATGAAAACCTCCATTAAAAAATGTTGAGTTTTTAAATAATGTTATGTTCCACTTAACATATATATTTTTCTTTTTGCTCTTCTTCTCAAATTTCACTTGGCCCTCTTCTTGTCCATTGCATCATTTGCATGAGAAGAAGAAAATGCTATACTCATTGCATCATTTGAATTGAGAAGAAGAAGATGTTGAATTTTTAAAATGTCCATTGCTTCATTTAAAATGAGAATCTCCATCTTTTGCTCTCTCTCTCTCTCTCTCTCTCTCATGCTATACTTAAAGAAATGCTAGCACCTTTTCTTTTTGTCTCTCCATTTCATTTGCCCACTAGAAAATTCTAGCACCTATTCCAGTAGCCACTTTGGGTAAGATTAATTTTTTTACTGATTTAGATCATAATCTATTTTATTTTGGCTCTAAGCTTTTGTATTATCAAACTATTTACATTTAGTGTGTGTCAATACCTTATGGGAAATGTGTTTTTTCTCATCCAATAAGGAGCCTTTTTCACAACAAATGTCAGTACCTTTTGTGTGTGTTTTTTGTGCATGTTGATTTCTCTTTTGTTCAAGTATTTTTTTTTTTTTTCGCAAACTATGTTCGTAATTTTGTGTAAATTGTAATGTTCAAGTATTTAATTTAACTATTATTTCTTTCTTAACCGCCACATTTGACCCCAACAAGTGGTATCAAAGCAATGATTATTGGGGTGCTTTGTGAAATTTAATTTCATGATTATTTGAATATTTGATTAAATTTAAATCTTTGAGAATATGAAAAATCAACATTCGTTTAGAATGATTAAATTAAATTCAACCAACTACCTGATATGGAACTGAAAGATGTGGGATTTGTTAGTGTTCAAGAACTTGAATTGCATGGTTTAATTAAGATGTAGTAAAACCGGAGTGTTTCATAAAAAATGGATTGATTTTGAAGAGTGTTTTTCTCATATTGTGAAGATTTTTTCAATGTAAGCTATTATGAGTTTCATGGCCTCCCAATATTTTGAGATTGAATCACTTCTAATGAAGATTATTTTTATTCATTGTGATCATGATGAGACTATTTATATGGAACATCTAATAGATTTTGAAGTTAAATGGAAGAAACATTTGGTGTACAAACATAAGAAGAGTTTGGATCAGCTTAACAAGCCCCGAGATAGTCATCAACCATGTCTCTTTTTCTCATCAATTAGGTAACGATCAATTCATCTCTTTAATGTACAATTATGATATGTTAATAATTAGTCATAGAGCACCAAATTGAGGGTTTAAAATGGGAATTGGGAAAAGTATTTGTGATAAAAGACTTGGAGAAAATTTGATAGATTATCAAAATAAAAGACTTCATAGATAAGGTTTCCAAGTGACCCTAGTTATTTCAAGAATGTTATGGGAAAATGAACTTCTTGAGAGGTTTTACATGAAGCGTGTTCCATATGCATTAACTATTTGTAGTCATATGTATTTCATGGTGTATATGAGATTTAATTTTACTCTCATAATTGGAGCTGTCAACCAATTCTTTTAGATCTAGTAGGTATCACTAGGCTTTAGTGAGATTAATCCTTAGGCACCTTCAGTGCACAACTTAGTTGCCTCTATGTTTCATGTGGGAGGAGCATGTTCTTAATGAGTACGCCAATTCTAATATGCTGATGATTTAAATTCGAGCAATTTTACCTCACGTTATCTATAGCCTTTGGAAGAAAAATTTGACATGAGAAGTTGTAGAAGTGTGTAGTCTTCTTTAGCATTGAGGCTGAATTTTCAAATAATGCTGAAGCCTATAAATAAACCTTATGGATGAAATGATTTATTGAACACTTGTATGAGCATCAAAACTGAATATTCATTTACGAATTTAACTTTTTATTAAAGTTTAAAGCATATTGATATGAGATATTATTTAGTTACATTCTCAAGGTGAAACTATTATTCTGAAGAAAGTATATACAAAACTGAATTTTCAATACATGCAAATCTCGAATTAGGAAGAGTCGGAACTTTTAGGGACTGCCCAAGGTGGGCAGACGAGTTTATCATTTTGAATTAATAATATTAAAAAAAAATGTTGAACACGTAATTCTTTTTTTTTTTTTTCTTTGTCTTTTCTCTACCCTCCACGTTCGACTCCGATAAGCATAGGGGCTCATGATTCAGTCGTGATTTTGAGGAAGTTGTGCTTGGGGAGTTAGACTAATATTAGTTGAAATTCATCATTATTTATCATTATGGTCAAAATGTTTGTTACAAAAAAATATTTATAAAATTAAATGCCTCAATTTTTACTAGAACCAATGCTTGTCTTCAAATTTTGGTTCAAAGATTGAAATCTATCATTAATATTTTTTTTATGATTGTGATAATCATGAAGTCTGCTTGTATTAGGGTCGATGGCACTAAATGTAACATATAAACCTTCGAGTTCTAATTAATTTGCACTACAAAATCCGCCATGAATACTTCAGTTACGTCTAACAACAAGCAGTAGAATTATCATGAATGCAATATTAACTAGTTTGGCTCATCATAGATACATAAGTGCCCAATTAGGCTTAATTATATTTTCTATCATTAGTATTTTTAACTAGTTTGGAAGATCAGGCGAGCAATAGTAACTAGTTTGCCACAGAATTAAGAGAGATTGCATTACTAATTTCATATGGACTTTAGCTAAATTATTTACAGTTGCGTTCTCATAATCCAAATTTATAACATCATATTAGAAGAAGAAAACGAATCACCCAAGAGGGATTTAATTTCATCATCTTCTTCTATCCATGACTGATCACTATGACAAGCAGTAGAATTATCATGGCCCGATAAACTCACTGCAGAACTACTGGACGAAGACCGAACTTCTTCAATATTCAAGAGCCTTCTCTTCTTGTAGTTGGCCTTGAAACATGCTTGTCTCAGCCTCTTAGTTTTGTTCTCTAATTGCATGTCTGGCATTTCTTCCAACATCTTCTTTTCCCTTTCTAGAATATCTATCGCCTCTCGCAGCTTTCCTTTGCATTCCCCCCCCTCTACTCTACCTAGTTCCTGCATGAATATGAACACCGCCGAGCGAAAAAAAAAAACAATTATTGAAACCCAAATAAAAATTGAACGAAATGCATAAAATTGGTTAATATAACCTATTCTACAGGTAACTACCAGTTTGCATTTTTCTTTTAACCTACAAAAATAGAATGATTCAATCCGCCGTAAAATATCTCCCGTATTGTACCTTAACATTTTTTATGAGTGTCTGGATGCTCATCAACTTCCGGTGCGGCCACCTTCGGATGCCCAACTCCCTGCACCTTTTCTTCAAGATAGTCAATCCAATATTTAATTCTTTGGCTGCCTGAGTTATAGGCATATAAAAGTATTGAGAAACCAATTGCATTGTTAGCGGTTTAGAAGTACGATTGTTAGCGTTCATCGGCCCTTCTCTGCAACCTCTCGGCTGCTTGTCAATTTCTTCCATTATCATCAATCCATCGCAATTTACTCCACTGTTACATGATAAAAGAAACGGGTCTTCTATAGGCTGAAAAAGGAGACTCAATTTTTGATCACCCAAAACATCATAGCCAGTTCCATAATTGTTGAGCAGATTGTGATCTATAATTGATTGTTGTCAAAAAAAAAAAATAGAAAATTAAAAATATATAATTTTCATCATGAGAGCGGTTAGGGAGAAGTTACTGTAATACAACCTTGGATTCCATTCGCGTTTGGTATTAAATCAGTTGAAGTAAACACTTGGTCATCAGCAAAAATTTTCTCTTTTGTTAAAGAAAGCGAATCAAGAAAGGCGTCTCGCTCCAGCAACGCAAGTTTCAAATCAAAGGGGGAAAACTCACTTACTCTAAAAAACCCCATGCAACGGGAAATATAAAATCAGCTTACCGAATTTGTTGATTGATATATAGTTAAGCCTGCACTACCTGAAATCAAACGGCGATAGATGAGTTCCAAACAAAATACGAATAGTGTCTTCTTCTTTAGGCAGTAGTTGATTCTTAGCAAAGTCAAACCATTGCCTCGCCATCGATCTTGGCTACCCAACGATACGGCTGCAGTTCGAAACCGAGAACTGTATGAAAAAAAAAAATACTTGTGGTTATGGTTTTAAGAAGGAGCTAGTTGCTATATGCCAGTTGAATCGGCGATCTGTGAGTAAGGAGAAGTATGAGTACATATGGTGGAGATTGATCATGAGAATGACGATGAATCGTAGAGAGGGAATATATGGTCTATATAACGAATCTTAAATGAATCTGAGTGAAGTACTTAGATTTTGGAGACTGTGCGCCGTCGCGTGGATGTAACTGCTCATGCATGAATGAATGGTAATTTATGGATGACCGCGTGCGCTTGTGAGTTACGATACGGAAAATTACCTTCATTTGGATTAGTGGGAGAAAAATGTTCTTATTAAGATTTATGGCAATGGGCCGATAGTTAACTGCAGTGGCAAAAAGATTAAATAAAACGCGTATCATCCTTGCCTTTTTTTTTTTCAATTTGACATGTAGCTTTTTTTTTACTATTTTTATTGTGTATCATTTTGTTGGCAGAACTTTAACTCCACACATCAGTGGCTAGTAGCTATACGTTCTATTATTACTGCGTAATTAAAAAAAAATTATATTTAATTTGCATAACATGTACGTTGCATACTTGAACCATCAAAACTTATTTAAATTTTTCATATATTTATTTTGTTGTCAAAGGTATTTTAGACAAAAAAAAAATATCACAATTTAACAATTTGAGGTCATGCTTCAAGCTTGAGTCACATCTCAGCCATTTTGGCCTAATATAAAACAAGATGGGTATCCTATTTTGTGGCGATCCTACAATATTATGTAATATCACCTAATATTCAAAACAAGCCAGCAATATTTTTTATTTTGTTGTCAATGATATTTTTTATGTGATAAAATATTGTGACATTTGATGTGATCTTGACCTTTATTGTAGCTTAAGGCCAAAGAACTTACTCTCGTTTGTATTTATTTGAAAGTTTCATATTTCTTTTTTAATTTATTTAAATATATGAATTTTCTCTCCTATTTAGCTTGTAAATATGATTTTGTTATGTGAGAAAAGAGTACACCCATGTACAGATGCAAGGAGTGAAATTATTAGCCTAAGGCTATATGTAACTGTACTAAAGCTTATGTTCTTTGACACATGTATTGCTAATTATGATTATATAAAATTGCAAGTTAGAAAATTTTGGATTGCATAAGAAAACTTTTATAAAAAACAACTACCAAAAATCAAATGAATCTTTTTTTATACAAAATGTAATAGCTAGTTCTTGATTATGTTAGATATCTTCTAAATGAAGCTACTTATCTAGGACATATTATAGGTATTATGAATGAAAAATATAGAGCAATTTTATTGAAAATTTGCATATGTAATTTTGTTTTTAATTAATGATGATATAACTGCACCTTAATCTTCACGATAGAGCCCTAGGTCCAATGTGGTGGTTGGGTTATTATGACCTACATTGCAAAGTTGGATAGCCTAATCTTATAGCATTTGTACCTAGCATGATCCAACCATTATGCCTAAATCAATGCTACTATTTCATAATGATAATCACTTTAGAAATATATCACAATTCAATCAAAATATTAAACAAAAATTAACACCACAAATTTCTCATTGTGATGAAATTTTATGCAAGTCAATGAATGTTAAAAATAACCATCTAGATAAGTACCTCAATTTCAATAGAAAATCTGACAACCATGTTATGCTTAGTGGTTTTAACTAAAGTAGAAATAACAAAAATTTGAATCTCCATATTAGTTTAACTTGTTAAGAGAACTGAGAACGTAACTTAGATGTATAATAAAACAAACTTAGATGTGTAGTAGGTGTAGGTAGAACCCAGTGCACAAGGCTCTCACTTTAGCATGAAATATGATAGATTTTAATATTTCTACAGCCTTATCTCCAAATTCCAAGAGGTGTCTGATGAGTCTCGAACCTGAGACCTACCATTTTTAGATGAATATATTTATCATCATACCAATATATGATCTCTAATATATGCATAAAATACAAGGACTTTCTATGTAATAAGTCATCCTAATACTACTCTCATTTAAATATATTTAAATTAAAAGTTTTTATAAGTTCCAATATATTAGTATTTATGTAATCATAGATATATATCTTAAATGTCATGCACATAATAAATATATAAATGATTGTATTCCCAAATTGTTAATTACAAAAACCAAAAAGTCTAAAGATTCTAAAAAGACTTGATCTTATTATGAACAATATTATGAATATCCATAAACGCTCTATAAATTTCTTGACTATTTATATTCTTGTGACTCTTGTTATTCATTAATTAATGTGTATTAATTGGCATGGATTAATGTGTTTTAATTGGCATAGATTAATATATATTCATTGGTACATTTATTTGTGTATTGATATATATATATATATATATATATATATATATATTCATTGACGTATCTATATACACATTAATGTATTCATGTATTAAACCCTATAAATAGGGAGCCTTTGTATGATTCAGTATATACTTGAATGCATAAGAAATCTCTCTCATATTTCTCTTATATCTTTCGCTCTCTTATCCTTCTATTTCATAATATGTTATCAGCACGAAGCTCTGTTGGATTTTCAAGAGATATATTGAAGGTATATTAGAGTATTATCATGTCGAATCTTGTGAATTTAGAATGTGTGGCTCTTGATATCACGGAAAATAATTTATTGTCATGGATACTAGATGTTGAAATCCATCTAGATGCAAATGGTTTTGGAGATACAATTATAGAAAAAAAATACAACATCCATTCAAGAAAAAGCCAAAGCGATGCTTTTTCTTCATCGTCACCTTCATGAAGGATTGAAAATTGAATACCTCACCGTAAAGGATCCACTTTTTATGTGGAACTGTTTGAAGGAAAGGTATGAATATTAGAGAATGGTAATTCTCTCAAAAGCTTGTTATGACTGGATGCATTTGAGACTAAGATTTTAAATATGTGAGTGAGTATAACTCAGCAATATTTTAATTCAGTTCTCAATTACAATTATGTGGAGAAAAAAATTACTAATGAGGATATGTTGGAGAAAATATTCTCCACTTTCCATGCATCTAATGTGCCCCTACAGTAGCAATATCATGAAAAAGGCTTTAAGAAATATTCTGAATTGATTTCAAGTCTTCTTGTGGCCAAACAAACAATGAGCTTTTGATGAAAAAATTATGAGGCTGGTCCAAATGGTTCAGCTCCATTCACTGAAGTGAATGTGGCAACATATCACCCTTATAATGTACAAAGTTGAGGCTGCGATCATGGTTGTGATCATGATGATAGTCGGGGTCATGGACGAGGACTCGCAATAGTTATAATTATGATTGGCAACCAAAGAATATGTCAAAATATCATAAGGAGGCAAATATTGAAAAGAACAACAAAAGTGGTGAAAATAGCAAAATGGTGATAAATTTATGCTATAATTGCAGCATGAAAGGCTATTGGTCACGTACCTATCGTACACCAAAATATTTGGTTGATCTCTACCAATTATTATTGAAAAAGAAAGATAAAAAAGTAGTAGAGACAAATTTTGTTTCTAAGGATGAAAGTGTTGAACATGACCTTTATGATGTGACTCATCTGGATATTATTGATTTCTTTATTCAGCCTGTAGTGAATATTGTACACTTGTTTGGTGATAAAAATATCCTCCCATTTATATTTATGTATTTGGGTCTACTATTATGAAAGTCATCGTACTACTGAATAATGAAAGTTGTTTTTGTTGTGTTATTTTATGATTTTCTTATTAATATGAAAACTCATCTGGTGGGATCCTCAATCGGTGACAATGATGTGTGTCTCGTAGATAGTGCATCAACACATACTATACTTAAAGATAAAATTGTTTTTTCCTTTTTAATAATGCAAGGATCATATGTGAATACAATATCGAGTGGTGCAAAATTGATTGTGGGCTCTGAAAGAGCTAATATATTGTTACCTAGAGGAACAAAAAATCATATTGATGATGCATTATATTATAAAAAATCTCAAAGAAATTTATTGAGTTTTAAAGATATTCAACGAAATGGATATCATATTGAGACTACGAATGAAGACAACACTAAGCATTTATATATTACCAACATTGTCTTGGGTAAAAAAAATATATTAGAAAAATTACCCACTTTTTCCTCTAGTTTGTACTACACAAACATAAGCAAAATTGAGGCACTTGCCATAACAAACCAGAAGTTTACTGATGAAAATATTTTTTATTGTTTGACATAATCGATTGGGACATCCTGCGTCTATAATGAAGCAGAGAATCATTAAAAATTCAAGTGGGCATTCACTGAAAATCAAAAGATTTTTCTGTCTAATGGATTTTCATGTGCTGCTTCTTCTCAAGGAAAGTTAATTATAAGGTCACCACCAACAAAAATAAGGACAGAACCCCTTGCATTTTTGCAACGTATACAAGGTGATATATGTGGGCCTATTCATCCACCATGTTGACCATTTTGATATTTTATGATTTTGATTAATGCATTTAATGAGATGGTCACATGTGTATTTGTTATCAACACATAACCAAGCATTTTCTAGATTGCTTGCACAAATAATTCGGTTACGGTCTCATTTTCCAACTTATCTGATTAAGTTTATCTTGACAATGCTGGAGAATTTACTTCTTAAGCTTTTAATGATTATTGTATGTCTATTGGAATAATTGTTGAACATTATGTAGCATATGTTCATACACAAAATGGTCTTGCATAATCATTTAATAAATGCCTTCAATTGATTGCAAGGCTATTATTAATGAGGACGAAGCTTGAGGTCATGTTATTTTGTATGCAGCAGCACTGATTCATATTAGACCAACAAATTATCATGAGTTCTCTCATTTACAATTGGTTTTTAGTCGAGAACCAAATATTTCCAATCTAAGAATTTTTTGGGTGTGTGGTATATGTTCTGATTACTCCACCACAACGCACTAAGTTGGATTCCCAAAGAAGATTGGAAATACATGTTGGATATGAATATCCATCGATAATCAAATATTTAGAACCATCAACTGGAGATTTATTTACGACTCATTTTACTGATTATCATTTTGATGAATCAGATTTTCCAACTTTAAAGAAAGAAAATAAATTGTTGGAAAAGGCTATTAGTTGGAATCAATTATTGTTGTCTCATCTTGACCCTCACACAAATAAATGTGAATTGAAGTTCAAAAGATTATTTTTTTGTAAAATTTAGCAAATTAAGTGTCAGATGCATTTACTAATCCAAAGAAAGTAACTACACCTTACATACCAGTTACTAATGCTCTAGTTAGAATTGATGTCCCTATAGAAAAATCTATTATTAATGAATCTAAAGCATTAGTAAAATGTGGTCGACCAGTTGGTTCCAAGGATAAAAATCATCGGAAAATAAAAGGATCAAATGATCAAGTTGAGGAATTGATGGATCTAGAAGAGTCCCCAATTGTAATTCCAAAAGAAATTCAAGTGCCTGAAACTTGTGACAATCAAGATATCTAAATAAACTATGTTACAACTGGCCAAAAGTGGAATCAGAATAAAATCGACGTCAATGAAATATTTGTTTATAATGTGGCACTCAACATTGTTAATGATAATAAAGACCTTGAGCCAAAGTCTATCGAGGAATGTAGACAAAGAGATGATTAGCCAAATAGAAAGATGCAATAGAAGTAATATTGAATTCTCTTTCAAAACATGAAGTTTTTGGTCCTATTGTATGTACACCTGATGGTGTCAAACCTATATGATACAAATGAGTATTTGCGCGAAAAAGAGATGTGACAAATAAAGTTGTCAAATATAAGGCACGATTAGTTTCACAAGGATTCTCTCAAAGACCTGGCATTGATTATAAAAAGATGTATTCCCCTGTAGTAGATGCAACTACTTTTCAATATTAAATAGCATGGTGATATATGAAAAACTTGGTATGTTTTTAATGGATGTAGTTACAACTTATTTATATGGACCGCTTGACAATGACATTTACAAGAAAATCTCAGAAAGATTAAAATTGCATGCAGCACATAATTCAGGTCCTCTAAAACTTTACTCAATAAAATTATACAGATCTCTATATGGGTTGAAACAATATGGACGCATTTGATATAATCATCTTAGTAAATATTTATTGTGAAAAGGGTATAAGAATGATCCCCTTTGCCCATGTGTATTTATTAAGAGATCTTAATCCAAGTTCATTATTATTGCAGTTTATGATGATGACCTGAATATTATTGGAACTATGAATGAGCTTTTAGAAGTAGTAAGCAACTTAAAGAAAGAATTTAAAAAGAAAAATCTCAGAAAAACAAAACTTTGCCTTGGTTTGTAGATTAAACACTTAGAAAATGTAATTTTTATTCAGCAATCAACTTATATATCAAATGTGTTAAAATGATTTTATTTGGATATGCTCGTCCATTTAGCAATCCAATGGTTATAAGGTCATTAATGTGAATAAAGATCATTTCCGACATTGGATCGATGATGAAGAGCTTCTTGGTCCTGAAGTACCATATCTTAATGTTATTGGAGCAATAATGTATCTTGTAAGTTATACACGACCTGATATATCATTTTCTATAAATTTGTTAGTAAGACAAAGTTATTGTCCAACAAAAAGACATTAGAATGAAGTTAAACATATAGTGAGGTATCTTCGAGAAATTATGAATATGGGCATATATTATCACTACTAAAATTCACGGAATTACCAACCAATTTTTTGGTCGTTAATTCTGTATTTTTTGGTCGGCAAACCAAATAGTGACCATTTACTGACCAAAATCATTGGTCGTAATTTTGCTCATCGCTAAATTTTTTACTAATGAAAAATCAGTCGGTCGGTAAATTATCGACCATTTATCGATCCTCTACTGACAAACATTTACCTAGTAAATTCCAATAATTTTCCGACCAAATAAATAAGGTCAGTACATTGTCTCTAAATGGTCAGTAATTAATGACTATTTACAAACCATTCACCGACAAAAAATTACCAACTAAATTCTAACCATTTTCCGACCAAAAGCACTTGGACGTATTATGGTCTCAAAATGGTCGGTCAATTACCTACAACCAATATCTGATTATATTCCAACAATTTTCTGACCAAAAACATTAGGTTGGTAAATGTTCTCCAAATGGTCAATAATTACCGACAATTTACAGACCATTAACCGACAAATAATTGCCGGCTATATTCCAATCATTTTCTGACCAAAAGCATTTGGTCGATAAATGGTCACAAAATGGTCGGTAATAACCCAAAAAATTATGATAAAAACCCGACCAAAATCTTTTAAAATTAATGGTCGGTAATTGATCTCCAAAAGAATTACCGACCATTTGGTGACCATTTACTGATCATTGATATTAAAAAATTTTGGTCACTTTTGGGTGCAAATCGGTAGGTAATTACCGACCAATTTTATTTTTGCAATTGTTCTACAATTGCTTCAGAAACTAGAAGAGAAAACACAAAAAAAAACATCTAATTTGCTTCTAGTTTTGATGCAATTAACTCCAATTAACTCTAGAAAACGAATATATATATATATATATATACTACATATATATATTAAAAATATCAAGATAAACTAAAAAAATAAAATCCAAAATCAAAGTTGGCATTGAAAAAAAATGTGTTTAATACAATTAATCATCCAACCTAGTTTCATAATCGTTATGCTGTGATATTTCTGGTCCACGTGATGAGATGTTGGGTACTGGGATAGAGCTGTCTGCTACTGCTAGTCCTGATGTGGTTGCTGTAGGTGCTGCTGTAGGTGTTGGTGTAGATGCTGTAATTGGAGCATTACGCCAAATAATCCGAGGTAGATCATCAGGGTTGAACTATAGTCCTCCTTCCTGAAACTTCTTTATAAGCCAGTCAAAATGCATACGCAACTCATCCCTATCATTTTCATAGTTGATCATGCATTGCTTGGTATTGGCCAACTGAAACTGTATCAAATTTTGCATCGCGTCCTAAAATTCCTCCATCTTCGAGAACAAATTCGAAACTGGTTCTGAAAATTCAGCTTCATTGTCTACTCGGCTATGCTAGTACAATGATGATGTCGATGAATTGAGGTCATAGATGAGCATTATCTCCTTGCCATCAATAGCCACATACCAAATCTAATTCATATCAACTAGAGGAGCTGATGAATGAGAACTACCTATTGCACCATCACAAGAACATGAAGTAGACTAAGTATACACTTGAGTTGCAACAGCTAACATTTCCTCATATCTCGCCTAATAAAAATGTTCGAAAAGTATTTTAATTTATATTCAAACAAAAAAAAAATTAATTTTTTTTATTTAAACTTACATTTGCTACACGAGATCTCTGATCAACAAAAATTTGATCATCATGAGCCTTCGTGTGCGTGTATCTGGATAAGCGAGAAGCACTATGCTTCTTACCCTTCATGCATATCTATAATTACACACAATATATACGTTAATTATATTGAAAAAAATTTCTTATGAGAAATGAAATTAGGCATAATTGAACATAATTCACAAAGTAATAAATATAAAAAGTATAAATTAGAAATAATATCAATACTCGTTCATGCTCACGCATAGAGCGAGATCCACAAGTGTGTGTAGACATGCCACTACCCTCCACAGCCCACTTTGAGTGACGATTGTCGCTCTATTTATCACACATCTTCCTATAATCCAGATCTTCCCATCTGCTCCACCACTCCTCGAAAACATAATCCGGGACACTCGAATCTATTTCTTTCTTCTTCAGGCATTTTTTTTAATAAAAGATGTAAAAAGTTTTAGGTAGTAATATTTACCTTAAATTTTTTCCAAATAATCAATTTGGTCTTTATGTGTGAGTGACTTCCAATTATGTCCATTAGATTTAAAGGACTTCCTGAAAATTGTCTTCAAAACCATAGAAATGGAATCAAATGGCTCTAACTTCATCATGTAACAAAAAATTTATTAGCAAGTAAGAAATAAATTAATAAATTGATAAATAATTTGTTAAGTTTTATATCTTACCGATTATCAATTGTTGGATCAAAATGAGCAATAGGGAGAGTCTCGTCTGTCAGGTGCTCTGAGGAAGACTTTCCAACATCTCCATCCTCTCTCTCCTCTCCCTCCCACATCTCTTGATCATTCATCAAAATCTCAGGACCATTATGTGGATCAGTCAACTGATACTACTACTGCGGTACATTCACAACTTTCTTTGTCTACTATGGCATCTCATCCACCCATGACCCTCTACTAGTTTTGGGCATACCTGAGGCCGTGTTGTTTATACCATAACTCGTACAACCTTGCAACGTGCTGCCTCTGCCTCGTCCACATGCCATACCTGTAAAAAATACATAAAGCAATGAAAATAAACAAAAATGATTAACAATTAAAATAACATAAAACTTAATATCTATTCATTCTCATCAGAATCATCCAAATCTAGTTCGTCTTCTTCTTCAGATGTAGTAATTTCATTTTCAAACTCCTATTCATCACTCATTTCTTCCTCATAATCAATTAAATTTTTATCAACATATACAACCCCACTTGTATCCATCTCAGAAGATGCGAATAAAAGGACGTCTTCGTCCCCCACCACAGCTTCGATTATAACATCATTTTCATCATTTTGAAAGGCTGGTTCTATGAAATCAGTACTTGGTGATGTGGGGATGTCAATTTGAGTGCTTGCTTTTATTTTGCACATAGTTTCCTATTCCTTTCTAGGAATGGTACGACCAATATATTCACAATAATAAACATGTTATGCTTGTACTGCTAAGACAAAAGGTTTATACTTATTGAATCATTTTTTATCTTGCATCGACAAGTTTATATCGAGAATGGACAATAATACCAACATGTGGTATTGGATTGAACCATACACATTTGAATAACAGAGTTTTTTTAACCGGAAGGGCTTCAAATTCTAACTCGATCACTTCGACCAGAATCTCATAATAGTTATATATGGTTTCATTGTATATGGATCCTTTAATGCATACTCTCGTATTGTTTGTTGCTCGTTAGCTACCTTATAATTTAGTGTGAATTTTAAAACCATTCACACGGTAACCATTATACGTTTTAACCTCTCTTAGGGGACCTTGTGCTATACATCGAACCTAATGATTAAAAATTTTATTTGCACGATTATGAACCTGCAATCAAAATTAAGTGAATTGATTAGATTACAATTATAAATTTTTATTAAAACAATATAATTATTTTGTGATTTTTATTATAAGTAAACATACGTATTTTTCAAAAAATAATGGTAATTCTTTCTCCGTCATGGCATTGATTGCTTCTTCATTCAAGTTTGTAAACTATATGTTTATATGTAACAGAATCACTTAAAAAAAGAAATTAAAAATAATTGATACATTGATAGGAAATAGTAAATTATAATGCATAATAGATGTCATTTGACTATTAGGAAATACTTACTTAATGAATGGTTGAACCTTTGGACAATTCATTAGGACATATAGATGAGCTGCAGTATATTCATAGTCTGCTAGATACCTTTTTCCTTTAGCACCAATTGTTTTATCCGGAGGCTTGAAAATTTCAAACATATCATTATCCACATTGTCATAAAGATAAACCTCATTCCGCTTTTCCTTAAGTGGAAGAGTTGGATCTCCTTCTTTAAAATATATATTTATAACACCCTCATGCTTACAGAAAGTTGAGTATGCTTAGAATTTCTCTCGTATACTAGTTTGTCTCCGACTCAAATCATATCGTAGAAATTTCTTGCCTCGGTATTGGGTTCCTCATTCGGGTTAAATTCAGGACCTGCAGCATCCAAAACTATTTTATGGTATGTTGTTTGATTAATATTATCCGAGACCATCTAATCAGTTTCAATTATTGACACCCGTACTAAACTTGAATACCTCTGGTTACTTGCTTCTCACCATGGTATATCCAAATATAGTAAACCACCACAAAACCATTTCAAACAAATGCATCTTCACAATATCAACATTCAAAAACTTTTTATTCTGACATTTAACTAAAGTGCAATGACACCTTATATATGTACCTCCATTCACACACTAAGGATGTCTCAGAGAAAACTCAACAAATTCATCAACTTTATCCCCCCATTCATTAGAGAACATTTCATTCATTATTCGACCCTTGTACATCCATTCACGAGCATCTTTCATAACTAGTTAAAGAATCATTTTTTTAACAAATGCAATTGTCTCTAATTATCGTTATATATAATTATATAGACATTTATTTAGATATGCACATATTTATATATAGTTATACACATATAGTTTAAAATAATATTGTATGTTGTTATACATGTAATTATAAATATAGTTACATGTGGTTAGACTTTTAGTTACACACATAGTTAAAAGTATATTTATACATGTAGATTTATATATGTATTCATTTAATTTTTATATATTTATACATTTAGTAATGTATATGTATAGATATAGTAAAATACTTTTTTATATATTACTAAATACAAGTATATATTAAATATAAGCTGTAAATTTAATATTTAAATATAATTATGCATAACACTTTTAAAGTTATACATAGTAAGATACAATTATTTATAATTATATATTATTTTACATATAATATATATCATTAAAAATAGTTATATATAATTAAACATATAGTTATATATAGATATATTCATACAAGTAGTTATAAGTAGTTATACATAAATATAAACAATGTTATAAAAAATATTCTGTTTTTATTATATTAATACATATATGTATATATAGTTACAAATATAGTTATATATAATTATATAGACATTTATTTAGTTATACATATATTTATATATAGGTATACACTTATAGTTTAACATAATGTTGTATGTTGCTATACATGTAATTATAAATATTATTACATGTGGTTATACATATAGTTACACATTTAGTTAAAAGTATATTTATACATGTAGGTTTATATATTTGTTCATTTAATTTTTATATATTTATACATTTAGTAATGTATATGTATATATATAGTAAAATACTTTTTATATACTACTATATACAAGTATATATTAAATATAAGCTATAAATTTAATATTTAAATATAATTATGCATAAAACTTTTAAAGTTATGCACATAGTAAGATATAATTATTTATAGTTATATATTATTTTACATATAATATATATCATTATAAATAGTTATATATAATTAAACATTTAGTTATATATAGATATATTCATACAAGTATTTATAAGTAGTTATACATAAATATAAACAACGTTATAAAAAAAATATTTTGCTTTAATTATATTAATACATATATGTATATATAGTTACAAATATAGTTATATATAATTATATAGACATTTATTTAGTTATACGGATATTTATATATAGTTATACACATATAGTTTAACATAATGTTGTATGTTGTTATACATGTAATTATAAATATAGTTAAATGTTGTTATACATATAGTTACACACATAGTTAAACATATATTTATACATGTAAGTTTATATATTTGTTCATTTAATTTTATATATTTATTCGTATAATTATGAAGAGGTATAGATATAGTAAAATACTTTTTAAAATACTAATATATACAAATATATATTAAATATAAGTTGTAAAGTATATATTTAAATATTATTATGTATAAAGCTTTTATAGTTATACATATAGTAAGATACAATTATTTATAGTTATATATTATTATTCATATAATATATATAGTTATAAAAAGTTATATATAATTAAACAAAAAGTTGTATATAGATATATTTATACAAGTAGTGATAAGTAGTTATACATAAATATATACAATGTTATAAACAAATAATTTAATTTTAATTATATGAATACATATATGTATATATAGTTACAAATATAGTTATATTTAATTATATAGAGTGTTACATATTTATACAAATATTTATATGTAGTTATACACATATAGTTATAAATATGTATGTAGTTAAAGATATAATTATAATTAACATTTATATAGGTATACATTTAGTAAAATATAAGTATATATAGTTATATATTAGTATACATATAGTATATTTTTTTAGAAATATAGTTATATAAAATTATACATATAATTATTCATTATTATATAGTTACAAATTAGTTATGTAAAGTTATGAATATAGTTATAAAAATAGTTTAGTTTATTATAAATATAGTTATAAATACTTTTATATAAAATGACATATGATTATATAATTAAACATGTGTATCTATATAATATTTGTGAATAAAATATTTTTATAAATGTTACTTAAATATTATTATATTTATATGTAGCACTTTTATAAACAATATATAGTATATATATCACATTTATATAAACATTATAAATATTCTATATTTATATAAAAAATAATATGTAATATAAATATTTACAAAATTGTATACTTATTTAATATTACATAATTGTTATATAAAAAAATATATAAATGGATTGTTTAAAGTAAATTTTGTATAGATATTTATAAACATTAATACATATGTATACATATTTATATATAATATTATATGTTTATATAAACATATCATAGTGTATTTATAATGTAATATGTTTATATATATTAAAGTATAGACATTTATACTTAATATCATACGATTATATAAATGTATATAAGTTCATTTATACTATTATAAACATTTAAAATTAACATTAAATAAAAGTTTGATATAACATAAATCATTCTATATATTAAAGTATAGACATGTATACATAATGTCATACGATTATATAAATATAAACCATTGACATTAAGATTATTCGGATGCAAACATCATGTAATTTGAATCAAAATCACTAAAACCCTAAAAATCTAAACAATAGATGAACAAATTTAAAAAAAAGAAAAATTATAGTTTAATTAATTGTGTCTAGTCAAAATCATGTTAGGTTAAAAAAAATAAATTGATGTAGAAATAAAGAAATTAGGAGGAGAAAAAAAAATCTAATACCTGAATATACTAAAAAAATGAAATTCTGATTGTCTATATATAATTCAAAGTGACAGAGATGTGTATAAGCAATTTTAAGGAGAAGAACAAAGAAAAACTTACTTGGATTTAGAAGAAAGATCAATTTTTTTTCGATTTCATGCTTATAGTCGGCTCTGATTCGAGAAAATGATGGAGTTTCGATGATTTTAGGTTGTAATGACTTAGCAAATGATTTTCAAATCAAAATATTAAAACAATGAATTACCGACCAAAATTATGATCGATAAACGATCCGTGAGAACAAATTTATACGTATTTGGAAGTCCACTTTACCGACCAATTTTAATGGTAATATTTTTTTGGTTGTTAAATGGTTGGTAATTTATTGGCAATTTCTATTCGTTATTTCCATCCTAATTTACTAACCAATTTCTGACCAAAAACATTTGGTCGAGAGGTATGGTCATTATTTGGTCGTGAAAAGATCAGTAATTACCGACCTAAATATTTGGTTGGTAATTTGGTCGGTAATTACGACTTTATAAATATATTGGATAACCACTGTACCAACCATTTTTAATGGTTATATATTTTTGGTCTTTAAATAGTTGATAATCTTTCGAGAATATTTTTCATTAATTCCCTCCTAATTTTTAGATCATATTCCCGACCAAATATATTCCCCACCATATATTCCGAATTTTTGGTCGGTAATTACTGACCAATTCATGACCAACTACCGACCATATATTCCCGACTAAATATATTTGGTCGGGAATATATGGTCGGTAGTTGGTCATGAATTGGTCAATAATTACCGACCTAGTCGGTAAATGGTCGGTAACTACGAAGCTATGAATAATTCGAAAAAATAATATACCGACCAATTATAATAAAAGGTCATTAAATGGTATGTAATATATTCAATAACGACTCTACAGACTGATTCCAGACCAAAAATATTTATTTGGTAATTATGGTTGCTCTCTGGTCAGAAATTTTTTTTTTCCACACCCTTTTTGGTTGCTAACTGGTCGTGTTTTTGATAGCAATTACCGACCAAATTTTTTGGTCGGTATTTTGGTCGGTATTATCTTAATTTTTAGTAGTGTATTCCAATGTACCCAAATTAGAATTAATTGGGTATGTAGATGTAGGATATATATATGATCCTCATAATGATTAATCACAAATGGTATATTTGTTCACATATGGTGATACAGTCATTTCTTGACATTCTACAAAAAAATCAATTACCGTCACATCTTCTAATCATGCAGAGATCTTAGCAATTCATGAAGCAAGTCGTGAATATTTTTAGTTAAGATCTATAATACATCATATTCGAGGGTCATGTGGTTTTTCATTTAGCAAGGATGACCCAATGATCTTGTATGAAGATAATGTTGCATGCATTATTTAATTTAAAAATGGGTACATTAAAGGGGATAGAACAAAACATATATTACCAAAATCCTTTTTTACTCATGATCTAAAAAAGAATGGTGATAATGATGTTTAATCAATTCATTCAACTAATAATCTAGCAGATTTATTCACCAAGGCTCTACCTACTGCAATATTTGAAAGGCTAGTTCATAGCATTGGAATACGCAGGCTTATAGGTTTAAAGTGATGCTTTATATTATACTATTTTTTCTTCACCAGGGTTTTGTCCCACTGAATTTTCCTGGTGAGGTTTATATTGAGATAGTATCATGGACATAAAAGAGAGAGTATTATGAACAATATTATTGATGTCCATAAACTCTCAATTAATCTTTTGACTATTGATATTCATAGATTAATATGTATTGATTGGCATGGATTAATATGTATTCATTGGTATATTTATTTTTGTATTGATGTATATATTCATTAACATATTTATATACACATTAATGTATTTATGTATTAAACCCTATAAATAGGGAGCCTGTGTATGAGTCAGTATATACTTGAAGGAATAAAAAATTTCTCTCCTATTACTCCTATTTCTCTCCTATTACTCCTATATCTCTCGCTCTCTTATCCTTCTATTTCATAATAGATCTATGCAATTTAACGATCCAAAATGAATTTCATTTTAAGAAGAATGAGAACATTTCATTGTCAAATAATGGTAACTTACATAAAGAGTATTCCAAAAAGAGAATTTGTATTTGTTTTAAAAAGAATGCCAAATATCTTGATGAATTTGGGATAAATATTATAATAAATCTAATTATGATGAGTGATAAAATTTATAGTTTAATTCACATAGTTAGTATGCCTTATATATATATATATATATTACTCAATTGACATAAAAATGTGAAAAATTATGGTTTTTGATAAGTTTCTTGTCTTTGTATTTAATTGAGATGAAAAGAAAACAACATAATATTAATACCCCTAAGCATGAAAATGCTTTGCACAATATTTTTTTTCATTGTGTAGTTATTGAGAGATTAGAGATGAAAGTAAAGATTTCACAAGCACAAAGTCATTTTCAAAGTCTCGTGGAGAATAAGTAATACTTTAACTCATGCATATAATTCATCCCATGTGATTATTTGACTTTTTTTGTATTATAACTTGAATGTGCAAATAATTCTGATAATGTTTTGTAATGAATTTGTGAAATGTCATGGACTACCATAATTCTATATAAACATATTATACTAAATAAATATTTATGGGCTCCATTGAAATGAAATAATATATTTTCATATTTATATGTACATGTATTGATAACAATAACATGTATTGATAACAATAACATGTATTCAATTATATATGAGCATATGAATCTTGTCTCAGTAAATAATTTTTACATATTGAACAAGGATTTATATGAAATGTATTTGATAATTGATTTCTAAATGAAAAATGGATTCACATCCTTGAATCTAGTCCAACCTTTGAATTTAGGTTGAGTATGTGGGCATGACATTTAGTGGTATCAGTGATATGGTCTAGGCAATTCTATAAATGATTTTGAATTTGTTTTTTTTTTCTTCTACTTCTTCTTATTCATCTTCTTCATCTTCATTTTCATTTTTTTCTTCTTGTTCTATTGCTTCTCCATGCTCTTCTTCATCTTCTTTTGATTCTTCTTCTACTACTACTTATTCTTCATCTTTTTCTACACTTGCTTCTTATTCTTCTTCATCTTCATCTTTTTCTCCTCCAGCTACTTATTATTATTATTATTATTCTTCTTCTTCTTCTACTACTTCTTCTTCTTCTTCTCCATCTTCTTTTTTTTGTTTTTTTCTTCTTCTAGTTCTTCTTTTCCTTTTCTTCTCTTTCTTCTTCTTTTTGTATATTCATCTTCTTCTTATCTTGCTTTTATTTCCTGTTGTTTTTCTTCTTTTACTTCTTCTTCACCTCCTCCTCCTGCTCCACCTCCTTATTTTTCTTTTTTTTCTTCTTCTCCTTATTCTTATTCTTTTCCTTCTTCTTCTCCTCCTTCTTATTCTTCTGCTTCTTCTTCTTTTTCTCCTATTATTATTATTATTATTATTATTATTCTTCTTCTTCTTCTCCTTCTCCTTCTCCTTCTTATTATTATGCTTCTTCTTCTCCTTCTCCTTCTTATTATTATGCTTCTTCTTCTCCTTCTCCTTCTTATTATTATGCTTCTTCTTCTTCTTTTTTTCTTTCTTTTTTCATCAACATCTTCTTCTTCCTCTTTAACTTCTTATTTTTCTTGTTCTTCTTCTTCTTCTTATTCTTCTCCTTCTTCTTATTCTTCTCCTTCTTCTTTTTCTTCTTCTTCTTCTCCTCCTCCCTAATTTTTTTTTCATCATCATCTTCTTCTTCTTCTTCTCTTTCTAATTCTTTTCTTCTTCTTCTTCTTCTTTTCTATTCTTCTTCTTCTAGTTCTTTTTCTTTGCCTACTTTTTCTTTTACTTCTACTTCTTCATCTTCTTCTACTCTTGCTTCTTCTTCTTCTTCATTAACTTCTTCTTCTTGTTCTTTTTCTACTTCTTCTTTTTCTTTTTCTACTTCTTCTTTTTCTTTTTCTCCTTTTTCTTTTTTTTCTTCTTTTATTATTTATTATTATTATTCTTCTTCTTCTCTTTTTTTTTCTCTTTCTTTTTCTGTTTCTCCTTTTTTCTTGTTCTTGTTTTTATTCTTATTATTTTTCTTCTTTTCTTCTGTTTCTTCCTCTTCTTCTCCTTCTTATTCTACATCTGCTTCTTTTTCTTCCTCTTTTTCTCCTCCTCCTCCTCCCTCTCCTCCTCCTCCTCTTCCTCTTCCATCTCCTCCTCCTCCGCTTCCTCTTCCATCTCATCCTCTTCCTTATACTTCTTCTCCTTTTTCTTCTTCATCATTTTCTCCAAATTCTTCTTCTTCTTCTTTTCCTTATTTTTTTCTTCATATTGTCCTTATTCTTATTCTCCTTCTTCTTTTACTTCTTCTTCTTCTTCTTCTTCTCATTTTTCCATTTATTTGACTTCTCATTCTCATTATTATTATTATTTTTTATTCTTCTACTACATCCTCTCTCTGTCATCTCATTCTCCTTTTTCTTTTTCTATTTCTACTTGTTATTTTTCTTATTTTTTTTTTCTTTTTGTTCCTTTCCTCATCCACCTTCTCCTTCTACCTTTCTTCTTATTTTTCATTATAATTATCTTATTCTTCTAATTTTTTTTTCTTTTTCTTCCTCTTCTACTTCTTCTTTCCTTCTCCTTCATCACCATCTTCTTCTTCTTCTTCTCCTCCTCCTTTTTCTTATTCTTCTTCTCTTTCTTCTTCTTCTTTTGCCCTTCTTCTTCTCATTCTTCTTCTAATTCTTCTACTTCTTCTTGTTCTTCTTTTTCTTTTTCTTTTTCTTCTTCTTCTTCTTCTTTCTTCTTATTATCATTCATTTTCTTATTATTCTCCATATTCTACTACTACTTCTTCTTAACCTACTTCTTCTTCTCCTCATTCTTCTTCTACTTATGATTCTGCTTCTTCTTTCTTCTTCTTCTTCTTTCTCTTCTTTTTTCTCCTTCTTCTTCTTGTTTTTTATCTGCTTCTTGTTCTTCATCATTTTATTATTATTCTTCTTCTTTTCTACCTTCTTCTTCCTATTTTGCATCTTTTTATTGTTCTTCAACATTTTATTATTATTCTTCTTCTTTTCCACATTCTTTTTCTTTCTCTTCTTCATGTTCTTCTTCTTCTACTTTTCCTTCTTCTTCTTCTTCTTGTCGATCTTCATCTTTTCTTCTTCTTGATCTTCTTCTTCTTGATCTTCTTCTTCTTATCCTTATTATTCTTCTTATTTTTTTTCATGTTCTACTACTTCTTCTTCTTCTTATTCTTTTTCTTCTTCTTCTTCTTCTCCTTCTTCTTCTTCTTTTTCTTCTTCTTCTTCTTTTTCTTCTTCTTCTTTTCCTTCTTCTACTTCTTCTTCCACTTATTCTCCTCATCCTCCTCTTCATCCTCCTCATCCTCCTCCTCCTCCTTGTTATCCTTATACTTATTATTATTATATTTATTATTATATTTATTATTTTTTCTCCTCCTCCTCCTCTTGTTCATTCTTATTATTATTATTATTATTATTATTCTTCTTCTTCTTCTCATTCTCCTTCTTCTTTTGATTCTTCTTCTTCTTCTTCCCATTCTCCTTCTTCTTTTGATTCTTCTTCTTCTTCTCATTCTCCTTCTTCTTTTGATTCTTCTTTTCTTCTTCTTTATTATTATTATTATTATTATTATTATTATTATTATTTTACTTATTCTCCTTCTTCTTTTTCGTTCTTTTTAATTTTCTTCTTCTTCTTCCGCTTATTTTTATTGTTCTTCTTCTTTAGCTTCTTCTTCTTTATCTTTTTTTTCCTTTTATTCTTCTATTTCTTTATATTTTTTTCATCCTCTTATTCTTCTTTTTTATCATCATTTTCATCATCATCATCATCATCATCATTATAATCTTCATCATCAACAACATCATTATATTCATCATCATCATCTTCTTCTTTTTATCCTATTTTTTATTCATCATCATGATCATCATCATTATCATCTTCTTCTTCTACTTTTTATTATTTTTTTGGTTCATCTTTTTCTTTTCTTAACCTTTTTCTTATTATTATTCTACTTTTTTTTTCATTTCTATCCTTTTTCTTCATCTACTTCATCTTCTTATTCTTCTTATTTTTCCATTTTTCTTCTTGTTTTTCTTTTTCTTTTTTCCACTTGATCTTCTTTCTATTTTTTTTTTTCTAGTTTTTTTCTTCTTATTTATATTCTTCTTATTCTTTTTCTTCTTCAACTTGTTTTTATTTTTCTATTTCTTTTCATCTAAATTTTCTCTCTTCTTCTTTTACATTTTTTTCTTCTTCTTCTTCTTTTGCTTCCACCTCCTCCCATTATTTTCCTACAACTTTATTTTATTCTCCTTCTTCTTATTTTATGTCTTCTTATTCTTGTTCAATTTGATCTTCTTTTTCTTTCTCATTTCCTAATTTTTTTTCTTCATTACCATTTTACTCTTTTTATTTTCCTTCTTTCTTTTCTTGTTATTCTTGTTCTTTTTCCTCATCCTTTTCACCCTTTTCTTTTTTTTTTCTTCTTTCTCTTCATCTTCTTTTTTTTCTTCATCTAATTCCTCCTTTTCTTCTTCCTAAATTTCTTGTTCTTTTTCTTCTTTCTCTTCCTCTTCATCTTATTTTTTTTCTTCTTATTTTCTTCTTCTTTTTTGTTCTTCATCTTGTTGCACTTCTTATTTTTCATCTTTTTCTCCACCTTCTCCTTCTCATCATCTTCTACTACATCTTCTTCCTCTTCTTATTTTTCTTCTTATTGTTCTACTACTACTACTACTTCTTCTTTTTCTTTTCTTCTTCTTTTTCTTGTTTAGTTTCTTTTTCATCTTCTTCTTATACTTATTCTTCTTCTATCTCAATTTCTTTTTTTCGGTTCTTCTTCCTCGACCCTCGTCCATTGATGTTGTTTTAATCTTCCCCTTCTTGTTTTTCTAGTCCCTATTTCTCTTCCTCATCATTATCATCATCATCATCATATTCTTCTTCTTATTTTTCTATATTAGCTTGCTCTTCTTATTCTTTACATCTTTTTGTTTTTATAGTTCGTCTTTCTCATCATCATCATCATCATCATAATCATCATCATCATCATCTTCTTCTTCTTCTTCTTCTTATTTTTCTTCATTAGCTTGCCCTTTTTATTCTTTTCATATTCTTCTTCTTCCTCATCATTATCATCATCAACTTCTTTTTATTCTTCTTCTTAATCTTCTTCCTCCTCTTCTTCTTCTTCTTCTCCCTCTTCTACTTCTTTTTTTTCTTATATATGCTTCCTCTCTATCTTTTTGTTCATCTTCTCTCTCTTATTCCTTTTTTTCTACTTCTTTTACTCTATCTTGTTCCTCATCATTATCATATTAATCTTATTAATCTTGTTTTTATTATTCTTGTTTTTTTTATTTTAACTTTTTGATCATGTTCATTTTTTTTATTTTTTTTTTATTTTTCTTTTTCTTTTTTCATTGTGACCCTTTCTTTTTCTACCACATTCTTCTCATAACATTCTCTTTGCCCTTATTGTTATTATTCTTTTTTCTGATTCTTTTTCCTATTTTTTTTCTTTCATTTCCTCATCTTCTTCTTTTTCTTCTTATTCTTCTTCCTCTTCCTCCTTTTTTTTCTTTTATTTTTTCACCTTCTTTATCTTGTTTTCATTACACTTCTTCAACTTTTTCTTCATACTTCATTTCTTCTTTTTCTTCCACTTCTTCATGTTATTCTTCCACTTTCTTCTTTTTCAACTTCTTCTTCTATTCAACTTCTTTTTCCTCTTCTTTCTCTATCAACTATGTTTATTCTTTTACTAAATCTTCGCATGCTTCCTCATTTTCCTCTCTACTTTCTTCTTCATTTTTTTTTCTTTTTCTTTTCTTCTTTCTATTATTATTATCATTATTATTATTATTCTTTAACATCACATTTTCTTCTTGTTATTGGTCATCTACATCTATAGCTTCTTTTTCTTTTTCATTACAATATTCTTCTTTTCCTCGTTGTCTTATTCTTCTTCTATTTTTACTTCTACTTCTTCTACAACTTTTTTTATCTTTTTCTTATTTTTCATCATCATCAACATAATCATCATCATTATCATCATCTTCTTCTTCTTCTTTTTATTCATTCTCATTCTCTTCTTCTATTTCTTCTTTCTCATTTTGTTCTACCTCTTATTATTCTAATTTGTCTTCCTCTTATTATTCTAATTTGTCTTCCTCTTATTATTATTATTATTATTATTATTATTATTTTCTTCTTACTTTTCTATGTCCTCTTATTTTTATTGTACTTGCTCATCCTCATCTTCTTATTCTTTCACTTCTACTTGTTCTTCTTTCTAAATAACTTTTTCTTCATATTCTTCTTATTGTTTTTCTACTTCTTCCCCTTTTATTGCTTTCTTTTTTTTTCTTTTTCTACTTATTCCTTTTTTCATTTATCTTATTTTTCTTCTACTTTTTTTTCTTCATCTAAATCTTTTTGTATCTCTTCTTCATATTTTACTTCTTTATCATTAACATCATCTTCTTCTTTTGTTTCTTCTTATTTTTCTAGTTCTTCCTATTTTTCTTGTTCCTCTTCTTCTACTTATTCTATTTCTTTTTCTTCTTCTTTTCTTCTTCTTCTTCTTCTTCTTCTTCTTCTTCTTCTTCTTCTTCTTCTTCTTCTCTCCTCCTTCTTCTTCTTCTTCTTCTTCCTCTTCATCTACTTTTATCCTTCTTATTATTTTTTTTTATTTTTTTTATTCTTCTTATTTTTTTTGTTATTTTATTATTCTTCTTTTTCTTCTTGTTCTTGTTCTTCTTCCTCCTTCTCCTCCTCCTCCTCCACCTCTTCTTTCATTTATTCTTTTTCTTCCTCTTCTCTTCCACTTCCTCTTCTTCTTCTTTTTCTTCTTCTCCTTCTTTTTCTTCTTCTTTTTAGTGTTCTTTTTCTTCTAATTATTTTTCTTTTCTTGTTTTCCTAGTTCTTCTTCCACTTCATTTCCTTTTTTTTGTTCTTCTTCTTCTTTTTCTTCTTCCCTTCCTTCTATTTCTTCATCTTCATCTGCTTCTTATTTTTTTTGTTACTTTTTTTCTTCTCTCCATCATGTTCTTTTTCTCTACAATATTATCTACTTCTTATTCTTTTTCTTATTCATCGTTTTTATTCTTGTTCTTCCTTTGCTTCATTTTTTTTCTTTTTTTATTTCTCATTCCTCTCATTCTTTCTCTTCTTTTAATTTTTCTTTTAATTTTTCTTATCTTTCTTGTTTTTATTCCTTTTTTTATTATTCTTTTTTCACTTCTTCTTTATATTTCTCTCCTTCTTTTTCATCTTTTTTTTCTTCTTCTTTTTATTCTTCCTCTTGCTCTTATTCTTGATCTTCTTATTCATACTTCTTTTTATCTTCTTTATAATCAAGCTCATCTTCTTCTACTTCTTTAACATCTTCATATTATTTATTAACTTCTTTTTTTTTCTTATTCTTATTCTTTTTATTATTCTATTTCTTCTAATTCTTACTTTATTCTTCTTATTCTTCTTATTCTTCGTATTCTTCTTATATTTTTTCTCTTCTAATTTTTCATTTCTTCTTGTTCAACTTATACCTCAACATCATCGTCGTATTTTTATTCTTTTTATTTTTTTTTCTTATTTTTTTCTTCTTCTTCCTCTTCTTCTTTATATATATATATTTTCTCAATCTTCTTTTTTCCTCATTTACTTCGTCTTTTTCTTCTTTGTCATTCTCTTCTTCTTTGTCATTCTCTTCTTCCTCTTAATCTTTTTCTTATTATTATTCTTATTACTCTTCTTCTTCTTCTTCTACTACTACTTCTTCTTCTTCTACTTCTTCCTTTTAATCTTTTTCATCTTTTAGTTCTTGATCATTTTCTTATACTTGTTTTTCATTATCATTATCATCATCATCTTCTAGTGATTATTCTTATTTTTCTTGTTCATTCTCTTCTCCTTGTTCCTCATCTTCTTCTTTTTTAATTTCATTTTTCTCTTCCTTTTCTTCTTCTTCTTCTTCTACCTCTTATTTCTCTTCATTTTCTTCTTCTTTCTCTTCTTTTCTTGTTCCTCCTCCTCTTCTTCTTCTTCTCATTCTATTTCTTCTTCCGCTTTTTTTTCCTTTCTTCTTCCACTTAATCTTCATTTTTTTATCTAATTCATTATTATTATTATTATTATTATTATTATTTTATTAATATTATTATTCTTCTTCCTACTTCTCCACTTCTTCTTTTTATTCTTTCATTTCTTGTTCTTGTTCTTCTTCCTTCTCATCCTCCTCCTCCTCTTCTTATTTTTGTTTTTTTATTTCTTCTTCTTATTCTTATTCCTCTCACTTCTTTTCTTCTACTTTTTCTTCTGTTGCTTCCATTTCTTTTCTTTTCATTCTCATATTCTTCTTCTTATTCTTCCTCCTTTTGTTTTTCTAGTTCTTCTTGCTCATCTTTTCCTCTTTTGGTTCTTCCTGTTTTCTTCCACTTACTCTCCTTATTTTTCTTAAACTTCTTCCACTTATTTTCTTATTACTCTTATTTATCATCATCGTCATGCTCTCCTTCCATACTTTATCTTCTTTTTCTTTTTTATTCTTGTTCTTCTTCTACCTATTTGTATTCTTTTCTTTATCTTTAATTTTTTTCTTCCTCTTAATCTTCATCTATTTCATCTTCCTCTCCATCTTTCTTGATTTCATTTTTTCTTTCTTATTTTTCATATTTTTCTTGTTTTTGTTCATATTTTTCTACTTCTTTTTCTTTATCTTCATTCTCTTTTTCTTTTTCTTCATACTCTTTTTCTTTTTCTTCATACTCTTTTTCTTTGTCTTCATACTCTTTTCCTTCTTTCTCTTCATCATCATCATCTTCTTCCTATACATTTTTTAATTTCTCTACCTTTTCTTATTTCATTTTACTATTTTTCTTCTTACTATTTTTCTTCAACTTTTACTTTATCTTCTTTTTCTTCTTCCTCCTCTTATTATTCTACATTTTTTTCTTCCTCTTTTTATGATTCCTCCTTCTACTTCTCCTTCCTCTTTTTATTATTCCTCATTCTTCTTCATCGTCTTCACCTTCTTCTTCATTTTCATCTCCATGACCATTTTTTGTTCATCATCATAATCATCATCATCTTTTTTTCTTATTCTCCTTGTTCCTTTTGATCTTATTCATCTTATTCTTCCTCACCCTCATCTACTAGTTATTAATGTTCTTTTTTTATCTTGTTATTTTTTCTTCTACTTTTATGTCTTCTTTTTATTTTTCTTCTATATTATCATCACATTCTTCTTCTTCTTCTTCTATATTATCATTACCTTCTTCTTCTATATTATCATTACATTCTCCTTCTTATTCTACCATCTCTTCTACTACTACTTTTTTATATTATTCTTCTATATTTTCTTCTTCCACTTTTTCTACCTCTTCTTCATTAGATTCTTCATATTATTCCTCTTTGTTATCTTTGTATTCTTCATATTCTTCCTTTTCATCATCATCTTCTTCTACTTTTTCTCTTCTTCTTCTTTTTCTTTCATCTTCTTCTCTACTTTTTCTTCTTAAACTTTTAATTCTTCATCATCATCTTCTTTTTTTGTTTCTTTTTTTGTTTCTCAACCTCATCATCTTTTTTTTTCTTTTGCTTTTTTTCTTCGTTTTTTATTTTTATTTTTTCCGCTTATTCTTCTTCAACTTCTAGTACATCTTCTATTTCCTCTTCATATTCTTCCTCATTATCATTTCTTCTTCTTCTTCTTCTTTTTATTCTTCTTCATCGTTTCTTTATTTTTTACTCCCCTCTATTCCTCTTCTTCTTATTCATCTATTTCTTATATCTCCTCATTTATTAATTCTTCTTCATTGTCTTCTTCTTTTGCTTCATTTTCTTATTCTTTTTTTTCACCTTTTGCTTTATCTTATTCTCCATATTATTCTTATTTTTCTAGTTCTTGTTCCGCTTTTCCTCCTTTTTCCTTTCCACTTCTTTTTCTTTTTTTTTCTTTGTTGTCTTTTTCTTCATCATGTTTTTTATAATGCTATCTATATGTATTCTTCATCTTTCTCTTGTTCTTTTTTTTATTATTGTATTCTAGATCTTATTCATTACATTTTCTTTGTCTTCATCTCCCACTTCTTCTTTTTCTTTTTCTTCTACATTTTCTTCATGTTCTTCCATTTCATCATTATCATCATCATCATCAACTTTTATCTTCTTCTTATTTTTGTTATATTTCTTTCAATTCTACTTTTTTTTTCCATTCTTCTTTATCTTTTTTTCTAATTAATCTTCGTGTTGCTCTTTTTCTTCTTCTTGATATTCTTTTTCTTTTTATTTTTTTTTCTGACTTCCCCCTACCACCCTTCTTATTCATCATCATCATCATCATTTTCTTCTTCTTCTTCTTCTTCTTGTTCCTTCTCTATGTTACTCTTCTTGTTCTTTTTCTTCTTGCGCCTTCTCTTCTACAACTTCTTCATGTTCTTCTTCTTCTTTGTCATCCTTTTACTCTTCTTCTTCTTTTTATTTTTCTTCTTAATTTTCTTTTTATTTTTCGTGTACTTGCTTCTTCTCTCTTTCTTTTTTTTTCATCTTCTTTATTTTTTTTCTTCATTTTCTTCTTCCTCTTTTTCTTTCTTTTCTTATTTCCATTTTTTCTTCTTATTTTTATTTCTCTTCTTTCTCTATTCTCCTTCCTTTTCTTCTTCTTCTTCTTCTCTATTTTGTTATTCTTCTTTTACTTCCTCTTCTTTTTCACTGTCTTATTTTTCTTCTTTTTCTTCATCTTCTTCTTTTTCTTCTTCTTCTTCTTCTTCTTCTTCTTCTTCTTCTTCTTCTTCTTCTTCTTCTTCTTCTTCTTCTTCTTCCTCTTCTTCTTCCTTTTCTTTTTTTTCTTCTTACACCCTGCTTCTTCCTCATTGTTTTTATTCTTCCTCTTGATATTTTTGTTCTTCTTCTTCATCTTCTTTTTCTTATTTTTATTTTTCTTCCTCCTCTTATTATTCATTTCTTTTTCTTCTTCATCTTCTTCATCTTCTTCCTCTCCTTTTTTTTCTTCTTCTTCCTCCTTTTTCTCCTTCTTTTTAATCTTCCTCAACTTTTTTTTCTTATTTTTCGTTTTCTTATATTTATTATTATTATTATTATTATTATTATTATTATTATTATTATTATTATTATTTTCTTCTTCTTGTTCATCTTGTTCATTTTATTCTTTTTCTTGTACTTCTTTTTTTTTATCTCTCTATTTTTTTCTTACTTTTATTCTCTTTATTTTTTGTTCTTTTCATTCTTCTTCTTCTTCTTCTTCTTTTTCTTCTTCTACTTCATTATGTTTTTCATTATCTATCACATCTTTTTCTTCTTTTTCTTCATGATCATTTCTTATTCTTCTTCATTTTCTTCTTCTTCTTCTTCTTCTTCTTCACCTTGTTTTCATTCCTCTTCTTTTTGTTCATCTTCTTGTTCCTCATCATCATCATCTTCTTCTTATTCATGTTTTTTTTTCACTTTCTTTTTTTTTTCTTTTCTTCTTCATCTTCTTAATGTTCTTTTTTATTTTTTTCTTTTTCCCTTTCTTATTATTCTTCTTTTTTTAAGTCTAATGTTTCTTTTTCATCTTCTTTTTCTTTTCTTTATCTTTTTATTATTTTTTTTGTTCTTCCTTTCCTCTTTTTATGTGTTTTTATTCATTCTACTTCTAATTCTTATTCTTCTTCCTTTTTTATTCTCTTATTATTTCTCTTCTTCTTCCTCATCTTATTCTCTTATTTTTTTTCTTCTTCTTATTCCTTTTCTTCATCAACTTTTATTCATCTTTTTCTCTCTCCTTTTTTTATCCTACTTCATCTTTTTCTTCTTCCTCTCAATCATCTTTTTCTTGTCCTTATTTATCATTGTATTCTTCTTTTTATTAACTTATTCATCACTATCTTCTTATTCTTCTTGTCATTGTTTTTTTTCTTATTCTTCCTCTTCTCATTCTTTTTTTTCTTCCTCTTCTTCTTATTGTTCTTCATCTTTATCTTCTTCATATTTTTGTTCTACCTCCACTTATTTTTCTTTAATTTGTTCTCCTCTCCCTTTTTTTCTTCTTCCATTTCTTCTTCTTGCTCAACTTTCTATTTCACTTATTATTATTATTATTTTTTCTCTTCTTTTTATTATCATCATATTTTTCTTCTTCCTCTACTTCTTATTCATCTTTTTCTTTTTTTTTTCATCTCCCTCTATTTTTCATCTTCTTACTCTCACTATTTTTCTTATTCACCTTTCACTTCTTCTTCTTAATTCTCTTCCTCCTCTTCTTCTTCTTCTTCTTCTTTTTTCTTCTTCTTCTTTTTCTGATTCCTTTTCTTGTTTTCCTTGTTCTACTTCTTTGTTATCATTGTTCTCATTTTTTTAGCTTCATTTTCTTATTCAGCATATTCTTTATTCTCTTCTTTTTCTTTTTCATCTTTTTTTTTATTTCTCTTCTTATTTTTTTTCCTCTTATGTTTCTCCATCTTTTTTATTTTTTAGCCATAATAATACTCAAATCTAATACATACAAAGATGGAAGAGGTAAATGATTATGAGCAACTGATGTAAAATAGATGTCAAAATAAGAAAGAAGAAAGTAAAACCATATACTAAAAAGAGAGCATTGATGGCTGAGATCACTACAAATGGTGAGAATGTATTAATAGTATAGCTATGGATCTTAAACATAGCATTACTTGGGATGAAACCATATGATTTTTGTTTTTCCATGTGTGAAGTAATATCCATTCTATACCCATTACATGAATAATTATATATACCTAGCTTACCCATAATTATAGTCATGGAAATAAAATACTACCATGATTATCAATATATCCACCAAAAATTATTTTGCTATCTTGAAACACTCTGACACTCAATCCTAGTTATAGAGAAAAGGTTTTTATTTATGATGATATAGTAGATTATTTTTAGTGAGGGGTAATTGATTCTCGAGGACAAATAATATTTTTATCATGGATGTTTATTTGGTGTGTAGTCTACTAAATATCTTTGGTGATATTAGATGATGTATAAGCATAAAAATTGGTCATTATTGATTCAATTTCAGAATTTTGGATGTTTCATAAATTTTGTTAAATAGTCATAAATTGGTATATTTTTGGAGCTAATTACTAAATTGGTGACATGTGGTTCATCTAGTAGTTTAAGTATCTATTCTAAATAGAATATCTACTTATTTAATCTTAGAAATCTTTGTATTTCATGACTTTATCATCTTGTTAGCGGTTAGTATAATCCTCCAAATATATAATATATATTTTTTGGCTATGATATTATAATTTAGTCATAATCATATTTATATCTTTATTATTAAATGACTACAATATTAATTTCACATTATAATAACCAAATGCCCTACTAAAGTTAAAAATCACTCTCAATTCTTTCTGTCATAGCTTTTTCATTATCAAGACTTTGTATTCTCAAGTTAGAGTCATAACCTTTTTCCAAAGTGGTGATTTTTGAGCTACAAAAAGTTATATAGAGAAAATAGTTTAGGCTAAAGTTATGAAAATTTTTCATCATTAAGACTTTTGGGCACATAATGCTGTAGAGGGAATTACTTTAGTGTGGTCACTTCCAAAGGCAATAACTTTTCCCCTCAAGAGATGGCAAAGTAGTGACTTGGATGAATTGGAAAATTTCCAAAGATATGGATATTCCTAACATCATTGTCATTTGATATAAAAAAAGACTTTGACCAAATTTATGGTCATTCCTAGTGTCTTAGCTATTTTATGTAAAATAAAGATCAAAGCCAAAGTCATGATCATTCCTAGTACTATGACTTTGTATTTCATTGACAAAAAGCATAAATCATGAATACTTCTTAGTGTTGTGACTTTTTGTTATAGAAATCTTAAAAAATGTTCACACTTTCTAGGAGATCCATGTGTATGCAAGGGATAAAAGTCATAAGCTAAACTCTAGAGTTTGAAGCATGACACTCAAATATTCAATCTCAAGGGTGGATTCATGAAGTCAACCAAAATAGCATGGGATTGGAGTTTATATCCAAGATTTTCATGAGGAATATTATTGGGAACTCAATATTGATGAGACTTCTTCTCTTTTATCTTTTTAAATCTTTCCAAAATATTAGCCTAAATTATATGTGTCAAAAGGGTCGGGCGACTTGTGCTGGACCCGAATCCCAACCCATTTTAGGCATGCCTAGCCTGGTATAACATGATGCTATAGCATGCTCAGGCCCATGCCGGGAAAACCCACGGCAAGAGTCATGTCGTGCCATGTCAGGCATGGCACAGGTGCCTGGCACGTGGGCATGGCATGGATGCCTGGCACGTGGGCATGGCAAGGGTGCCTGGCACTTGGGCATGGCAAGGGTGCCTGACATGTGGGCATGGCAAGGGTGCCTGGAACGTGGGCATGGAAAGGGTGCCTGGCACGTGGGCATGGCATGGGTGCATGGCACGTGGGCATGGCATGGGTGCATGGCATGGGTGCCTGGCACGTGGGCATAGAGGTGTCAAACGGGCCGGGCCGGCCCGGCACGAGGCACGGCACGGTTCGGCCGTGCCTGGGCCGGCCCGGCACGATAAAAAAATGTGCCCGGGCCCGTGCCGGGCCCGGGCGAACAAACCACATGCCGGGCCGTGCCTGGCCCGGCACGGCACGCCGGCCCGCGTGCCCGCGTCCTGAGTCGTGAGTCGTGACTCGTGACCCAACCGGGCCCCCCCCCCCCCCCCCCCCCCGGTAAAAAGACCGCGGGTCGGGTCCAAACAGACCCGACCCGCCCGCCCCGCCTGCCCTGCCTTGCCGGGCACCCGTGCCCGAGCGGGCCGGCACGGCACGGCACGGCCTTGCCGTGCCCGCGGGCCGTGCCGTGCCGGCTGGGCACGTGAAAAACGGGCCGTGCCGTGCTGGGCCGGCCCGTTTGACACCTCTACGTGGGCATGGCATGGGTGCCTGGCACGTGGGCATGGCATGGGTGCCTGGCACGTGGGCATGGCATGGGTGCCTGGCACGTGGGCATGGCATGGGTGCCTGGCACGTGGGCATGGCACGGGTGACCATGCACTGAGCGACACCTGATGGGGGGATGATGTGGTGATGCTCGATGGGTGATGGCTCGGCATGCTCGACGGGTGATGACGGCGTGGTGCCGAAACCCTAAAATTAAAAAAATGTTACTGATCTGACCCGAACCATCAAACCTAAACCAGGCTAAACCCATGTATTTTTAGGCCACGAGCCCATGCTAGGCTTGCCCTCCAATGAACCATGCCATGCCTAGCACAACATGGTAATGTATGAAAGTTATAAAAATAATTGATGTGCATACTTTTAGTATTGGAATATAAATTAATAAAAATGGTGATTAAATATAACTTGAATTAGTGATTTGACTATTTTTGTATTTGTGTGTTATCATGATGGATGATAATAGGTACATCACAAGGCTATGAGTTTCATCTATCAGAAAAACTAGTTCTCTACTGATTTTGATATTATATACAACATTCTCATAAGAGTTTCATCTTAACTTTAGTGTGCGAGTTGCATTATCACTATAGAAGATGGTGATAGGTAATCCATAATACATGTATGAGTAGATTGTGACTCATAAGGTGGTGAAAATTTTATGAGTTTCTTTCACTCATATGGTTTCAACCAATGAGATTTGACAAAAGTGTTTGTTAATTATTCAAGTATGTTGCTTACAAAACTAAAAGGATAAATAGTTATGAACCAGATCAATTCTTGGTCTTATGATACCTAATGCCACAGAATAAGAATGAACATGTGAACCAACTATCATAGGATAGATGATGAGTTGCCTAAAAAATGGACTTTTGAATAACTCTCAAGTAGCTATGATTTTTTGTCTCGATAGTAAATTATTGAAAGGATATCTATGAGGGGATCATTATTGGTATGAGTTCAATAGTGATAACCATGTTATATGTCATTAAAGAAAATGGGCATTCTAACTACAATCCAACCAATGTTTTATATTTAAACCCAACAAAAATTGAATTATTTAAACATGCATCATATAAATCAAGTTCACAAACTATATGATCTAAAAATCATACTAAAATCCCAAAATATCTTCTCTATTAAAATTATATTGTCTCATTGCTAGTTAACTCAACTTTTGATACAATCTAAATGAGATTAATATTTAGATGAAAGTCCTATTTACTACTTATAAAAACTATGTACTTGTAGATCTCTATTGATAATATACGCTCTTCAATGAGCTTTTGGAACACTATCTAACCAATAAAATTGAGAAGATAATAAAGTTGTAATAATAATAATAATCATCATCTTATTCTTATTTATCTTCTACTTCTTTTTTTTTTCATCTTTTTTTTGACTCTCTTTTTCTTCTTCATATCATTCATCTTCTTTTTCATCTTATTATTCTTTTTTATCTTCTTCTTTTTTTAATTCTTCGTATTATTCTTCTTCTTTACCTTTTTATTCTTATTCTTATTATTTTTCTTATTCTACTTTCTCTTATTGGGAAGATAATAAAGTAGTAATTTCTACTTTTGCTTCTTGTTAGGCATTTTATCTTATTACTAATATTAATCACAAATATTTGGATCTAACAAGTAATAAAGTAGATTTTTTAAGTCTGTATAATGATCCCAAAGGGATTGGTGCTTATCATTTGAGATGGTGTCAAAGTCCTCAACTATCTATGATTACAATATGTATACAATTCAATGTGTTATAGGGTTGATTTACTTTGTTATGAATAGTGATTGATCTTGCTAAATGTCCATGGTCATGCAGTCTAGAAATTACTGCTTAAATGGATAGTATAATGTGTGACCTTGTCAGTCACAATTTTTATTCTCAAAACCTAGTCAGTGATAATAATTCATGTATGCAAAGATAATGATCTTAATCATAGTATCATTACTAGAGGTCCAAATAGTTACCTATCATGGTGAATACCTCATGCAAATGTTCTTTTTCACTTGTTATAGTTCTTCGAAGATTCACATAATGCCCTTGGGTTGCCAAATACTTGGATGATACTTAGGACATTTTTATTAGTCATCTAGCATAATTCATGTATTGAATGTCTAAAGTGTATAAGCCTAGTTCTAGCATTATATGTAAAGTGTTATTTGCACATGTGCTCTTATTGCATGTTATCCATCTAAGAGTCTTACATGTGTGCTCTTATTACCTGTCAACATCCAAATAAATAAACATGGGTATGGTTACTAGATATTTTGGATGCTAAAGCAAATTCTTCAGTAACCATGGCATAATCCATAAGACTAGTTACCTTGATAAGTTGTATATATCTTAGCTACAATCATGATGTTAAAATATTTTTCAAGTGCATCAACAAAATCCACACTATAATTCTATGAAATTTATTACATTATATTTTAAGCAATTATCATACACATTATTCATGAATAAAAATAAATGAATGTGAGAATGGCTATAATAAATCCTCATATTCATAAGTTGATCCCAACATTAGAAATTTTTGGTGAGTTGAATCTCTACTTAGGCTTTTAGTGATGTTTTCCACTACCAATTTACTTTGTTAGAGTATGATTGGTAAAGTTTCTTTTTCTTTTCCCTAGTATTCTATTTTATTCTATCTCAGGAATGTGTCATGTATGACTTGTATTCTATTTGATTGTTGACTCTCTCCATTTCTTTTCATATTCTCTTTTTGTGCCTTTAATATTATTTCTTTCTAAATTTGATAAAAAAAAATAATAGGTCTAATGAAAGTTTACATGTTTCTACCAATCCTATCATGATTCCATGTTTTTGTTTCACAGCTGGAGAAGGGTTGCAACATAACTTCTACTATCACTAATTTTCTAGTGCTTGTGATTCTACTTGACATAATGAAAAGGAAAGATAGTATCATGACATGTGAATGTGGTGACTCAAAAATAAGATGTCATGGTATTCAACACTCCATGTACTGACTTTCTTGGGTTGTTTGGAGTATATTTCTTAGTGTATTCACACATTTTATGCTTGTTTTAGAAATGTTTTAAATAATTTATGTTTTGAGAAAATTTGATAAATATTAGTGAAATTATATCTATCTGGATAGAAATTACCTAGACTTGGTGGAACAAAAGCTTGGAAGGGAGAGAAATGTTATGGAGCATTGTGATTTTTTCTATGTCATGACTTAAGTTTAATTTTTACCATAATACTAAGTAGTTATAACATCCTTTCTTAGTAATACTTTTACAAAATCAATTATGGTATTTTTTATACATCATGAATCTAACACTAGGTTGACATAATCTTTATATTATGCAATATAGTCTTCATAGTTGTAGCACTATCCTGGAGTAATAACTAAATAATTTCTAAAATAATTTAGGACCCATGACATTATTTCTATATCATTATGGCTAGGTACCCCATTGGTATAATTAGCCATTGAAAATTCTAGCACCACAATTTATTCATTATTAGAGCTAAAACAATAAGTATTTTGAGTCGTAATATTTTTTTTTACTATACCATTTTATTTTAGAGAGCATTAATTCTTGTTGCCACCTTTTTAGGATTGCAAACTTGTGCTCAAGAAAGAATTCACCAAAACTATGGTCATTCATAATGCCATGACTTTGGGGTACATAAAGTAAATATATTAGTAATGATTATTCTTAGTGTCATAAAATTTTTTTTGAGAGATTATCTCAGTTATGGTTGTTCCCAATGCTCTGACATTTTTGTTATAGATGAGAGTTACCTGAATAATAATAATATTTGATGTCTTGACTGTGATACTCCAATGGAGATTTGATGAGATATAAAAGTTACAACCTCAAGCCAGCACCATGAACTCAAATTGAAAGTGTTACATAGATATCCCAAAGTATTTAAATAATGCATAGAAGATAGACAAAGAAAAAGAAAGAACGGGAATTGGATTTTGAGCCAAGATCCACTAAAAATTCTGGGGAATTGAAGGTGAACATAGTAATATTTCATTGAATTTTAGGTTTTTAGCTTAGATTCACATTGGGCTTGCATTGGGAATCCTTAATTTACATGAGATGACTCTCAAAATATCTCAAATGAAATCTTTTTTATTATTAGGCTAAATTGATATCAAGATTGGGTTATGTAATTGTGTGTGATAGATACATTATTTTTATATCATTGAATATTTGTGTTGATGTTATCTTGTAGAATATTGATGGATATGGATATCTTATAGAACAAAAATTTAGGATTTTTAATATATCATAGTTTAATGAGGGTGGGTCATGCCAGATAATGACAAACATGTCATGGTACACACTCATAAAGGCAAAACTTAAGATTGGGGTAAGTTTAATTATTACAAGTATGGGATAAATCTATGGATGGAAGTGAGAACCCTTTTAATCTTACTATATGGGATAATTTTATGTCAATAAACCTAAGATTGAGATAATTTTAATCATTATAAGTATGACAGTCACAAATTATAAGAACAAACATAAGTATGACCAATCCACTAGAAGAACTAACCATGAGTAATGTGGGAGCTTTAGAGAATATCTAATCTAGGAGTTTTAATTATATTATGAGAGTCATGAGTTGGCAATGATAGATGATAATAGGTAAGCCATGAAGCTCACTCAAGATGAAGTGACCCATATGGTGGTGAAAGACCTATGAGTCAAATTCTTTTGTATAATTTCTATAGATAAGATTAATAAGAAGATATATATTAATTATACTGAGTATTACATTCATATAGTCGAAAGCACAAATATATTTAATACCACATTTTTTCATATTTTAAGACATTATATGTTATGAATATACATGTATATCTGAAGCAATTATCAAAGATAGTTAACAATTTGTCTAAAATTAGTAGATATGTTGATGACTTATGAATGAAACAACATATTGTTTCAGTGTCGAAATACTAAAGAGATTACCATGAGGGGATCATTTTTGGTAATAACATTCCAAGGAGGACAGCTACTTTGTATGCAAAGAAGGTACTTGAGCATTTTCATAATAATCTATACTTCATTCAATAAGCAAATATAATATTGACCAAATACTAGAAAAATATCTTGATGCACAATGAAGTAAGTCAACTCTAGAGTCTACATATTTTACCAAAAACTCAAGTTTATCAACAAAACTTTAAAAGTAGTTGATTAGCTATTGATTGTTCAAACTACTAACTCAATCCATGTGGGATTGATATCTAGATTTATGTCTATTATACTACTTGTATGACTCATATTCTTATAGTCATGCAACAAGTTTTTCATGCTATTGGTAGGGATTGATAAGTTGATTATAGTTTTATTTGTTAACTTGAGTTGACATAACTATCTTTACAACATGATAGTTGTATTTCTAGTTGATTAGATATATTTATTGTTTAGCATTTATTTTGTGTATATATTTTTTCTTATTTTTTTTTTATTTTGGAGCCACCACACCTATTGACCAAAAAATTTTAAGATTGAGTTTATATCATTGGACCTAGAAAATGAAGAGAGAGCTATGAAAGTACTACCAAGACAAAAAGTCCAGAGTGGTAAGGGAGATGACCTACTTCAATCAAATCTATCAAATGGAAGAAATAAACTCATTGAAAAATAGTAGGTGTTATTTTAGACCAAGCAGTGACTTTTATTTATATCATCATTAATATGATGAAAATTGAAAAAGATGAAAGTTTATTTTATAGAAATCTACATCAAAAACCACAACATTATGATTCATATTCAACAATTAAGTCATCACATGAACAAAGAATTCTTACTTTATTCATAGAGATAATGCTACTAAAGTGAAAGAAGCTTTGAGGAGACTAAGAAAAATGATATTTTAAAAAATTGGTGAGGCTATGTAGGAGGAAATCATGACTTCGACAAAGATCATGAATACCATGACTAGATTAACAATGAATAAAGTTGTGACAAAAGATAAAGGAGCTATGATATTTATCATACAAAAGAAAGAAAAAATTGTGATATTTCCCAATGTCATGGCCCAAGTAGAGAATGAAATACATAAAAAAGTAGCCGTATCTTTCAATGTCACTACAAAAGAAGAAGTTGTGATATTTTCCAATGTCACAACCAGGTAGAGTCATGGAACTATTGGGGTAGTTAGTTACTACAATATAAATTTAATGTCAATCATTTAATTATTATAATATAAGTATGACAATAACTTTATGATAATATCACAACCACAAAAAATATGTCGCGTAGTAAAATTACAAGACTCAATGGAGCAAAGGCTTGAAAGAAAAAAGTGACAAAGAGTCGTGATAATTCTTTTGTCATGATTTAGGTAAATCTTCTAGAATATGTCTTGAGTATTGCATCCTTTCTTGAACATAACTCAACAAAGAATAGGCATTACTTTATTTGTATGTCATGAATCTACTATCGAGTTGATACAATAATTTCATTAGGCAACACAATCACCATGATTGTGATATTTTCTTAGAGTCACGGTCATACTATCTCTAAATAATCAAGTTCCCCACTAGTACAAATAGTCATAGTAATTTCTAGAGTCATGACGTATTTAATGTTGAGTAAAAATATGAAGTATTTTAAGTTACTATATTATTTTCCATCATGACTTTTTATTCTAGAGAGCACTAATCTAGTTGCAACTTTTCTAATGTCATGGCTCTTTTTTTATAAAGCTAAGACCAAAGTCATGACTAATTCTAGTATCATGATTTTGTATGATAGTAATCTAAGGCATCTATCATGGCCATTCCTAATGCTAGGGTATCAATACTCTAGAGAAGATCTAAAAAATGATAAAATCAAAATCTCAAGTTTATGTCATGACTTCCAACTTAAATTATCACATTAATCCCCAAAGTTCAGAAGAGATACTTAGAAGAATTGAAATGAGAGAAAAACTAGGGAAAAATATGAACAGTGCATGGGAAGAACCTTAGTCCCTAGGAAAAGCAATTCTAACTTCCATTTAGAAAACATCCAAGGGTGAATACAAGCAATCTTCAATTGGAATTAAAAGTTTTTACTAATTTCTAGCTAAATTCTTAAATCCATGAGATATCTCTTAACACATCTCGCTTGATTTTTTTCCTAATTTCTAGCTAAATTAAGATCTAAAATTCATGAATGCAATTGTGTTATGATAAATTAATGAAATTATTAGTTTATGTTTATATTTATATTTGTATTTGAATGTTGATGAAAATGAATACAAATTAGAAGTAAAATTTGGGATTTTCATGAATACATAGGTTAATTCATGTTGGTCATAGTAAATGATAATGATAACATTTCTAATCTTAATGTGTGAGATAAACCAATATATAAAGTTTCAAAATTTAAGTAAGTTTAATCATTATGAGTATGATGCTTACTAACCTTGTGTACTTTATAGAAGAACTAATATAAGACAAATCAACATATTTAAGACCAATCCATTATGTACTTTATGGTAGAACTAATCATCAAATAATACGGAGTTAAAGTTGAACATCTAATTTAAAGTTTCATTATAGAATGGGAATCATGTGTCGGTCATGGTGGACATTGATACGTATGTCACAAGACACATACAGGTGGGAGAGACTAGGATGATTATGAACAACTATGATAGGACCATCATTTATCGTGATAGTTCAAGGATGATGGTCATCTTTTATGCCAATAGGGCATAATGGTATTTTCATATCAATATATATTTAATTCAACAACTAGATATGACATTAATCAAATACTAGAAAAACATCATCATGTACAAAAATATGAGTCAATCTTTGAGCTTAAGTATTTTCCCAAAGACTAAGTACATCTATTTAACTCAAATAGTAAATAGTTCATTATTGGTTGATTGAACTTATATAATTCCTATGGAATTGATATCTATGTTTACATTCACTTTATTATATGTATGAACCATATACTTAGGGAGCTATGTTGAATGAGAGATCCTTGCCCAACTAGATTTTGAAATCATGTCAACAATGATAGTTTTGGTACCCTCACAAAGTTGAAAACCAAAGTAATGGCAAACTTTTAATTAGACAAAATTTAACACTAATCCTATATAAAGGACTAACCCTAATTTTTGCAAAAATATTTCTTCTTATTCTTCTCTACTATGATAAAACTCATCATGACTTTATTTTTTGAAGATCTAAGATACCATAGAGGTAGAAACATTGATTTCAATGCTAAGGGTGAGAATAGAAACCCTCACTTGGACTTCCTTCAATGTTATATCATCTAGATGAATTTTTCTTATAGAGGCGAGAAGATGGATGATGTATATTCTAGCCAAGAAGAGTTTTATGAGTGAGCAAGTGTCTAGTTAATTTATCTTGCCTTTCAATCCAATTATAGAGATAACAAATTAGATATAATTGTTCACCCACCTTGAATGGAAGAATATGACAATCATGGAGTTTTACATAATCTAAAAGATATGCTAGACAAGTGGTACAATATATGAAGAGTTTTGTGATGTTTCGATAGAAAATTTTTAAATAAAGTGTTTGAATTGCAAGGAACCATAGATTGTACGACCTTCAAATCTTTAAAGATGCAACTTAATCATAAGAAATTTTCAAGATCATGATGGATGTAAAATGGACTTGGAGAGTTTCATTAAAAAGTGTGTTTAGAAACTTACAATGGGAAGAACTCATATAAGAGAGCAAAATTTGGTTATACTTTTTGTACTCTATTTTTATAGTCTACTCTTCATCTCTCCACCATCAAGCAAGATAGAGTGATCTTGCTCTCTGCCCTGGTGAGATGATATAAGATCCATGTGGGGGAGATATTAAATAAGCCTATTCTTAATTTTCAAATAAGAGAATTCTCAAGAAAAAAAATTTACCCCTTCTTGATTAAAATGACAAACTAATTTGAAGAAGTCCTGATGAATGAAAATAGAGATAAATGCTACATATGGATGTCCATCATAATATTGGTGGGTGTGAAAGGGGACTTGAAAGGGAAAAGAGAAGAAAGTTAGTTCTTGAAGGGAAAGAATCAATCAACATCAGGCAATAAGTTCCATCTTTCCTCGAAGTTAAAAAAGTAGTAATCAAAAGAAGTGGAGATAGTTGATGAAGAATCACTAATTTGATACAATATTCCTATGTGTAGAAAAGAAGGAGTCTTGGAAGAGGTACATAACCTATTGAAAAATATGAAGTTGTAGGCCAAAAATAAAGAGATTCACTTAGAGGCAAAGTTAAATTATATGCATAATTCCTTCGTAGTAGAAATAGAAAGAAAAGATACTCAATGAGAAGAGTACATGAAAAGAAAAAAATAAGAAAGTAATTCTAAAACAAACAAATGAGATGCATTACGAGAGATGCAAATCAACAAGGATGAGTTCATATTTGAGTTAGCTCAAAAAATTTTAAATATCATGTAAAGAAGATCTTGGAAGAGGTAATGAATAGTATGGAGACTAGAGGGAATAAAAGTTTCAAAATATTTGGGAGGATTTATGAGTACATCACAAAAGGATGGAAAAAGATGATAAAGGGATAAGATAAAGAAATAGAGAGCAAATTTGAAGTATAGGAATGGAAGAAGTGCAACAAGAACTAGAAACATGGTACTTAGTTCTTTTGAAGAATCATGGAACTCGATTGGAAGATTACAAGATATATTATGTAGTATGATTCTAAAGATAATGGAATAGACAATGAGAAACAAGAGAGATTCAAATAGACCTTCCATATCCATGCCTAGTTCACCAATCCTAGATTACATGCTACTTTGACATAAATATTTTGAATATACTCTAGAGAGGTGGTTGTTTGAGATTTGTGCCCTCGACTCAAGGGATTATCTTATGTTTTGCATCTTTTTTTTTCTCATGGAGCCTCAATAAAATTTGAAATTAATCCTAGGGTTTGGTAGTAGGTGCCTTAGCTTTTACTTAGCATGTGGAAGAAAAAGAAGAATGAATATTTTTCTTAATTTTTCTTTCTTCCTTTTATATGCTTCAATGATTCCGCGACACTATTAGTAGAAAGTCACTATCTAGAAAGTGTCACAAGTTAAATATATATATATATATATATATCTTTTTATAACACAAATTCATAGCACTAGGAAATATCCATGAATTAAGCTATTTGTCTCTCTAATATAAAGCCATGGCATAGAGAATCATTATACCTTCAGGCTCAACACCCATCTTTCTTGTTCATCATATGATTGCAACATAAGAAATGACCATAGAATTATGAATGACCTCTCATATCATAATATGGTTGTGACACTAGAAAATAGTCATGAAATTTTTATTGATCTCTCTTGATCATCATATGGCCGCAACAATGAGAAATGACCATGATACATAGAATAGCTTTCATGTGTATCATATGATTGTAGCATTAGGAAATGGCCATAAAAGAAGGAATGGCCTTTCATGTGTCTCAAGTGGTCACGAAACTAGGAATAGCCATGACATAGGCCTTGAATTCTTTCATATATCATATGGTCATGGTGCTACAAAGATGTCACAACATAGGCAATTAGCCAAAAATAAAAGTCATGTATTTTCTTTCTTTTAATGACTAGAGTCACATCCTATGAGAATGGTTATACTTAAGTATTGTCCTCTATAATCTTTCATAATCAAAAATCATGGCATTGAGTAATTTTCATGACTTTGGCCAGATTAGTTTTGGCTTTATAACTTTATGTAGCTCAAAAGTCATGACTTTGTTAAAAGGCTAAAGCTTTGACTTGAGACTACTGAGCCATATTAAAGATAAAGTCATGACACTAGAATATCGATGTAACTTTTAGTACTAGTGGGATAATTGATTATTATGATATAAAATTAGTATCATAGAAATTTAAATTTTATAAAATAAGTATGACTTCGATTCTATGATAATATTGTAGCCATAAAGAATATGTTATATAGTGAAATAATTATGCTAACAAGTTAGTAAAGGCATAACATAGGACAAGAGCAGTTAACTATGAGGTAAGTCATAGGACAAGTATGCTAAAACTCTAAATTCATGATATCAATCCATAAATATCCTATTTCCATGCTTACGCATAATCAAAAATTTGAACAACAAACAATATGCAAATCATATGACATATCCAAGTGGAGGTATTTTAAATATTGATGATAGCAATATAATTTATTTCATCTTGTATGATTTCTATAAGTAAGATTCATGAGAATACATATGCTAATTGTTCTGAGATGAAATTTATGAAGACAAAAGTACTAAAACAATTATTAATATGCTATTTCACAACTTTATGATATTATAGGTTGGAGAATAAAATGCATATTTAAAATAGTCATCCTGAGCAGTTAACTTTCTGCCTAAAAGGACTATACTTATGAATGGACTATGGATAGAATAAGCATAGTTTTAGTAGTAGCATACCAAGGGAACAATTATGAGTAGACCATCCTTGATAATGATAGTATAAGGATGATAATTATAGTGTTATCAATGGGGCACTAAGAGATTTCCACATAAATCTACCTTTTATCCAATAATAAATCATAGCATTACATAAATACTAAAGAAATCTCATCATACACTAGAAAGTTAGTCATCCTAGAATCTAAGTATCTTTCTAAAACTCAAGTCTATCCACTCAACTCAAATAGCTGGTAGTTCAGTATTGATTTTTCATAATACTTATATAATCTCTATGAGATCAATATCTAGACTTGCATCTATCTTTGCTACTGGTACAACTTATATAGTTGTAGAATATTATTAGTAAAAAATAATTTCTCAATAAGCTTTTGGGACGCTATCAAAAATGATAGTTTTGGTACTATAACAAAGTCATAATAGACATTATGTCTGCATTATTATGTTGCACAATATCTTTCAATCTTTTTCTCACCGTGATCTCATTTCATAGTTACTTCATTAAGTTTCTATTGCAATTCATTTTTTCTTTTCATAGAAACATTCATGCCGAATGGATGCAACTTCATTTCTCAATTGCTAAATCAATATAAAGTCATGACATCATGTATGTATTCACAGCGTCATCTAAGTACTTTTCATTAATAATAGAGTTTGCACATCACCTTCACCACCACACCTCTCTTATTAAATTAAAAAGTACTATTAAAGTTGCAATGTCATTTTATCAATCACAATACTCTTGCTTTATGTGATTTTTTTAATCATCAACTCTATATCTTTGAGTCTCAATGTTTGATTTAAGTCATAGCCTCACTACTCTTTGAAACATGCAAAACTCTGATCCCCACTCTCACTCTCCAAACCCTATTTGAGCCAATAAAAGATAGAAAAAAGTAAACACCAAACTTTATCAATGGTTGGCGTAGCTAAAGAAGAAGAAAGGCAAAATGATTTAAAGTGGCTAGTAAAGCATAATGAATGAGGTAACTTTTCTATCAGAAAAAGAGGAGAATGTAATGAAACTAATCAACAAAAAGAACATAATTGGAAAATGAAGATTAGGTGAGTTTATATCGTCATTCCTATAAATTATATAAAAAAGGGGATAGGAAAATTGTTGTGAAAATTTTGAACTAGGAAGCACCACTATCGTGAGGGAGTTTTATACCAACCTTAAAGAGAGTAAGGAAAAATTAGTGTTTGTAAGAGGAGTCTGGGTACCATTCGATAGCTCATCGTCAACCTAGAGGTGGCAAACGGGCCAGGCTGGGCCGGCTAGGCCTTTTTTTTAGAGCACGGTCGTGTTTTTGTGCCGAGCCAGGCACGACATGGTTACGGTACCGTGTCGTGCCTGGCCCGGCATGGTTTATCAAAGGCAAGCCCAGTTGGGCCAAACCTAGTCGTACGGGCCTGGTTTAAATTTTTTTTTAAATTTTTAAAGTTTAATTTTTTAGTTTAAATAAAATATATATTATATTATATATAGAATTATAGATAAAGTATAATATATTAAAATTATAAAATGAAAATTGTTAAAAATTTATTAGATTACATAGTTTAATTTTTTTTATAATTTAAAAAAAATTAGTTTATAATTTATTAGAATTAAATTATAGAGTTTAAAATTTTTAAATGAAAAATTTAAACAAACAAATTAATTAAACAAAAAATTTCGTTAAAAAAAATTAAAAAGTCAAAAAACCAAAGCAAACCAGATGAGAAATGACCAATCAAGCAATCAGCCAATAGACGCCGAAGGTCCGAACCAAACAAATTCAAGTTTCAACGTAACGTAAAAATAAAGCGTACAATCAATAAAAAACAAAACATCGAAATAAAAAAGTAGTGGATCATCATCAATCGTCAATTGACATATTATGAGCATCATCAGCCGCAACATCAATATCACTATCATATGGATCATCATCATCAGTAATCAACTCTTTCGCTTTCGTAGTGGATGCGGATGCAGTCCCTGTCCCAACTCTAGCACGATCATGGATGTTAAACCTCGAATCCTCCCAATCCTTCAAACAAGCCAAGGCCTCAACCATATATGGACGTAATCTCGATCTCCTATCCGAAATCACATTCACTGCAACAGAAAAAGCAGACTCCGATGCTACGCTCGACACCGGAGGAGTCAGTAGATCCCATGTCATCCTAGATAGCACGAGAAAGGTGGACTCATATGATTTCCACCACTGTAATAAATCAAGATTCTTAGTATCAGAATGTGATAGGATTGAGCAGTAATCGGTATCTAAGTACCGAGATAGCTCGCTCCTATGTGATGGTCCACCCCTACATTTCCCCCTCGCTAGCTGAATAGAAAAATCATCATCTCCGAATAAGGTTTCAATGTCCATAATCACAATCTCACTACCACCACCACCATACCTAGTATCATAGTATGTGAACAGGTCAGTCAACTTCTCGTGAATGAACCTTCAGGTGGGTCTTCCAAGTTCATGCACGAGGAAATATAAGTCAGAGTGTTTTCTACCCCTTCCACCTTAACCCTAGGGTCCATGCATGCAGCGAGGCAATAAAGAGATGGAACTGTGGACCAGTACTTCAAGTACTTGGTTTCCATCTCTGCAACCATATGGCTAAGCGTCGGGTCAGCTCGATACTTCCTAAACATGCTACTAATGTTGCATATGCAACGGAGTGCAATGCAAGTGGTGGGCGTATAAACCGACGAACACATGTTCGTCGTGTCATAAAAAATCTTCAGGAATTTCATAAATGAAATTCTTGAAGCCCAGTTAGTGTCATCAATAATAAGTTTGTCACTCTTACTATTGACATAGTCGGATTTCACGTGTTCGTATCTAACACATGACTCCAACATCATGTACGTGTAATTCCAGCGATATCTCATATCTGATTGGAATTTCTTCTTCTTAAGATTCACAGACAAATAGAGACTACCAAACTCTTGTGATTTGCGAGGAGTACAAATATATTTTAGTGTATTACGTATATTATCCAACATGGGGGAACACACCTTCATACCCACTTGAATAATCAAGTTAATCACGTGACACATGCATCTGACATGAAAAATCTCTTTTAATGGTGCGTCTCTAATATTCCTAACAAATATGTTAATCGCTGCTATATTATTAGATGTGTTATCCAACATCATGTACGTGTAATTCCAGCGATATCTCATATCCAATTGAAATTTCTTCTTCTTAAGATTCACAGACAAATAGAGACTACCAAACTCTTGTTGTTTGCGAGGAGTGCAAATATATTTTAGTGCATTACGTATATTATCCAACGTGGGGGAACACACCTTCATACCCACTTGAATAATCAAGTTAATCACGTGACACATGCATTTGACATGAAAAATCTCTTTTAATGGTGCGTCTCTAATATTCCTAACAAATATGTTAATCGCTGCTATATTATTAGATGTGTTATCGAATGTGACACTAAAAATTTTATTTTGAATTTTATATTCCCTAAAGATTTTTATCATACACTCAAAAATAGTCGGGCCATCATGACGATGGAGAATCTCAGAGAATCCTAAAATTTTTTTATTCATAGTCCAGTTAGAATTTACATAGTGACTGGTGAGACATGCATAAGATGATTCATCGTGACTTATTTAGATATCGGATGTCACGGACACCACTCCACTATATGCCATAAATTCATTAATTATTTTTTTTTAACTTATACAATTTTAGTATGTCATTCCTAGATGTTAACATAGTAATCCTACGATAAGTATGCTAAATAATATGTCTGTATGTTGCGCACTACCCTTGGATCTTCCGAAAATCTGATCGGAAGACCCATTAATGTGATAAGTCTGGCCATGCCGTCGCTACCCAACTCACTAGAGTATATGAACAGAGTAAACTTTGAGACTGAACTAGATCCAGTCTCAAAAAATACAGTGTCAAGTTGGGTTTGCCTAGTATCTAATGGACCATATTTTTTGGTGCATAATTCGGCATGCCTCTTAAGGTGCCCAATCACTAATGAACTCTTACAAGTTAAAATTTTCATACAATATTTACACTGTGTCATTTCTTCTTCCTCACCCCTAATATTTTTTTGTTTTATTATATTAAAATGAGACCAAACTACAGAAGTCATCCTAGTTTTTTGTTTTTAGAGGTCTGGGCTGAGACGACTGGAGAAACCAAAGTTTCAACAGCCTCAAACCTATGTGTAAGATTTTTATTTTCTAAATTTAAACATGTTTCATTAGTTTTTATCATTTTTTAGGATTTTTTTTAAACAAGACACTTATGTAGAAACTAGATGATAGATTTTTGATTTAAATTTTTAGGACTGGAGATAGAGACTAGACTAGAAAGAAATTGAGAGAGAGAGAGAGAAAAAAAAACTTAAAATAAATTACCTGGTAAAGTAGTGAGGTTGATCACATGCCTGGTGCACTATACTCTAGCTCAAAATTCGAAACCTGAGTTGAGATTCACGAAAAGCCAAGCCAAATTATGAAATCCCGAATCCCGAGAGAGAGGAGCAAGATTTTTGAAAGAGTGAAAATGTGAGATTACAGAATAAATGTTTATGAAAAACATAAATATTATAGAGAGGTGTGGAGGATTTTATAGATTAAAGAAAATAATTTTTTTTAAAGTAATTTTTTTGTTTTTTTTTTATTTTTTTAAATATTTTAGGGGGCAGAATCATCAAGGCCGTTGGATTCTGCCTCCTAGCTGTTGGAGACGAGATCCAACGGCTAAAATTTAAATTTTGTTTTTGTTTGTTGGGGGGAGGGAGGGGGGAATCAGGTCGGGTCGGGAGGGACCGTGGGTCTGGTCTGATTGGACCCGACCCGTGGTCTTTGTGTGCGGAAAGCTAGGCCCGACTCACTGAGTCATAATAGGGTGAACCGTGACCTGTGACTCATGAGGGTGCAGGAAGCCGGGAGCCTAGGTTTGCTGGTGCGGGTGTGGGACTGGGTGTGACCCCGAACCATGCCTCGGGCCACCAAACCGTGCAGGTCAGGCACGACACGAGGCCAGGTTGGCCTCGGCCTGGCACGGCACGAGTTGTGCCTTACCCGGGAACGGAACAAGCCCGGGCATGGGTAATTCCCATGCTGGCCCGACCTGGCCCAGGCATGGCCAAACCATGTCGTGCCTTGTGTTGGTCCGGGCCGGCCCGACCCGGTTGACACCTCTACGATCAACCAACTATTGAACAAATTAGATGGAGCAAACAAGAAGTGATTTGAAATGTTTAAGAGAGATCAACTTCCAAGACATCATTAATGAGACGGTAGGAGAAAATAAATATGGCATGGAATATTAAAGAATTTGAATGTGCACATGCCTAGAAATGAATTCATAGAGTGAGCCAAGGTGTGGTTTAATCTGTGTTCTGTGCTACAACCCACATTGCATGTGTCAACATGCAACAAAGACAAGGTGATACTATTGTATGATCTAGTCAAAGGCTACAAAATTAATATTGAGAAGATCATAGAGAAGTCTATTCTAGATTATCAAAAAGGGGGATTCATATGTCACATGATCCACCCCTCTCTCATCTCCTAAGTATGCAACATGTAAGGTGTGAAAGTGCATTAAGACACTAATCAAGTATGCACTAAAATGTTGCCCCTTACATTGAATGGAGTAAAAAAATGAGCAAATAAAAATGGGGAAGTAAAAAATGTATGAAGATCTAGAAATGGAAGTAAAAATAATAGAAGAAATATAGCCATTTGAAGAACCCCCAACCACTACAAAAGTGAAAAGGAAAAAGGGACGAAGACATCATAAGCACACTAAAAGATGATGTGCAAATGAACTATGAGGATCATTTAGATAGAGTACGCAAGAGATAAAAGAGGAACAAAAAAATAGAGATCATATGTGAAAATTGAGCTCAACAAAAAGAGATAAATTCTTCATGGAAATTCAAGTAAAACAAAAAGACAAGTTATGGTATATGCTAAAGGGAACATAATGTAATATGTAGCAAATCATGCTTACAAAAAATAAAGGATCTTTTGCAACATTTCCATAGAAAATAGTGAAGAGTGGAAAGAGAATGCCTTCTCCAAATCATATCAAAAAAAAATAGAAAGAAATCTATGATTTTAATAGTGAAATCATGGTCCCTTATAATGACTATTTCTTCTTCGTCTCTATTTGTATTTTAATGATGGATGTAGTGTTAAATTGATGTGTTGAATTGATGAACCCTGAACATTTGTGAATGTTGTTGTATTGCATAGTTGAAATAGCTAACTTCTCTTTGCTTGGGTACAAGCAAAAGTCTAAGTGTGGGATTTTGGAAGTCTTGCAGCAAAATGAACTAAAAAATGCCATAAATTGAGTTGTGACTCATAAGGTCTTGGTTGTGACCACATCTCAGACAAAAAAAAAACTTGGAAACTACAAAACAAGTGGAACATATTAATTAAGAGCTATGACAATACCTTTGGATGGCTTGAAGAGTAGTGATGGTTTATTTCCAAGTCATGATCTTCACACATCACGATAGCATATTTTCTAGTCATGATGCCAAATGGACCACATTAACATATTCTTGGTCACAATTGACTTATGCAGTTGTGATCCTAATCTTCAGTCACAATAATCTCTCATACATTATGACTCTACTTATTAATTATGACTATGTACATATATTGTCATTCTACATTCTAAGTGCGGCACCAATTCTTTGGTCACAACCTTAAATTGTTAATATACCATATATTTCAATCATGACTACATGTCTTACATCATAATGGCTTTCTTAGTCATGATAGCATTTCATATATCATGATGCTAATCCTCATTTATAACAACATATCTTAGTTGTGATGCTAATTGTCCTCTCATGACATTAACAATAGATGCGGACTTCTACCCAACTTTAATTTCAAATGGTGGATATAAAAGCCAAGAAAGAGGCAATGGAAAAATAAGGCCTAACAAAAAGGGTGAGGTGACATAGAACAAGATGATAAAATGAAAATAACATAAGGAACACATGAGGAAAAGACAGAATATAATAGATTTCGAAAGGAAATTAAATGTGTTTGTAATGAGAATACTTTGACAGAGTAATTTGGAAATAGACACTATCACCCAAAGCTAAGCACAAAGAACATCATCTTAATATGTTATACAAATGTGAATAGCTTGAGATGCATAGGATTTCAATAGTAATTATATTAATTTTCAATCAAGTTTTTGAACAAATATTGTACCAAATGATTTGCTTCCATTTCTTTCAAATGGTATGCTAGGTCCTTTTGTAGTATTAATTAAAAATTTGTGAATGATGATTATTATATAATTAATTTTTTGGAAATGTAGCATGAATCTTTTTTATGTTTTTAGGAATTATTTAGACATCTTGGCTTTAGCCAAGATGTACACATCTTACCTTAGGTAACAAGTTGTAAATAATGATAAATTACCTCTAGCAGCTAGTACATCAAATTACCATACCTATGTATGTTTATTAAGATGATGAAAAATAATAACACATGTTTTTGATTCTTAGAAGTGTGAGAGACTCTAAGAGCACAAGTCCGGGAAAACTCTCTACATGAACTACTAGGAAGATGCTTATACACTTGCGACATTCATCGTATAGACTATGACAAGTAATTGATGAAAGGTCCAAGTGTAACCAAACTTATTTAGCCACCCAAGACATTCTGTGTTACTTAAAAGTACTATTATTAGAGAATAAGAACACATGCTTGAGGCATGAACCATGACATGTACCTTTATGTGCCCTAGCAAGAATAATAGGCTTCTTATCATACGCATTATTGATGTTAACTATTTCTGATGATTGAGTTATGAGTATAAGAAGTGTGACTTATTGTAAAGGTCACACATTATATTATCAATAAATTAACAAAAAGGCACACTACATGTCCCTAAATGTTGAATAAAGGCAATCACCATTTGAAAAGATGTAAATCAATCCTAAAATCTTTTGAATTGAACTTATGTTATAAGCCAAGATAGTAGAGATATTAGCATGATACAAAAATAAAAGCATCAATCTCTTTGGGATTTCACCCACTTTAATACTTTCTAGACTTGTATACTCGTGGTAGTATTTCGAGTAAATAGATTATGTCCGAATAAATTTTTAGTACCGTTGTCAAAAATTTAAATTATTTCTAATTTGGTGAACATGGCTGTCTAGAGAAAGAACAAATCTTTTAATGTTATGTGATTATTGTGTTTCGATTGATTCTTTGTGTATTTTCTTAGTAGTTTTGTTTAACTTGTAGGAGCTCACTTAATTGAATAGAAGATTTGGAATTGAGCCTTTGCCTCTGGATCTAAAAATAGAAAGAATGTTAAACTTATTGAAAAGATAATGATATGGAAAAATACATATGGAGGAAAATAATGAAAAATATTTAAATAGTAGTGGAGGTGTTGAGAAAATGATACAACAACATATATACTACTAGACACCTGAACATTATTATAAACCTACCTTAATTGAGAGAGCTATCCATGAATAAAAAAATAGCTCATAAAAAGCAACAACTTTGAATTGAAACCATGTTTGATAGCCATGGTATACCAACATCAAAATGAAGGACATCTTTTTGAAGATCCAACGGCCACATTTCATTATTTCTTGAGTTGTTTGACATATTGAAGATGAATGAAGTAGACCACGACATGATTATACTAAGGTTATTTCTCTTTTCTCACAAGGAAAAGGTGATGTATTAGTTTCGATGCTTGTAGAAAGATTCCATCAATGGTTGTAGAGAGCTGGTAAAAGTATTTCTTACCAAATTTTCTCACCACAAAACAAATCATAGTTATGGGTAGAGACCATCCAATTTTGGCAAGGAGGGTAAGAGACAATCTATGATGCTTGGGATAGATTTAATGATTTTGATAATGTGCTAACATAAATTTGAGCTTTTATTATAAGCTAAATGTTTTATAATGGACTAAATTATGTGACTTGATGATGCATGGTGGATGTAGTTTCAAGTGGATCCATTATGAACAAGTTCCCCATAAAATTCTATTTATAATTTGAAGGGCTAGCCAACAATAATTGCAAACTTATATTGAAAAAACAATGGGTAGAAAGCAAGATAGAATTCTAGAGCTGAACAAAATTTTTGCCATGTAAGCGAATCTTGATGCATTTATGAATCACTTATCATCCCAAGACAAGAAAGCACAACTAACAGTTGTTTACATTTTGACTATGCAAATGCTATAAACAAGAGGCTAAGAACAAGGGTATGTCTTCTAACCAAACAACAATGTACCCCCACCTACTATTATTCAAAATTTTAAAAAATTATGAAAGCTTCTCATATGGTAATCCCTCATATATGCAATAACCTCAATATCAAAATCATTCTAGTAATATAGCTATATTTCATGAGCAAGGAGTTTCAAATACCAGCTACCAAGGGGAGCATAAGACCTCATCTTTTGAGGATGATATCTTGTTAATATTGACTGAAATGAAAAGGAGAAATAATATGTAAGACAATAGAATGGATCAGATAGAGATAAAAATGAGAAACGTGGATGCTATAATAAAAACCATAGAAGTGGAAAATAATCATCTATAATAAAAATAATAATAAAAAGAATTAGGAAGGTGGAGATGGTTGAACAATTTTAATAAATTTATGAAAATAGTTAAGAAGCTAGAAGTGAACATTCACTTTATTGTTGATTTACCTATGAAACTGAATTATGTGAAGTTTATGAAGGAAATCATGAGCAAAAAGAAATTAGAATCTTATGAGACAATTAGCTTGACTGAGACTTGTAGCATGATTATACAAAGGAAACTTCCATAAAAACTAAAAGATCCAGGTAATTTTACCATCTCTTATGTTATTTGAGAATATGAGTTTGGTAAAACACTTAATGACTTTTGAGAGAGCATCAATATGATACCAATAATAATTGTGAAGAAACTGAACATGTGAGAAGTCACTCCCACAACACTCTTATTGCAATTGGCAGATAGAACTCTTACTCGGCCGAGAGGTATTATTGAAGATATTTTGGTAAAAATCAAAAAGTTTATCTTTCCTACAAATTTTGTGGTATTAGATATTGAGGAAGACAAAATCTATGAACTTTGAAGTTTAAACTTTTATTGATGTTTGAAGTTGATGAATGAGCTAATTAATATAAATAAGGAAGAATCAACACTCCAAGTGGGTGAATAGTAAGTAAAGTTGAATATTTATTGAAGTCTGAAATTTCCTAATGTAAAAAAAGCAAGCTTTAAAAGAATTGACACTCTAAATCCTTTTTTATAATATAAGATTCATTGATTTCATGAAAAAAATCTCAATGGAAGGAAGTGGGAATGCTAAAACAAACTAGCACTCTAGAGATTCTAATGAAGTCATGATCAACATGTTATGATGTAGCGACCTTGTTTTGAAGAAGTTACAATAGATGGAAAAGAAAATAAAGTATGAATCTGATAAAAATATAAAGAAGATGAAGTCACGACGAGTATTGATGAAGTTGTGATAAAAGAAATTAAAGATGCAATACTAAAAGATATAATGACACATTTTTTGAAGAGGACATGACTTGATGATGTTAAATCTGCACAAGAAGATGTCATGAAACCTTTTGAAGATGTCGCCAAGCATAAAGAAGCTATAGGGAGTATGATAGAAGTCATGATGCATGGATTAGAGGCCACAATGAAGAAGTTTTAGTATAAATTAAAGAAGATATGACATTGAATATCTTGGTGTCAATAGAAAATATTGCACTACCATTAATACAAAAGATTGAAGATATTTTAATTTTTAAAAGAACTACCAAAGCATCACCATTATGTTTTCTTAGAAGATGGAAGAACAAAGCCCATCATTTTGTTTTCTTAGAAGATGGAAGAACAAATCCCATCATTATTTCATCTTATTTGATAAAGTTTTGACAATATTTGGAAATAGTCACATAGTTGATAGAAAGAAATTGAAAGAATCAATACTTTTTATGTATGCAAAAAAATATTATGTAAGATGATGCATGATTAGCCATTAAGCATTAGAGAAGGCTAAATTTCATGTTGAAAGAAATGGTAAAAATAAATGTTTTAAAGTGGCTGATAGTTAGATTTATCTGTGCTATATTTGATAGCTCATGGGTGACTCCAATTCAAGTGGTGCTAAAGAACGAATGAATCATTGTGCTAAGTAATGAAATGGAGGAGTAAATTTCTACACAAATAATTATTGGGTGCAAAGTATGTATAGACTATCAGAAGCTCAAAAAAGCCACGAGAAAAGATCACTATCCACTTCTATTATTATAATAAATGATGGATAGTTTAGTTGAATATGAATATCATTACATTTTTGAAGTATATTCAATTTATAACTAGATTGTTATAAATCCAGAAGATTAAAAGTTGACATTCACATGTCCATATAGGACTTTTGTATTCAGAAAGATGTCATTGGTTTTATGTAATTCTCCAGTAGCATTTCAAAGATGTATGATGGAAATATTTGTAGATCTCATTAAAGATGTGATAAAAGTATTATTTGGCACTAAAAGTATCACCTTTTTATGATATGTTTAGCTTAATTCATGTGGTGTTTGTGTGAGAAAGGAGTAGAAATGATGTGAATTTCACAAAATAGATTATTGATGAAATTTGATGAAAATTGGTGAAATTATATATAAATTGGGTACAAAATATAGACTTCGAGGAATATAAAATTAGAGTGTAGAAGCATGAGTTAAAGTTGCCACATTTTCAATGTCATGACATCATAAAAAATAGGTACATACCTTTAAGTATAGATGACAAGCCTTTCTTAGTTGTGCCTCTACATATTGGTTGTGACACTCATTATACTTCAAGATTCTACACCATAGTCATAACATAATTTTTATGTTGCAATATCTTTTTCAATGTCACAACAATATTTTTTAGCTGCAACAATATTTGTTTTAAAACATAATTTTGATCATGAAATTATTTTTATGACGTGATAACAAACATGTTGAATCTCAATCTTATATTATAACAAATTCAAGTCCATGTTTGAATGATAATATGAAGTCATGACTTACTTTTCATTGTAGCAACAATAATGTTATAGAGCTAAAATTGCAATATTTAAAGATTACAAAGTTATTTTATATTGCAACATTCCTTTCATGTTGTAGCATCATAATCAAGGGCATGACTAATGTTAGTCAAGACCTTTTTTCAGATCATGACATCATCCTTACACATACATAATGATGTTGCATCATTTTCTATGACATTCCATGATGCAATAGTTATAAAAGTGATTCAACTCAATCTTCTACTATGACATCATGTCATGACATGAAGCTCATTAAAATATGATATGATATAGGTTAAAGACCCAATGATATAAAAGTTAGACTTAATGAAAGAAAGAAAGAGATCAAAAAAAATATCAAAGAGAAGACAAAGATCAAGAGGAGGCATGACAATACGTCAATACCAGCTTAAAGAGAAAATTAGAATAGAGTCAAACATGAAAAAAAATTGGATTGTGAATTAGAATTGAAACCTAGATTCTATTAACTAACTAACTTCAAGGATGCATGATTCAACAAGATAATTTCCAAAATAACTCATGCAAATCCCTCCTCAATGTCAACATGATTTAGGAATCTATGGTTGGTTCTTGCGGTTATGTATGATAAATGTGGTTTGTAATGAACTATTTTTAGTTATATGATATATTAAATATCAATGGATATGAGAAAGATTTACAATGCTTAATCCTAAGATTTCACCTTGTCGATGGATGTTTGGTGTTAGATTTGATGGATGATAATAAGTAAACCATGAGACACAAAGAAAAAGATGTTCATCAATAGAAAGTGATAGCCCTCCGACTTCCTTCTTCTTGTGTTGGTATCTATGAGAGGAGTTATTAGGTCGACATAATTTTAATTGATGTGAGTATAAAACTAATGAAATTAATAGTACAGCTATTATTATGATCATATCATTGTGTTCTAGATATACTAGTCAAAGAATAAAGATATGCACAATCAAAGCAACAATTAAAAAGAATTGATGAATTACCTAAAAGGAGTAGAAATCATAGTGTGACTTATTATTAGGTGATTATGGATCTTTAATAAATGGTGATAGGTATACCAAAGGGATAACCACAAAAAAATCATTTATGATAATGATAGCCCATCGTTGATCAACTCTTGAAGGCTAACAAGGTAATTGAGATCCCACCCCAAAAAAATAACTAATACTAGAATCAAAGAATCTTTTGAGATCCAATTTTATCTAATCAACTTAAGCAGTTGAGTTGATTCACTAAAACTTGATCAAAAGACAACATAAATGCATGTGGTATCAATAACTAGATTTACATCAACTTTTTTTCTTATACAACCCATATACTTATGGAATAGAGTTTCCATGCATAAAAATATATAACAAGCTCTTTTTTCCATTGCTGAGAACAATAATTTTTTTTGTATCATCAACATGGTCACCACATGTTTTTGATAGCATTTTGGGGATTGATAGTATTTTGAATAGAAAACTTTGAGTATGCCCAACTACTTGTGGAAAAAAAATTGGTTTTTATTTTAAGTTAATTAAATAGTTATTTTGTTTTGTGTTTGTTTGCTTTTTGTTTTTGTTTTATAGCCACAAAAATTATTTTAACAAGAGAGTTGTAAGTGAGCAAATACCTTTAGACCTAGAAATAAAAAGGACAAAGTGATAATTATTGATACAGAGAGCTGAGAGAAAAACTATGGAAAAAAAATAGAAATGGTCACAATTAATGAGATCTGGAACAAGCTACCCAAAAGCTTATTACCCACCAAACCCTTAAATATTATTGGAGGATAATAGTGATAGACAACTACTCTAAGATCTAGATGCAACCTATCCAAGCGATTCACTTTGAATTGAAGCTAACTCATACCCATCATGCAATAACATAATATGGGGAGGCCGTTTCATTGAAGATCTAGATAGCTATGGTATAATATTTGTGGAGTTGTGCAACATGGTGAAGATCAATGGAGTTAGCTATGATGCAATATAATTGATACTATTACCATTTTCTTCTAGGGAAAAAGAAATGAGTGGATTTTCATACTTTTCTCGAGGATTAATTGAGAACTAGCCACCTAAGATAAGTTGTTCAAATTTTTTTTTCAAAGTTCTTTCCACCTCATATCACAACTTAGGGTGGATGTAGCCATAGAGACATAATTTATATTTTAGAAGCTAACCAAAAATAATTACTAAATTCCAACTAAAAGATCAAATACAAGGATGGAAGCTAGAACTTTGGAGTTTAATAGTCTATCAGCAATATAGGTGAAGATGAATGTATTTTTAACCAATTTTTAGCCCAACACAAGAAGCAACAAAGCATTAAAGAAATAGCAGCCTTGTACTAATAGGAGGTGAGCAATTTTGACCAAATATATCAAGTGGAAGAAGCTTATATTCTAAATAATAGATGGTATATTTTTTTAACACAACAATATTTTTTATGCTATCATCAAATATAATAAATCATGATAATTTATTACATGGAAACCAAATAAATCTATAATAGAACTATGTTTCATATTAGCTAAACAGTATAAGCATTTTGGTCAAGTACCAAACATAATAAGCTTCAAGCTCTATATTTTTTAGCATAAGGTGTAAATCAAACTTTCATTTGATGATAACATTCTCATGATACTAATGAAGACAAAAAAAAAAAGAAATTATACACAAGAAGATCTAATGAGACAAATGGACACAAAGTTGCATAATATAAATAGCTTCTACTCATGATAAAGGAGAAAATTATCAATAGATTTTATGGTAATATTTGATAAACCCAAAGAAATGTATGTCCATAACATTCAAAATTTGAAAATAAGTAGAAGAGAAAAATTGAAGCAAAACAAAATAAATGATCTAATGTAGAAGAAAATATTTCTACATCTAATGTCACCACATCCCATGTAAGAACATCTGAAATCACACCTAATTCCATGATATCCAAGGTCACAACACAAATAGACCATACTACCCAACATATTCTATTAGAAACAACTCGTAACAAAGTGGAAATGAAATAGATGCTAGTGAATTGTCACGACAAACAAAAAGATGATGTAGAGAATAAAAAATATTTAGACAACACTCACTCTTTTCACCTCATTCTTCTTTTTCCATAAACATCTTAGATGTCTCACTATGTGAAATTCATGAAAGATATAATGGGTAGCAAGATAAAATTGAAAACATATGAAATGATGAGTATAACCAATAAATACATTAAAATAATTTAAAAAAAACTTTTGGAAAGCCTTGTGCGCTTGGGAGAAAGTGTAAACTTGATACTATTGATAATAGTGAATAGGCTAAATATAGGTGAGATTACTCTAAAATCTCTTTCATTACAAATGACCAATAGATTTATCAAATTTCTTGAGAGAATAATTGAAGGTGTATTAGTCAAAGTCAGGAATTTATCTTCCTTATAGACTTTATGGTGTTAGACATAAATGAAGACTTATGTGCATAAAAAAATCTTGGGAAGAGCATTTCTAGTGACTAGAAAGGTATTGATAGATATAAAGAAAGGTGAATTCACTTTTTGAGTTGGTGAAAAATAAGTGAAATTCAACCTATATAAAATCCTATAAATTCTAGATGAAGATAAGTAAAACTATTAGAGAATTGATAGTCTCAACCACAGTTAAAGACCAAAATGTGGAGTTCAGAATGAAAGATCTATTGAATGATTATTGACTAGGAGAAATGGAAGAAATCAAGAATTTAGAAGAAATTCTAGATCAAAATGAAGTTGTGACAAATCTAGACGAAGAGACATGTTATAATGTCACAATATTTTTCAAATTCATGATAGAAGGAGAAAGGGAGATAATAACTGATGATGGGGCAACCCACATTGCTAGAGTCATGACATCTTTATGTGAAAAAAAAGAAATATATGCGATGATTCCTAAGAATTTTAACAAAGCATGATCATAAAAAGGTGCACCACTACTCGATGAAGTAGATAGATAAATTGACAAAACTATGATACATTTTGATGAAATACAAAATGAAGTAGAGACATCTAAAAAATTCATAAATATAATAATAGGTTCATGGAAGAAAAAGTTATGACATGGTACAATATCATGATAGAATAGTATATGAATTTAAGAAGCGGATACAAGATAATGTCATGATAATTTTCTAAGTCATGATTATGGTTGAATTAGAGATAACAAATAATGATGTCATGGAAATAACCTCCATTTGTCTTATTGGGAGAAGATGAAACAAAATTTATTATCATTTCAAATTCCTTGACCAAACAAATGGAGAATGTAGTATTGCAGAAGATAAAATAGTATATGAATATAATAGAATAGTTGCTCAATTATTTCAAGGGAATTTGTCCCTTTATATATATGCACATGATACTCATGGAGAAAATTATCACCATAATCATCAAGAAAGAATGATCCGTATGATGAAAGGAATAGTAAAGTTCAAGATTGTAAATGACTGAAAGTCTAGATTATTTATGCTATATCAGATAGCTCATGGTTGAGTCTAATTCATGTAGTTCCCAAAAAGGGAAGATTGACAATGGTGAGAAATTTGAGCGAGGAGAAAATTTCTAGATGCACAATCTAATTCAACCAATGTCAATTTCTCAAATTGACAGTGGTTATTGGAAGTTGAACAAAGAAATGCAAAATGATCACTATCGGCTTCTATTCATAATCCAAAATCTAGATAGAATTTCTAGGAAAACATTTTATTTTATTTTTTATAGATATTTGGGGTAAAAGTAGATATGTATAACTCAAGAAGACCAAAAAAATAATTATATTTACATGTCCATATGGGACTTTCACATTCAAAACGATTCCATTGTAATGTGCAATTGCCCATCTACATTTCAAAGGTGTATGCCTATCATCTTTTCCGATCTTAATGAAGATATTATGGAAGTATTTATAATTATTTTTTCTTTTTATAGAGATTAATTTTAAGGATCTTTGTGCAACATGCAAGTAGAGTTGCAATGATACAAAAAAAAAAAAAAATTTAGTCCTCAATTGGGAGATGTGTCATTTTATGGTACAAGAAGGAATTATTATGGGACATTCAATGTCTTCAAGATGGCTGGAGGTGGACAATGCCAAAGTGATGATAATCAAAACTTTAAATCCTTTAGAGGCGTCAAGTGGGATGGGTATCCATGGTATGACATGAGGCACAACTTGAATTAGCAATGTCATGCCCATCATGGAACAGTCCAAAACCTAGCTTGGAAATGGACAGTGCTAGCTTGAGGTATGGCTCCTGTCGTGTTATATTGGGGCTAGTCGTGCCTCATGTCATGGGTCATGGGTGGTGCATCACGGGTCACGGGTAATGATGCATCATGGCTCACAGGTCATGCTCGTTAGGGTGACTACCCGATGGAGCTAGTTTTTTAAAAAAACAAACCCAACCACATAAGTTAGGTTCAACTTATGTGACCTTATATTTGGGGTGTTCAGCTTTCACCTTTAGCTTCCCATTATATTTTCAAGTAATGGGCATCAACAAAGTGATAGGCACAACATGTCGCATTCAATGACTTAAAAAAATAATTATTTTTTTTGAAAAATTCGTAGCCATCAGATGAGTTTCTAATGTATATAGATTGTCAAGAGTCATTTAAGAGTACTATTATGATGGATTGGTGCACACTTCTCGAGAAATAGTAATAGGAATTTTTCCAATTTCAACAAAATCATCAAATAATGGATTTGCATAAAGATTGATCACTTCATATGACAGAAAAAATGGCCTTTAACCCCACCCATAAAGACAAAAGAAAGAAAAGGAATGATGAAGGCCTAGTATAAAGGATTTTATTCCCTGATATGAGTACTTCTAAACATGACTTAATATTTAATTCATACTTTTTCTAGTTGCACACTATTGGAATAATTGGAATAATGGAAAATCTCATTTGATCTTGGTGTATTCTCAAAGCCTAAAGTTATATATGAATAGTAAAAAAATTGATCTATTTATCATCATGGATGCTCAATCTATGAGACCAACACTTTTAAATTCCTTCTTTCTTGCTCAAACGTTACCTACCATGCTTCTCAAACTTACCTTTAAATCAAAGTCTTATTTTGGATCTAACCTAGAAGGCCTTGCCTACACACCCATTGACTCAATAGTGTTGGGTCCCTTCTAGTTTTGGGCTGGGAAAGTATCTTTTAGCTCATTCCCTTTGTTCACATCTTTTCCAACTTATCTTTTCTCTTACTATAAGCTTATATGATACAAGCTTCAATCCAATGCTAGGTAATATGTACATAGTAGACTTTGACTTTGACTCTTAGTTAGGCTATAAATTCTCCAACCCCACCAGGTCCAAGCGTACAACAAATAGGTAAAGAGCAAAGGGGGCTTGAAACTCCTAGTTAGTTAGTCTATAGGCCAGGATCAGGGGAAGTGGCTAGTCTTGCTTGACTTTGACTCTTTCCTTGCTTTGGAAATGCACATAGTAGTCATTATATCACTTTCTTTTGATCATAGAAAATATCCGAAAAACTTGAAATATACAAGCCTCTTATACCACACAAGGGGACACTACTATACTAAGTTTTAAACTATGAAACTTAGACTTGGACTCATACTAATACTAAGTACTCTATACAATATAGAATAGTCAGAGTATTGTAGGAATGGATTGCATCTTGAGATCCTAATTGCCAAGATTTTGTTGCATCACAGGGAGAAATCATGAGGAATAACCATTCTTGTCTAAAAAGGGTGGAATTATTAGTTCTTCATTCAAATAGATTGAAGACTAATCTAATACATTCATTCAAATAGAAAAAAAAAACAACTTAACTAATCCTTGGTCAATGGGGGAGAAAAAAATTTTCCTTGTTCCTTCCTTGGTAATCCTAAGGTAAAATATCATCTTAGATATATCATAAGATATTCAATGATATAAATATTCTCAAATAGGTAGACAATGAGTCCATGATTTAATCTTCAATTCCTAACCACTTTGAATGAATGTGAGTCAAATACAATCACACTCAACTACATGCTAGCTATTTACTCAATTGAAAGTTTGATCATGTCTTAACTTATTAAGGTTTAGAATCCCCTTCATCAGAAAGAAGAAGTTTGGGAGGCCAAGCCAATAATTAGAGTAAGGATGCTAGAGATGGGCTAAAATCCATACATGGTTCAAGTCTTTAATACGAGATCACCAAAGCAAGGAAAGAATCAAAGTAAACAAGAATGACTACTTCCAATGATCTTGACCCATATCCTAACTAACTAGAAGTTTCAGGTTTAGCTCTTCACCCCTAAACTTAGGCTAGATTGACCTACTTTAAAGAAATATATGATTGTTACTCAAATGAGAGGTCTTCATCTTGTGCAAAAGACTCATCCCATGAATGTCAAAGAAAATGTCCAAATAGTGCAATGCATTCAAAAGGTTAGGGCCTAGAAATAGAACTCTTCGGGGTGATAAAGTAAAAAAGGTATTTTTCCTCTCTACTCAAGTTGCTTTGAAACCGAAGAGCTAGCTTTTACCCCTAAACATTGTATCCATATCTCTTAGTCATATAGGAGTCAAAAGCTACCTTATCAACTCGGGAAAAACTTCTACCCTTATAAAACTTAGAGGCAATGAAGGAAATGAATGCTTGGTCTAATCTAGTAGAAAAAAATAGTTTCTATCTCAATAATTAAGAAAAAATGGAATACAAGGATGGAACAAGATGGAGGTCTTTCTATTATCCTAATTGCTAGTCATGCAATTAAAGCAATGATCAATTTGATTATTATTGGAAAATATAATTAGCAACACAATAAGTGGTACCTAGTTTGATTCAATATTAGGATAGAAGGTGGTATTGGAGACTAGATTGTTGATTGAATTAATGAAAAGAAGTTAGAACAATATTCATGAATAATCTTATAGCCTTTGTTATTCCAACATTAAATAGCATAAATAACGATGGATTTTCCCAAGCTCAAAATTTATCAGAGTAGGGCTAGACTTTTAGAATAAATAAATGTATGTAATGAAAAGGCTCAATAATCACCTAATAGGGATCTTGATCAATGCTTCAAGATGTTCAACACTCAATCAATCTAGAAATTATAGTTCTTAATAAAGGAAAATGAGCAACTCTCATTTCTTGATTTTGACCCTATGACTTATACAAGTAGTGGGTAAACCATTCAATGTTGCCTTACTGAATAAAAAAGTAGGGGGTACCTCTTATGTATATGCACCTATTGGGCGAAGTCCTTGCTTAGCATATCTAAAGTGCTTAGTCGATGATAGAATTATAGACAAGAAGGATTGTAGGATAGCCTTTTCCTTGGATTTGATATCCACTCTAGGCCTTTCCACTATAACTACCTTCACATAAATATAGTGCCTTACATTTCCATTGGTACAATGTCCTTGCTTGAAGCCAAAGCACATTTGTGTATACCCATTTCAAAATAGAACTCTATATTCCCTTTCTATTTGGGAATACAAATTATTAAGGTTGTTGATTTAGTTAAAGAATAAATTTAACAAATAAGAGTTTTGGTATTTTTTAATATATTATAATAAAGAAGAATATTTTGAATGAATAACTTTTTAAAAGTTATTGTTATTATCTATAGATCTATTCTTTGCAAAGGTGAATGTTAAAGATTGGCTTCATATTCTTAATTATATAGAATTAATCTTTTATGTGAAAGATGCACTAAGCTGATTCTCATTATGAGGCAAAAAGAAAAGCATTAAAGATTTGAAATTGAATCTTCCTAGTCTTTCCACATATATGATAACTCTACTAGAGATGGGATTCATACCTTTTGTTTATTTGTAGATCAATTGATTCTTTATTTAATTAATTGATGTATTCCAAGTGGCACTTGGACTTGTCTGTGCTTTCTATATGTGCTCAAACTCTAGATTCTTGTACTAAATATGTAACACCTTTTCTTTTTTCATGCACTACTTTATATAAGTATCTATGAATGAGTTCTTCTAGTGCTATTTCATTCATAATTAAAAATACCACTCGAGCTGTTTATCAATTCTTAGTGTTCTAAAGTTCTCCTCATCTTTAGATTCATCCAAGTCTACTTCAATGGCTTCTTCTTCATTTGAAAGCATTTTAGGTAAAGTTAATGTGGTCAATGAAGCCAAAAATGGAGAAAGAAAGGCAAAAAGAAGGTAAAAGATTATCTTATTACATCATATACCATAAAAGAAAGGCTCCCTCCATGTCTTCAAAATGGGCTATTGGCTAAAAAAATGGGCCTATCAAAGATCCAAAATCTGAAACTAAGAAAAGTATTCATTATGGCTATGACAATCATAATGCATAATGTGGATGGAATGGTCTAAATATCTTTTGTATTGGCTGAGATTGAATCAGATGTGCATGGATCCATAGGGTGCCCATTGGTAGACGAAGGGTGAGTTGTAAGACTCTAAATGAAGTAGGTATAAGTGGTTGAAGTAAGGAGGACTAATGGTAAGTATTAATGAACAAAGAGAGCTAACTAATGATGGTTATACTTGTTAGACTTTTTATCTATGTGTATAAGTAATTATGTTAAAATATAACATCAATGGATTGTGCAAAACATAACATAACCACACTAGACACCAGTTATTACGTGTTTCACTAACCGTTCAATAAGACTGACTACTTCCACTAGAAAAAGCACGAAGCACTTATAATTTTTTTAACCCTAATGTTTTAGTATATAATTGAGAGAAAGAAGAAAAATAGAATACACTATCATGATTATAAATACTACATATATATATATATATATATATATATAATAAAGGTTTTACACAGAATAGCAGGACCCTATTATTGTCCCAATGCCACGTATCCAATCTTTCAAACTTAATATATTAATACATGCACATATAAATAAAATAGAGAAACAAAATAGATAGTAAAGAAAATAAATGACAAAATAAATTATATATTACCATACTTTTTAAGGGCTACTTTTACTATTAAGCCTAGTCGTCTCACAAGAAAGAGATGTATATCCCACTTTGGCTTTATCTTTTTTGATTTGTGATTCAAAGGTTTCATTCTCATTTTAAGAACACCGGACTCGTTGATATAAGGGGGTTGTTTAGACATGTGATTGACCACTCCATTCTTGTTCATCAGGTGTTCTAGAGAATAGGTGCTCTCATGATATGATATAATGTGAGACCAAAGATAGGATAACGATAAGAATTAAATTGAGGACAAGGAATAAATTAGGTTTTATAGGAGATCATATTGCACCTTGAATCACCCCTAGCAAAGTAAGGAAAATGCTATTGAAATGATTTAATTAGCAAAGAGATATTTTTTTACATTTTAGCTTATTCAATCTAATCATGAAGAGGATAAACAATGGAATATCCCTGAGAATTGGACTTGAAGGCTTAGCTCCTTTGTTATAGAATGTATGATCAATGAGATAGAATCTTGTCTGACTAATCTCAATAAAGATTTCATTATCTCTTGGAAAGGCTACATAACTAGAAATAGAATCAATTTATTCAGCCTTGATACATATACACTGAGAGAATGAAAGATTGTTAAACTCACTTATTGCATCCGGTCTTCTTGATCAACTATTAGTGCTTGCTCCAAGTTAAAAGACTTTTCTTGAAACTCACAAACACGTAGAATGAAACTAGCTAGTGCATGTAGTTCAGTTTTTCTAAGCAACTTCTTTATTGAGTTCATCTCGTAAAGAGGGGGCTATATGTTGTGAAAAAGATCATGTAATCATGCTCATACTTTTTTTAATTGCCTAGTTCATAAGTAGTCATGAATTGAACTTTGTGGTTCAGCTTCTTTCTTCTTTTCCAAATCTTCATAGGTCTCTATAAAATATTCTTGTAGTTATTTCTCATAATTCCTCTTGATAAATGATTCTATCAAACAAAACACCCTTGGACTTTCATCATCTTGTTGGATATTATCTTTACATATGTGGTGGTTGTTATGTTTAAGTATAATACTCCCAAAATTATGCTGCTTATCTCCTTTTATATAGTTAATAAGTACATTTTCATAGCATGAGTGACCTCCAAGAATAATTATCACACAGTTCAGTCCCTTCACAACTAGCACTTTGTCTAACATCACAAATCCATCATATAGTAAAATTTTCCCACTTGTAACATAATATCTTCAATCACATGTGGAATCTTCACCAAATAGTTAGCTAAGAAGTGAGTAATGGATATATTCTTATGTTTCCTTATCCCAAGTTTCACATACATGGAGTGATGCATGAAGTTCATACTTGCCTCCTAATCTAGCAAGGTTTTTCAACAAACATTTTTAATATTTACTAAAATAGTATGTCTCCTAATATCATTGAATTAATCTGACTTTTCTTTCAATAATGATATGCACTTGCTTGGTAAATAATGCTTCTTTGTTCACATTCAATCCACTTTTAAATGTGCATATAGATTTGAAGAAAATTTCCTAAGGTGATACATGTTTAACTATATCCAATTATAAAATATTCATCTTCATTTTCTTACACACTTCCAAGTATTATGTAACATTATTAATTCCATTCTTCCAATGTAGTGCCTTTGGAAAAGGCGGTTTGTTAGTTTCTATTCCTTTCCATATATTTGTTTGAATAAAAACTCTTTCACAAAATAGTAAAAATTTCAATTTTTTTTTCTTTTTACCATTTTTTTCATACTTCTCTTCATGTCACTCTTTTTTTTTTATTTTTAATTTATAGGTGATGCAGAATCTATACACTTATTTTCCACTATTTGAAGTTTTGGTAGCCTTGATGTTACTACTATCATGAAACTTTCACTTTAGCAGCCACTTTTAGACATCTCTAGAGTTGGATTGTTGTTGAACTAGAAACTTTCTTTTTTATTTCACAAAAATAACTGAGATAACCTGTAAAATGGAGTATTGCCTATTGTTAATTTCCTGCATAAGCATTCTTTGCAAACTACTATGCTTTTTTTATGAATGAATACATTGATTTGTCAATACGTAGAGGGAAGTGAGTATTGATGAATTGTTGCTTACCCACAAAGTCATCGACTACCTTACTAATATTCACTATGGCTTGTTTCCCTAATGATTGCTGTTATGACCCATGTGTATGAGTAGTAGATTGGCATTGATCATTTCTCCATGAAAAATCTAGTGGTTTGTCCAGCTTTAGTTAAACTTGATTTCATTTGAAGATTTTATGGGCTGGTAGAAAGACTCATTAGTAGTTGTTTGATCAACAAATATTCTATCACTATGGGGATGATATATAGGACACTTCTCACCTCAACTATGTGCTCACTTATTTGATAAATTGAACATAGGGTGATGTTATAGGGAACTCATTCACCATATTAACATCATTCAACCCCATATTTTCCAACTCATACAATATTTTAACCATGGTAGTCATCTTACCTTATAATTTAAGCTCCTTATTCAAGGAATACATGCCTCATTTTGCAATAGACTACGATCAGTTTTTTTCCAACATTCAACCATTCAATTCTTCTGAGCTTCTAGAGACTGTGTCATACAACCTTGAAAAGCAAAAGCTTCATCCAGACTTTTTTCCCCTTGAAATCACTACTATATATAGTCTCAAATAAGTATTTCATGATCAAGGACATCTCCTCATAGAAGAGCTTACTAATAACCAAGTATCAAACACATGGTGTCGCCATTCATTTATGTCTTCCATACATTTTTTTCAACATGCATAAAATTATTAATTATAAAAAGTTATAAAATTTAAGATTTATCTTTACAACTCAAATGTGTGATGACTTGGAAAATACTTTTTCAAAATTCATTTTCCAAACCTATCCAAGTCCAAAAGTAGTATGGTTTCAAAATATTCAACATTATCTTTGTTTTATCCCTCAAAGTGATAGGAAAACATTGTAGCTGAATCAAATTAATAGAAGATTCTCCTTCTTGGAATGTATAACACACTTCTTATAAATCCTTGTTATTTGAATATGATTTTTTTATATCATAAAATATTAGAAGAAGTAACACTAAATATGACTAAAAAACCATGTGCTCAACTAATTTATACAATGTGAAATGGGATACTACCCATCCTCCAAGGATGCCTATTGTCTCTCATAGGATGATACATATTGAGAGTCCCCTCATATAAATGATGTTGAATTTGATTCTGAGTTAGATTCTCAATTGAGTTTTTGTAATAAGTGAATTAACATTCTCAAGTATCCCTTGTATATTTCATATCCCTTATATACAATCTTTCAATCTTCTAATGCCCAACCTATGATTACCAAATGATTTTACTTGTATTTATTCACCCCAGCTGAGACTACAACAGATCCATTACACCTTATACTTGATGTATACTCACTTACATACCTAATTTTTATTTTTGTAGTATATGACTGGGTATTATTACATTGATACGTGATATACTTGAGAAATTGCATAAATAATATTCTTACATCTATTAATAACATTGATCAAGTCCTCCGACACAATTTACTCTTGAATCATTTGGGAGAGGGGTTGTTTTATCATCTTTCAAGGAATGAGAGGATTACCTCTCCCTTGACCTTAGGGCTCTCTAAACTTTATTTTATTTTATTTGTGGATTTGTTATAGGTGGGGTTAAAATCATGAACTTTGGTTTCAAATTTTTATAAATTTTGTGTAGGGTTTTTGTTGAGGTTTAAAAATAGCTCTTTGAAATTAATTTTCTTGAAAATAAACTTTAGAAATGGACTTAATTATTAAATATATATTTTTAAGAGTAAATTGGAAAAAATAAATTTATACTTTATCATTTAAAATAGTTTTTGTTGCCAAAAATTGCATTTTTAAAAACTTCTAAACTATTCAGTAGCATTTTAATTTAAAACCTTAGTACTTTTTACACTTTTTCATGAGATTCTCCATCCATGTCTTCATATTTTTCTTTCTTTTTTTTTTATATTTTCTATCTCAAATAACTAATACTTTTCTTCTAATTTGTTTGTAATCTTTCTTCATGAATGATATATTTCGACCTTATCCATTCAATTATTTTCATTATATATAATAATATTTGAATTCTATGGTCACATTTTTTTATTAAAAAACTTGTCATCTTGGCCCTCCATAATACCTTTCATTTCCTAAAAAAAGATATTATAGATTTGTTTTTTCACAATTATATTTTTTGTAAATTATTTCAATTTACACATCAATTCTTTGAATTTAATTGTAATACCTAATCTTTCATTATAAGTTTCACAAGTCATTTTCATTTGACATATTTTTCAATTTTTTTTAGTTTATTCATTATTGTTTAAAATATATTTTATAAAAACAATTTGGGATGTTGCATATAATGAAGTTTTTTTGATTACTTGGATTGAATTGACCTTAAAAGGCCTTTTGAATTAGATCCTAATTTAAAAATAACAAAAATATTCTTCAATCATTGCTTTATTCCATTAAATTTAGCTTTTTCATTGTACTTATTTTTTTTGATTTCTTTTTAGGCACTTTTTTTTGTATTATTGTTTATTTATGTGTTGATATGCATTTGTGTATATATAGATGAATATGCTTACCAACAAACAAACACACACACACACACATACACAAGACTTAATAGCTATGCCTTAATGAATCTCACATTGCTACAGTTACTTATGCATATTATTGACAGGGCACTCATGCAAATCAAAAACATAAATGACCTCAATAAAGTAACCACGTCAACATATCAATGTTGATAGGATTGTACTTGAATACATCGGTATGAGCACACACACACACACAGTACTATTTCTTTTTAAGCCATCATATCACTCGAGGTATAAATATATTGTTAAATACACACACACACACATACATGTATGCATAGTAGGGCTCATGTGTGCATGATAGAATTTATGGGCACCATCATGCACACATATGCATATGGTAGTATATTTTTACATTATACACTCACATCCATTCATCCATTTATATACATACATAAAAGAATAGGTTCACTACACACTATTTCAAACACCAATTCTACTACACTCACACATAGGTGCACAAGCCCAAAGTTCTACCTCCACCCAAAACATAGTTCGAGAGTTGAGATTTTCCCCTAAACTTAAGTACCCTTTACACCTTCATAAATATTTGATGTGGGTCATATCATATTTTTGGGCTCTTCACTAAATTTTTTGAAAAATCATAATGCATTTAGGACCAATTTTATAAATAAATCTTTACTATAAAAATAGAACCAACGATAATACTTTGAAATACAAAATTCTAAAGAAATTAAACTAATAAAACAAAACTATTAATAAATATACAAGCTATTAAAATTGGGATGATGGTAAGAGTAGGGGAAGCTTTTTTTTAAGTATAAAAGGTACCCAACATGTTAGCGATGATGTGGGACTTCACCCACAAAATTCTTCAACTTGAAGTCACTCAACTTTCTCTCATTTGAACTCAATTTGTTATGTTTTGTCCTATCACATGTTGCTTATATTTTTAATGTCATAATGCATGGTAGAATCTGTTATGTTGCTTATATAAACTAATAGATAATATCATAATTTGAACTTGTCTTTTTTAATGTCTTTATTAGTATATCAGATAGGTTGTCCTCCATATGATTTTTCTAAAAATCCAAACTTCCTTCTTCCACCTTTTTTTTATGAAGTGATATTTTCCTCTAATATTTTGTCTTCAAGTAAAATACTAAATTCTTTGTTGTGGAAAACATTAACTATCACAAAATGGAACACTTTTTTTGTTTATGTTCAAACTCTTCTAATAATATTTAATATCATATTATCACTTTTCTAGCTTATGTAGTTATAATGTATTCTATCTTATTCAAATAAATAGACATGATAGAATATAATTTTAATATCTAACAAGAAACTTCTCTAGCAAGAGTAATATAAAGACTTGCTAATATGATATTTGACATAATATTGACATATACCAAGATTCTTTTTATAGCATTCTTACTACTAATTTAATGTATAGTTTTGTGCAATCCTTAAAGAACATTATTTTCATTGTTAATGTATATGGTACTCATCATATTTTCATTGTTAATGTATATGGTACTCATCATATTTTCATTAAATTTTACTTCATTCCTATGACTAGTACTTTGAGGATAACTTGGAATTATCAAAAAGAAGAGTAGAAATTGACTTACAATCTTTTATATTTTAGGTACATAACAAACATGTCTTTAACTCATATTCACGAATTTTGTTGGGATTTGCTACTAATAAATTATCGATATATAACAACAAAATAATGAAATCACAATCACCATATTTCTTGTCATATGCACAATGATATGAATTATGTTTATCCTATCCAAGGCTTATGATGAAAGAATCAAGTTTTCTATACCAACATTTTAGTACTTGTTTGAGACTATATAAAGATTTTATTAACATGCCAATCAACTTCTCTTCTTTTTTCTTCAAACCCTTTTATTTAGGGCATATATATTTGTTCTTCAAATTTTCCATCTAGAAACATAGTTTTCACACCTTATGAAACTAATTATTGATAAAATAATAAATATTTTTTCATGGCCACTCAAATTATAGTAAGTTGAACAACATGAAAAAAATATTTTGTTGATGTCGATGATTTATTTTTTAGCATATACTTTGACCACCAATAATGAATGATACTACTCTATTTGTTAATTACTAATATGATTGATTTTATATTCCTATTTGTATCCAATGACATTTTTCCTTATGGAAGTGAAACAAGATCTAATATCCCAGTTTTATTGAGAGTTGCAATTTCTTCATGCAATGATGTCATATACAAAAAAGTATTTTAGATTTTTGTAACCTTAAGCAAAGTTGATGACTCTCCATGTGCTAGTACACTATATATAATATTTTTTTTCCAAAATGTAACTTGATGATTCTCTATCATGCCTCAAATGCCTCAAAATTAACTAAGACTTATTCATGGTGTTCTAATAATCCATATTCTGACTAGTTATTTCCAATGAAACTTATGTTCTATGTATTTTTAATCAATATGTTATCTCATTATTCACTTTGTAGCATATTTACTATAAATATGACATTTATATTGATGTTAAGTAAGTGATACTCTTTGAATACCAAGAATATATTTGACTTTGATATTTCTTGTGCATTGTACATGAGATACATATAACTTTTGAATGATTGTTAAGAATAACTAAATCAATTACCATTCAACATCTATTTTGTCATATTCAAGATAGTTTTAGTTGATATTGAATGAATGACTATATAACAAACAATTTTTACTACTTTTGTCCAAAAGGAATTGCCATCTTCTTTGTTTTTGACACCACTCTTATTCGAATTATGTTATTTTCATTTATCATGTTACTTTATTTTTTGATTGAGAGCATGTCATTGTGAAATATCTCATGATACCTTATAGCTGATAGAAGTTATCAAATTTAACACAAATATTTTACTTTCCAATGTCTATCCTAAAAAACTTGACTTTATTTTCATTTAAAAGTTCTATCGATGCTTTACATAATTAAAAAACTAGAAATATGTCTTTATTCATTTAGATTGAATACACCAAATATCTTCTAGAGTAATCATCAATAAAGTATGTTAAGTATATTGTACCTCATAAAGACAAAATTGGTGTTTCCCAAACATCAAGATGATTCAATTCTAAGATTACTCTGCTTCTAACATTTGAACTACTAGCCTCTAGCCTATGTTGCTTAGTAGTGATATAGTACTTATAAAAGAATAATCAAAATTTTTTGAGTACTAGATGAAATTTTTTATTCAATAAAAAATTTTAAGTCTCATGTTGACATGTGACCAAGTTTATGTTAATTCTTCTAATAGTAATAATTTCTAAGGCATGATTAATTTCTATCAATACATATCTTTCAAAGATAGGTTTATATTGGTAAAACTATTCTCTCTGAAAAGTCATACGTCATATTGCTCTTAAGTCCATCAACTAAGCATCAACAAATCTTTTTTTTTCATTAGTAATTATTATTACATTGTTGCATAAGATTTTATTATCATCTGAGTTGTTTGAAATACAACCATGAGTGCTTGATGACCTAATTACTTTTCTTCTCATTTTTTTATACCTCCTTTATAGCATAGATACTTTATTTTTACATGCCCTTGTTTTACATAATGATACCAATGTACTTTTTTCTTAATAAGTTTGTCATATGCTGATTTTAACTTCCACTAGAGTCACATTCTATTGATCTTTCTCTATCAAAAATCGCAGTATCAATTTGCTAAGTTTTCCTTATCTTTATGTTTAATTTATTTTTCAAGTATAATAGCCACATCATCTATAAACACTAATATAATTCACAAAGCATCAATGACCATATTTATGGTAGTGTGATCATGTGAATCAAGTGAATTTAAAGTATACATTCATCATATTCATTTTCTTATATGTTATGGTCCATAGTTGATAGTTGAGAAAATATTATTTTTAGAGTGTTGATGTGTTGGTCAAAAAATATTATGGCATTCAAAGAGTATAAAGTTTACTTTTCAGAAAAAATTTAATATGTGATGATGTGACTTCTTACATATTTGTTAAAGTATCACAATAATTTTTCAACTATATTTTAAATATATTTGATAATATATTATCTAGCTCTATCAAAAGCAATCTTATAGTATTAACATCCATTTGATCTCCCAGTGAATTTTTGTATTGCAAATTTTATTACTATTTATTTCACTTTTATAGTGAAGAGAAACTGAGAAAATAGTAATTATATGTGTTAAATAATCTAAATAAAGTTTCGATATAAGTGGAGGGGTCACAAGTCGCTCTTGAAAACCACTTTTTTTCAGGCTCTTATTACCTTTTTGATAAAATTTTCCTAAATATTCATTAACCACAAAATTACTAGAAATTAATTTGTCATATGAGAACTTTTATTTTTAAGTAGTTCAAATTAGCTTTTGGAGGGTACTCAATAATAAATCAAAATAATTTTCTACTTGCTTAAAAAGTTTTTTTTTTAATAAAACAGACAACACGTTTTGAATTTAAAATCTTATCACATTTTAGAGACAAAAAAAATATTTTCACTCTTCTCAAATTAGTTTTAGGTGTATTGTTTTTTTATTGTTTATTCATCTACTTTTGACAAGTAATGTTTTTCTTTTAAACATTTCCATAATCCCATATAAAACCAAAACCATAAGATTGACCATATGTCCATACCAAAGTCCTTTTACAAGCATTATAAAATTCTTGCAAAACATATCTAACTCTAAGTAGAATAATTAACTTAAATTATGAAGCTTGCACATAAGTTTTGCCTTTGTAATTTTCCTTTCATAATTAATGTTCAAATATTTCTAATAATGAAATTCTCATATGTTACACTTCTAATAGACCAAACTATATATTTTCTTCAGTTTTATCAATTGTCGGGATACAAATGGGTCACATTGAGTTTTGCATCAATGTTCAAGCTCTTTGATTATAGTTTGATTTTATTGATGGCACATCTAACATATAAATAGAATTTGAAATCTAGGGCCACATACCAATGTGAGTTATTCATCACTAGAATTTTCTAAATTGTGTACTTGAAGTATTATTATTTGATGAGAAAATAACAAATGAATGATCATATGACACACACACACACACACACAAACATAGAATTGACATGCATACACACACGGCAACTATATATTTGCATTTTTTGTTTGTTTTCTTAAGAGTTGTAGGGATCTCATATGAAAATTTATTAATTCTAGCAATCTATATCCTATCAAAATTGAAATAAATGTTCATTATTTTCTGGAATGATAAGTTGTTTATATAAATGCACGTAATAACTCAAAAATGAAAATGTCAATTTGAATCTTGCTACAAATCTGACTACAAATCTAGAATGATAAGTTTGACATTATTTTTTGTCTAGTTACTTGATGAATACTTTGAAAAAAAAAAATCAAAAATGTCAATTTGAATCAATATCATACACAATAATTATGTCTATCTTTTCAAATATATTATATTCAACTCTTTGAAAATAATGAAAATGATAATATACTTCATTTACTACATAAATTTATACTATTGAACCTTCTTCTAAGCTTTAATTTTCACATACATTTTCAACCTCCCCAATACTATATGAAAGATATACCCTACAATTCTTTACCAATCCACATAACCTATTTTCTTGGATTTTTTTAATTATATAAAATATAATATTAATTGATATAAATAAAAAGATATGTTCCAAATTACATTGCACAACTTTAAATTTTCTTCTAAAAACATCTAAATATTTCACATTTAGTGGTAGAAGACATTGCTTTTGAAAAATTATTGTCAATTTAGTGATTCTTTCTTACTCTTTTATCTTGGAAAATGAACACATCCCAAACAGCAATAAATATTGGACACACACTACTTTTATATATTTGTATTAATAATTTATTTGATCACTTTAAGTATGAAATTTCATATGATAATATTTCATCAAAAACTCAAATCATGTAATTTACCCATTTAGTTGTCATTTTGCCCTTAAATGAATTTAGCAAATGCTTTTGGTGAGAAGGATAATATAATCACTAGCATGATCCCACTAGGCTATATGCCAATATAAAAATATTTTAAAATATAGTATGGTAACACTAGGCTATTGACTAGTTATATATAAATCAATTGTGAACACAACCAATATTTTCCCACTAGGTTATAGATTGGTGTGTCGCAACATAAAATTCATTAATAATTCTACTAGTTTGACACTTATTTGTATGTCAATCTATCATTAACTTGAAGATGACGGATAACATTCTATTAAGGTTATTGAAATCATTCATAAAAATGTATAATGTTGCATATATATTTATATCCGAATAATTCATTTTCAATACTCATGTAATTTTTTATATATAACTATTTTTACAATCAATTTTCTCAAATCAAGTGAAACAAATCAATATATAGTTTATTAGAAGTCATTTTAATAATTATGCAAATTAATTTTTATACTTGGAATAAGAAAAGAAGAATATAAAATGAACTAGTTTATTTATGGTTCAAATGGAGCACACATGAATATTCATATAAAACTTTTTAGATTTAATTTGACAAACAAACACAAAACCAAAATTATGAAAGAAGTGAGAAGAACAAACCAAAAAAAAAGTAGTCGCACCTTGATTCCTATCCTCAAAATCATGTTATTAGGTCAGGTTTCCTAGCCATCAACCCCTAATCAATCACAAATATATCATCAGTAAAGAACAACCAAAGATAAAAAAATTTAGCTATGTGCTCTAGGATTTTTTCTTAGGGATGTTGTCTACCCAATATACCTTCATTTGCAATAATTTTTTGGAGATAAATGAGTCATAATATTTTTATGCTTCCATTATGAAAATGATATTTCTATGAGTCTATTTTTAGTAAGAATTGGAATCATCTTATTTAGATCACAGAAATTCAATTTTTGGCATAAAACATCCATACTACTCCTATTTACAAAATAAAATCATATTTTTTTTTGTACATAGCTCCCATTTGATAAGTATATGGTCACTTTCAGTTTATAAATTATGTACTCTTCTTTCAAGTAAATTATCATTTTAGAAATCTAATTTATGGCTAAAATACCACAATTATACCCAAAATAACTATAATATGTACTAAAAGTAATCAAAATCACCTTTACTAAAGGTTAAGGTTATTTTTTGTTGAAACTAGCAAATTCAGATATATCATCACTACAACAAAACTTCAAATTAATGACATTTTATACCTTGATGCTTTTATAAAATGTCATTATTATATTTGTAATTAGACATTTAATGACACTTACTAGATGTGTCATTGTTAAGACTAATAGGTTAGGAAAATTTCTTAACTCCTTAAAAATTTCCAAGGAATAAGGGGCTGAAAATTAAAAACCTTGTCATTTTTATTAGTGTCATTGATGTGAAAAAATTAATTTTATATTTATTGATTTGTAACTAATTTCTTATGTATTTTTTTGGTATAATAAGTAATAATATTTTTAATTTTACTCTAGATAAATAAAAAAATAATCAAATTTTAGTTGAAAATTATTTATTAAAAATAAACAGAAACTTAAGATAAAATTAAAAAAAAATTAAATATTTTTACATTCAAAATTGATTTTTTTATTTATAAAATAAGTAATAGTATTTAATTTTAAAATTAATCTGTTAATATTTAATTTATCCCTAAGAGAAATAGAAATAAAATATAAATATAAGGTGATTTAATAAAATTATGTGATTAATTTAATATTATTTTTTACTTAATTTAAAATAATGAAGAATCGATCACTAGAAAGACTAGCACGTCTTCTTCATCACGTTCGGTCTTTTCCAACAGCTCGGCTTCAAGCTCGTGTCTCCGATATCATTGGCCATATTTGTAGCATCCTGTAAGTTTCCCCATTAAGTTTCTAATTGTATCAGCTCTTTCATATATTTAACTTTTATCAAAAAACAGTGCATTGAATCACTGGAGTTGACGAGGTTAACCTATTTCATGAATGTGAACTTGTTCCGATCTTTTTGCATTTCTTTGCAGCTTCTTCCAAATTCTTTTGTTTTGCATCTTATATTATGCATAAACTTATCATAAATCACATGTAGAGAGAAAGAGAGAGGGGGGAAAAAATAAACGTTATATTCTCATGTTTGGTTCTGGGAGAGGATTTATCTGGACATGCGCGAGTGAGATTGTGATCATGACAATTGTGAGTTAATTCACCGAGCCCTTGGATTCCTGTTGAGAATTAATTCAGAGTAAAACTAGGGGTGAAAGTGTAACTTTTTTGTTTCCTTCTCTTCATTTTTATTGATTTCTTTTGTACTTGGAAGTAGAGGTTGCATAAGCATATCAGATTAGAAAGTGACTGTCATGGATGCTTTCTTCTCCATCGCATTTTTGCCTTTTATAAGATATGTTTCATTTTCACTCCCCACAATACTAGCTTGAATTTTATCTTCTCTTGTTCTCCTCGCTCGGAGCTAACCCAATTCCTTCTTAGTCTCTCTCTCTCTCTCTCTCAGTCTCGTCTTCTTTGTGTCTTCCTGAAGCAAGATTTGATTTTCATTTTCTCTACTATTGATGCTTCACTCACTACTACAAAACTTCAAATTAATTACGTTTTATACATTGACGCTTTCGGAAAATGTAATTATTCTATTTGTAATTAGATATTGGATGACACTTACTAGATGTGTCATTGATAAGGCTAATAGGTTAAGAAAATTTCATTACTCCTTATAAATTGCCAAGGAATAAGCGGCTGAAAATTAAAAACCTTGTCACTTTTATTAGTGTCATTGATGTGAAAATATTAATTTTGAATTAATTGATTTGGAAGTAATTTCTTTTGTATTTTTTTCTGTAAAATAAGTATTAAAATTTTAAATTTTATTATTGATTAAAAAAAATATCAAAATTTAGTTGAATTTTATTTATTAAAAATAAAAAGATATTTATGATCAAATTAATAAAAAATTAAATAGTTTTACATTCAAATTTGGTTGTTTTATTAATAAAATAAGTAATAATATTTAATTTTAAAATTAAATTGTTAATATTTAATTTATCCCTAAGAGAAATAAAAATAAATTGACAAGTTTATGTCTTTTAATAAATTGATGTGATTAATATACTTTTATATTTCTTGCGAGTCTTCATTTAATAAAATTAAGACTCCCTCGCTATTATATGAAAATATGGAAGTTTCTCTATTAACTTACTAGCGCATCTTCTTCAAATAGTTCGGACTTTTATATTTGTAAAATAAAATATATTAATTAGTCATGTCATTTAATTTTTCTAAAAACAACATTATTTGGAACATGGTTTATGTTTTTATGGCACTTACTAGATGTTTCATTGTTAAGACTAATAGATTGTTAAGAATTATTGCTTGTTAAGACTAATAAGGGGCTGAAAAATATAAACCTTGTCACTATTATAAGTGTCATTGATATGAAAATATTAATTATAAATGGATTGAATTGGAAAAAATTAGTTAGTATATTTTATTTGTAAAATATGTAATAGGTTTTAAAATGGCACTGGCAACAAACTGGAAGAGTCGAGTGGAAGAGTCTCGACCTGCTTCTCTATGGCTTCGTTTTCTATTTCTTCATTGATGAAATTCTCTTAGCTTATTTATATCTTTCTTCCTCAAGGTTGTTGTATTCTCGCACATGATCTCAGTTAATAGATTCTTACGCGGTGCACGACAGGTCCTCGCCGCCCTTTATTGTTAAATTAGTATATATATTATCAAAATGCATAATGCTTAATGGCTGCCCTTGTTATACAGATATTTTTTGTAGCTTGGCAGGACAAAATAAAAAGCTGAAAAGGAGTTAAAATTGGGATCAAAAGATAGAAATTGTAGTCAAATACTCTTGTCATCAGTTTCTACACGGCTTAGATTTACAAACTATGTAAAGTGGAGTTGTACATGGCTTATGCATCATATCTTCGGCATCGTGTTTTGTGTTGCTATTTTGTGAAGTTTAATTAGTTATGTTTCCATCATTCAATGCAGATTTTATGATGTTGGTGCTGGGTTTGTCGGTGATTTTGCCGTAGTTGAGTTATCTGCTTCCTATTTTTAGGCTACTATTCTGCCACAGATTAATAATGAATCATTTTCTATTTCCCATTTTCAAGCTCAGTCTCCAGTTCATCTTGCAAGGTCCAATTTGCTAATTACAAGGGATATAGAGTGGGCAATTCTTGTTGTTGGCTTTGAGCAAGTGATTATCCATTCTTTTTTATTTTTGATCTCTTGTCATTTTTATACATGTTGTTCTATTTGTTCTCTCGTCCTCTGTTTATCATACAGTGATAGTATGGAAAAAAATGAAGATATATTTCATAAAAATGTGTGCTCTATGGTCATGCCATTTCAAAATCAATTAGCCTAAGGACCTAGAGACATTTAATGTCATATCTATAAATTTGTCTAGCTCACGTTTTTTTTTATTTTATGTAAGATATTACAGCAAAGACAAAATATAGTAGTATCTTGTATTGAAATAGATGAAAGGTAAATTAATACTCACCTAATTAAATACTTTTACTCTATTTTTTAAATGATTTCTATACATTGAGAAGTATTAATAGAATATTACTATCTTCCTCACTAAAAAGAAAAGAAAGAAAAGTGGGATATTATTATCAAAACAAAAAGATGTACCATATATCCTGGGAATACTGATTATAGGAAATGAGAAATTAAACAAAGTATTTATAAAAATAATTTACACAAATAAGGATATTACTATCAAAAAGAGAATATATACGTTATATACCTTTTATACATGGGGATATTGATTATTGAAAATGGGAAATTAAGCAAAGTATTTGTTTAAATAAGCTACACAAATAAGGAAAATAAGAGTTGGGGGTCCAGTTAATAGAATATAAAATTTTTAAGCAGCTAAAAATAAATAAAATAATATAGTTAACAGGAAAATACATGGTCAATTAAAATTTTCATTTTCTCATTACACATTTATTTTCTCTTTTCCTTAGTCATGTTAGAAAAAAGATCTTCTTATTTTTTCTTTTCCCCAATGTAATATAATGGCCTATATTATTATAAATTAGAGAATCAGCTTTAACCTTAAAAAATGATAAAAATAATTTTTTTTTAAATTATAAAAAAAAATTAAAAACCTATAATACACATGAATGCATGATGGGAGGTTCTTTGGATCGGATTTGGAGGAAAATAAAATATTTTTTTATTAATAAATTGACTTTTCTCATATTTTACTTTAATATAAAGAATAATTAATAATATTTTTTGTTTAAATATTTTTTTTCTAGGAATCATACTAACTGTGAGAAATAATTTCTAATTTTTAAATATTATTTTAATAATTTTGCCTATGTAAATAAATTCAACATTATTAAAAAAATTAATGCTCATCCTTTCTATCTTATATCTGACATGCATTTTAATATTTTATTAAATTAATTTTTGAATTTTCTTTTAACAGATAAATAAGAGGTTGCTCAACGAATAATATTGGAATATTGATATGTTCTTCTATTTGAAGTGTGATAACTATTAGAAATAATTTTTTCTTTAAAAATGGAACGTTCATGGATCTCAAAGTATCGAAGATCGAATGAATATGAAGATGGAGTTGAATGCTTTGTTGCATTTGCAATACAAAATTCTGCAAATAAAATCTCCATTAAATGTTTATGCTTACAATGTGGTAATATGATTTTCAATACTCGTCAAAAGATTCGAGACCATTTGTTTTTCTTTGGAATTAATCAGAGTTACCATACATGATATTGGCATGGAGAGGCAGCTCCAAGTGGCCCACCTTCCATAAGAGAAGAACATTATGATAGACTTCAATTTGATGATCAACGTAGTACAATAGAAATGGTTCAAGCTGCACATGATGATTGTCAAAATGATCCTCAATTATTTGCAAGATTACTACAAGATGCAGAAAAACTATTATATCCTGGTTGTAGAAATTTTACAAGATTGTCTGCCTTGATCAAATTATACAACTTGAAAGCACGTATTGGGTGGTCTGATAATAGCTTTTCGGAGCTTTTACAAATTCTTGAAGAAATGTTGCCTTAAAACAATGAATTGCCTTTGTCGATGTATGAAGCAAAAAAGATATTAAATTCTTTGGGAATGGAATATGAGAAAATACATGCATGCCCAAATGATTGTGTACTTTATCGGAAGGAGTTGAAAGATGCATCCTTATGTCCTACATGTGGAACTTCAAGGTGGAAGACATATAACACAAGAACTAAGAGGAGAAAAGGAGTTCCTGCGAAAGTAATGTGGTATTTTCCTCAAATTCCAAGATTTAGAATAATGTTTCAATCATCAAAAATTACAAAAGAGCTCATATGGCATGTTGAAGAAAGAAATTTTGATGGGAAAATGCATCATCCATCAGATTCACCATCATGGAAGCAAGTTGATCACAGATGGCATGAGTTTTCATTAGAACCTAGAAACTTGAGACTTTCAATTTCTGCAGATGGCATAAATCCTCACAGTTCATTTAATAACAAACATAGTTGTTGACCCATTCTCATGATAATTTACAACCTTCCTCCATGGTTGTGCATGAAAAAAAAAATTATGATGTTATCTTTATTAATTTCAGGTCCACGACAACTTGGCAATGACATTGATGTCTATTTAGCACCGCTAATAGAAGATCTGCAAACATTGTGGGAGGTTGGAGTTCAAGTTTACGATGCACATAAACAAGAAATCTTTACATCAAGAGCCGTTCTTTTATGGACAATCAATGATTTTCCTGCATATGGAAACATGTCAGGCTGCAAAGTTAAAAGATATTATGGTTGTCCAATATGTGGAGAAGAAACATATTCTTGTAGGTTAAAGCATGGAAAAAAGAACTCATATACTGGACAAAGATGATTTCTTTCAAGAAACCATCCTTATAGGAAACAAAAGAAAGCATTTGATGGAAAACGAGAGTTCGGGTCACCTCCACAAATATTGATTGGCGAGGAAATATTAAAAAAATCAATGGAATTTACAATTCTTAGGGGAAAAAAAGGTTATTCTGGGAAAATCTGAAATCAATAATACAACTTGTTGGAAAAAGAAGTCAATTTTCTTTGATCTTGATTATTGGAAATATCTTCATGTTCATCATAATTTGGATGTAATGCATATTGAGAAAAATGTTTGTGAAAACATTATTAGTACATTACTCAACAATGCAGATAAGACAAGGGATTGGCTTAATTCTCACTTGGATCTTGTAGATATGGGCTTAAGGAGCAAATTGACACCAATATTTGGTTCAAAGAGAACATATCTTTCTCCTGCATGTTATACACTTTCTACAGAGGAAAAGAAGGTGTTTTTCCAAACACTTTCACAATTAAAGGTTCCATATGGATATTATTCAAACCTTCGAAACCTTGTGTCAATAGAAGACTTGAAACTTAATGGCTTAAAATCCCAAGATATCATGCATTAATGCAACTATTTTTGCCGGTTTTGTTACGTTCTATCTTGCCCAAGCATGTGAGGAATGCCATTTGTAGATTGAGTTTATTTTTCAATGCTCTTTGTACTAAAGTCATTGATGTTCTTTCATTAGATGAGTTACAAAATGAGTTATTAGTGACATTATGCTTGTTTGAAAAGTACTTCCCACCTTCGTTCTTTGATATCATGGTGCATCTTACTGTGCATCTTGTAAGAGAAGTGAGACTTTATGGACTGATTTACTTTAGGTGGATGTACCCATTTGAAAGGTTTATGAAAGTATTAAAAGACTATGTATGAAATCGTACTAGACCTGAAGGTTGTATTGCTGAATGCTATATTGCAGAAGAAGGAATCGAGTTTTGTACAGAGTACTTATCAAATGTGAAAGCAATTAGAATTCCTAGTAGTTCAAATATTGACAACATAGTTGAGGCACCAATATTTGGAGGTCTTACTATGAAGGCCAAATCCAATTTATGGTTACAAGCACATCATTATGTGTTGGAAAATACATCAATTGTCCAACCTTATATTGAGTAAGCACCACTAACTTTTTATTTCTTTATTTGTTGTACGTATTATATATTACTCTAATTATTTAATTTTTATACATGACCTCATAGAGAGCACATGCAATTGCTGAAAGCTAAACATCCACGTCAATCAAAAAGGCAAAAAGTGGTTACATGATGAGCATGCTCGTACTTTTACCTTTTGGTTACGAAAAAATGTACTACAATGGTTTATTAAATTTTCATTTTCATTATTGGTTAACATATAAATGATATCTGTATCTTATTTCTATAGGTTGAAGTTGCATTGGGAAATAATGAACCTATATCTGAAACCCTTAAATGGATAGCTGATGGTCCAAGCCTTTATGTGATGTAAGTATAATGGTTATATCATAAATGAGTGTCAATAAAATACCAAGGAGCATGATGATTTACTAGCTACCAAAAATAGTGGAGTTAGTATTGTATCAACAACCATGCAAATTGCTAGTGCTAAGGATAAAAATTCTATTTTCGGGGAACTTTGTTTCTATGGGATTATCACATAGATTTGAGACCGTGATTATACTATGTTCAGAATTACAATCTTCAAGTGTGATTGGGTTGATAATAATAATTGAATCAGAGTCGATGATCTTGGGTTTACCTTAGTTGACTTTAGCAGATTGGCTCATAAGTCAGATCCGTTCATATTAGCCTCCCAAGCTAAGAATGTCTTCTATGTACAAGATGAGCTTAATCCAAGATGGTCAATTGTTTTGTCAACTCCTCAATAAGACTTCACAGAAAGAGCAAATGATGATGATCCCATGGACATTTCTATTGAACACAATCTAGTCATATCTTCTTTGTCACAAGTTGAATTATTTGATGCACTAGATGAATCTGATAAAATTTATAATCGCGATGAATTGATACACTTCTAAAGTTTTTTGTTTTTTAAATGTATGCTGACTAATTAATTTATTCGTCTTTGTTATTAGATGAATGTTATGCTTTCAATTTTAGTTAATGGCAGGTTGAGAATATTCTAAAAATTGACATTATTATGTTTTATGCAAAATAGCTGATTAGGTAATGCCTTTAATTAGTTAATTTTTTATCCTTTAAATTTTTTTTTGATATTTTTGTACTTTTTTTAAACAATATAATTATTTTTGTAATAGGTATGGAAACAGAATGACAAGATAAAGCAACTACAAGAAATAGATGTAGAGGGATAACAAGAAAGCCAATGATTATCAAGAATATGAGCAAAGAAATACAACTTTCAGTTAAATATAATGTTGATGGTGTTTATGTCGGACAAGCTGCGGTGCATCTCACAAGTTATTTAGGGGTATTGGCACGTACCATGGTCCCAATTAGATATAGCACTTGGCACCATGTACCTAAGTAATTAAAGAATAAATTGTGGGACTCCATTGAGGTAAACTTGTATTTTTTTTCTTTTTATAATATTTTCTAATTTTATTTGCAAATTTTTTTAACAACTAATAACTATGTTCATTACTTCTAGGCTGCATTTACATTGGATTGTAAAAGTAGAAGGAACTGTATGAAAACAATTGGCAGGTGCTTTAGATCTTTCAAAAACATGTTGACTGCAAAGTATATCATTTCATTCAAAGACCAACTAGAGATTCTTAAAAACCCACCAGTTGAATACAGTTTTATTGAAGATGAAGATTGGACAATTTTTGTCAAATAAAGATTGACTCAAAGATTTCATGTATATTTCTAATTATTTTCATGGCATTTTCTCAATTTTTCTTTACTTAATATAAATTAAAATTTGTAGGAGTTTAGATAAATTCAAAAGGAAAGAAGGAAAAAACATATTTATAATCATTATCTTGGTAGGAAGGGATATGCTGGTCTTGAGGAGGAGATGGTAAGTTAAAGATGTTACTTTACTTTTTTTTTTATGTTAAATTTGCCTAGAGACTCATTATATTATATTGAAATATTGTAAAAATCGGTAGAAACTGGCTTTACTAGAGTCATTGATAGAAGTATATTATGGAAAAAAGTAATGGTGAAAAAAGATGACACATATGATGAAGTGGTCATTCCAGTAGTGGAGAAGATTGTAAGTATAAGTTATGAAACAAAAATTTCATTTACGTTAAAAAATTATTTATATTAACCAATATGACATTTAATTTTATAATATAATTGTGTATCAGGATAAGATATTGCAACAGTCACAAGAAAATAGTTTAAGTTTCAATGGAAATGACATACTTACAGAAGCATTGGGAACTCCTGAATATAGTGGTCAAGTATGAGCTAAAAAAAAGCATTATACTCCACGACAATATTTTCATTCTATGGCAGATGATGCTTTGCGGGAATTTATGAAAGAATCACAAGAGCGACAATCAAAGTTTGAGGCAAAGATTTTATTCCAACTCTTTCAGATAGTACCCACCGCACCTCAATCTGATGTTGGTAGCTCTAACATGCTCCAAAAACATATTGTCCTTCCTGAAAGTGTAGAGCAACCAAAACGTCGAGTAGAAGACCACACTCCACCAATGCTAGAAGCAAACAAGATAAGTTGTATTTAATATTATGTTCTTTAATATAAATGTGTTAACACAAACTCATAATTTTCATATCAACTAACCTAGTTGATATGAAAATATAGAAGTAATGTTAAAATATAAGTTAGCATGATAAATTATATTAATAAGCTCATTAAGTTATGATAACTCAATTTTGTCTAACTAATTCTTTCCTACTTGGAAATTATCAACTTTAGATGATTGCATATAACTAAACAATATTGTTTCATTTTACAGGAAATGAATTGTCAATTAGCCATAGAGACAAAAGAAAATGTTGTTGCAGCTGGAACTATGGTACTTGAATGTGGTGCTAACTTCCTTGTTGTCGTGGATGTTTCTTATGATCCAAATGCATTATTTCCTATACCTATTTCAAGCCAAATTACCACTATTGGAGATGCTATTGGGCATCAAATTTTATGGCCTGCCCAATTTGTAATTCCTACTACTCATCGCATCCAGGTATGTGTTTTATTTTAAATAAAAAATTTCTTAATAATAATAATAATACAATTTTATCTAGGACAATTCTTATTTATACAATGATATTTTATGTTTGATAGGATTCAAAGAAATTTAAGAAACAGAGTAATAAAGAGAGAACATTGAGTTTTAATGATGAGAATCCTATAGATATCAAGAACTTTGCTACATTAGTTGTGCGTTTGATAAAGATTGAGATGGTACATGTAGTAGAAATCATAGAGGAGGTTTTTGGACAGTCATTTAAGACATTCCTCATGAAAGAAGATATGGATATCATAATATCATCAACAGATGAGTCATCTAATTGCCTTATGTTCTATATATAGTAAGAGAAACATTTAATATGTTTTTCATATATTTTAACTATCTTATTTATGTTTTACGTTTTCATAATGAGAATTGTATTTAATATTAGTTAAATTAAAATATTAAAACTTTTAAATATTGCGTGAAATTAAATCAGGCACTCGCATACAAAGATGGTTGATGCTAAAGAGGCAGAGTGATTTATTTTTGTAAATCCGACCTTGGTTTCCAGAGCTGGATTGGGAGAAGCAAGCAAGAAAAATAGGCCAATAGCTAATCGGCTGATGAATGCAAATAATGTAGATTTTGTTTTTATTCCATATAACCCAAGGTAAGTTATTTAACATAAGTAAGATTATAAGTATGCATATTTATCAAATTATAAATGTTATGTTGTTACACTAATGTTATTTTTGTAGTTGTCATTGGGTATTGGTGGTACTTGACATAAGGACTTTGATCGCCTATTACCTTGATTCATTGCATCCCCAACCTTCAGATGATCTTAAAGACATTATTAATTTGTAAGTTTTACCCTTCTTATTATAGAATGAAGCATTTTTTTGGCAACAAAAATTTTTTTTCTTCATGCAGAGTTCTAAGAAATCATCACCTTAAAAAATATAAATCATCAAAAAGAGAGCCTAATTGGGTTGTACTATGACTTGAAAGTAACTCCATATATATATATATATATATATAATGATTTTATTTTCAATTCAGTGCCCAAGACAACAAGGTAGTGTTGAATGTGGATACTATGTGATGAGATATATGAGAGATATCATTCTTGATCAATGATGTCTTACAACAAAGGTGTGTGTTGATTTGTTGTTTCTCAATATATCAGGTTTTTTTATTTTCTAATTTTATTGATGAAAATAATACTTTACTTTTCAACAGTTTAATGGGATGAATTCATACAACAAAGATGAGTTGGATGAAGTATGATCTGAATGGGTGAAGTTGGTGACTCAATTAATACTTTCCTCGGTTTGAAAAGCATCGGGGACACTTTTTTGTATTGAAGCATGAACAAATTATGGCATTTCCAACTTTAACTTTTGATGAGGTTCATAATTTATATCTCTTTTGACCCAAACTATGACTGAAGGTAAATTGTTAGACATAATCATTTGAATACATTTTAGTATTTTCCTTACACATTCATTATATTTCTCTAATTTCCAAATGTTTGGTCAAGTTATATTTGGTCATAGGCATTTAACGCTAGTATATTGTATGCATGATTCATAGGCATTTAACGGTAAACTTATATTTGGTCAAGTTAGGAGATCTTCCAACCTTAGAATGGTCCATGAACTATTGTGATAATAAATGTATTTTTTATAATGAGATCAAAGTTATTACTTCTTACTTTCTATTAAATATTCAAAACTTGAATATGAAATTGGAATTTTATTGTTATCATACTATCTTTTGTTTATGTTGTCAACTATAGATTTTTTTTGTAGATTGACAATGAAAAAAATTATGATTTCGACTTTTGGCTTCATTACTTTACCACAACATTGTAAATCACCTTTTCACCCTTATAAAACACAATTATTATTTCAAGGCACAGTTTTTTCATCACGCAGCCTTTATTTTATTAATGAATCTAAAACTATAAGTTGATTGGATTACTATATTTGTGTAATCAAATAGAACTTGAAATTACATTACATAGCATCTCATCAAGTTTTTTTGATGTGTTGGGAAGATGGCAAGTAATTTAACTTTTCATTTTATTATATTTAATTAGTTTTTGTAGTATTTTTTCAAGTTGTTTGTGAGATCTTTAAACTCAATACACACATATAGGTTTTAAAAGAATTATTATTGTTTTGTATTTTAAAAAATCTGATCAACTTTAATGCCATAATTGATAAATCTCCTACTTTATATTTTATCCATTACTACTAACTTTTTTGTTGTTGTTGTTAAATTTGTTTAATCATATATGTCAATTGTTATATAAATTATTTTTATGATATGTTGTTATCATTCCTGTTTTTTTCCAATGCTCTATAATATATTTTTTTCTGCAAGTGTAAGTATTATATTGTTCATCTTTTTGTACGCAGGTTACCTTATTAGGAAATTAACTCTCAACTTTGTTAGGCTAGCATGAACCAGTTTAATGAAGATAAGGCACAATTGGGTTGCATATATCAGAAATTTTGAATTGAATTTAAGAAATGAATGTTGAAATTGTGTTATATTATTTTTTTGATTTGTAAGAAGTCCGAGTTCCCCATTGTACTTGAAAACTGTATTCTTGGTATGGATTATAAAGAATGTTGTTCTTATGTGCTTGCAGTATTACAATAACAGGTGAAAATATATTTACAATAATTATTAAATTTAAATTTATTTAAATCATAATCTTCCTTGACGCTTTTACTAAGCATCAAAGTATTCAAATAATTTACGATTGATACAACAAATTATGACATTTTCTGCGTGTCAAGGTAGATTAGTATAATAAACAATGACACTTTATTTTAGCATCAAGGTATGATTCAACGACACTGCAAAAAAATGTCATTATATGCATAGACTTTTTATGTCAGGCTAGCGGATGACGCTATCGATAAGCGACATGATTTATATATAATGATGCTTTTTAAGCGTCTTTGATTATGTTTTTTGTTGTAGTGCATGTATAAAAAATCAATATCATTTTAGAATTAAAGTTCTTACATGAAGATGAAAAGAGTTTGTTCAAAATAATACTTTAAATAAAGCGACTAGAAGCTTCTTTCGATATTGTCCTTCACCAGCTTTGGGAAGAACAAGATGCTACATTGGAGTAGCATCATCCATGCCATTTGTTTTATTTTAAAAATTAAACACGAAACTATCATAGCTATTAATTATTATTTAAGAATGTGATATTATATTTTTCTTTTAATTTTGAAATTAGATATTTATTTTATATATATATATATATATATATATAATCAAAACTAATTTAATATAAATCAATTAATTTGATTTAATAAAAAAATCTAACAATTTAATTCTAATCAAACTAATTATTCTAATTATGTATATACACATACTCTAAACAAATAAATAAAACATTTAAAATATTTTTTATGACGTTGACACTAAAAATACTATGAAAAGGATTCTAGCCTAAATAAGATCTTGGGCTCTCAATATAAATTATATTACATCAGAATTTATATTTATTATAACTTATATCACTATAGAATTATAATTGTACTCTTTTACTTATTCAAAATAATGTGTCTTTTATTATTTAACACTTATTAAATTCTATGTGTTATGATTATAGATATTCATTAATTGAATTAAATTATTTTTTTTGATACTTCCCACTTCACTTATTTGAAATATCAGATCAAAATCTACCTATAGGATTTGGCAATGTCCAAACTTATAAGCTTCATCAAGAGGACATCATCAATCCTTTTAATAGGATATGGATTTTATTAGTAATCAATATTTATCATACATTTGATAAAGTTATTCAATTCACAGAGTTCATAAATCTATGTCTAGATTTCACTCTTTATGAATCAAAATAACTATTAACAAGTACATGTGAATAAGAATAATAATGTTTTTAATAACAATTGTATATTTTATTTTATGTCAGTACAAAATAATCACACCATAGTAGTTTTATTCAATACACACAAGTGTACTAGCACTAGAAGTTAGAACTTCATAATTCTTCATTGTCAAGATCGACCTATTGAAATCTCGAACTATAATCTTACCAATAGATTATATAGTTCTATCTAGATTGTGAACAACAAACTCATACTCTACAAGTACTGATGATTTGATCTTCTGTGATTAAACTAAATTTTACATACCAAATCATCTACTATATAGAATAAAGGACACATGTATTTCCATATATTTAGCTTATTGCTAATTCATACATTAAAACAAGAAAATGATACAAACTAATTAAAAGAAAAAAACAATCAAAATAACTTTTAGTAAAAAATAGTTCCAACAATCTCCCATTAGACTTAAAGCCATGATACCACACATATGACTCTCATTCCTTCCACATGTATATCAAAAGTTTTAGCTGGAAGGTTCTTCATAAAAGGATCCACCAAGTATTCTGTTGATTCTATTTTTGTCATAATCACATCTCCCCTTTTTTATAATCTCTTATTAGATGATATTTATGCTCGATATATTTTGTCTTATTGTGGATTCTATGTTTCTTTGATTTAATATTTTCTCCACTATTATAACAAAAAAATGTAATATGTCATTATATAGAAGGATTTACCTCTAGACTATTTAAAAAGTTCTTGAACCATATAGACCCTATGGCTTCCTCTAAAGCTGCCACATACTCAACATCCATGATAGAATTAATAATATAAGATTGATTAATACTTCTTCAACTTATACCTCCACTTCCCGAGGTAAACATATAACTCGATGTGGTCTTTCTAAAATCTTCATCTAATTGGAAATTTAAGTTTGTAAACCCAATAGGTATAAGATTGTATGCTTGGTACACATCATATAATATCTTTCTTTAAGGTGCTTGATTATGTATTTTACTTTTGTCCAATATTCTGGTCTTGAGTTAGATTAATATCTACTTACCATACTTATAAAAAAAATATTAGATTTGGTATAAAGTATTACATATATTAGGTTTCCTACTGCTGATGCTTTAGGAACTCTCTTCATTTTCTCAATCTCACTAGGTTTTTTGGGTCATTGATCTTTTGATAGAGTAATTCGATGTGTGAAATATAGAAAACCTTTTTTAGAATCTTATATGATGAAATGAGTCAATATCTAATCGATATATAAAGCTTGAAACAAGCTCAACATTTTTGGTTCTGATCTCGAAAAAACTTAATCCCAAGAATGTGACCAACTTCTCCTATGTCTATCATATCGAATTGACCAAACAACTAAACCTTAACCAACAACAAGAAACCCACATTATTATCAATGAGTAATATATCATTAATATATAATACTAAGAATATCATAATGCTATAACTTCACTTCATATACATAAAATGCTCATCTTGACATTGTTCAAAGTCATAGAACTTAATGGCTTGATCAAAATGCCATAAGACTTAATGAACATTCCAAGATCTAGATGCTTGTTTTAGTCTATGAATGGACTTTTTAAATTTATTTAATATGTATCCTTGGCTATTTTTTATGAAATTATTAGGTTGCATTATATAGATATATTCTTCAAGATGCCCAATCAAAAAAATAGTCTTTACATCGATTATGAGGAAATCTCATAGCCATAATGAGTTATAATGGATAAACGAATCTAGATTGACTTCAGCATGGCTACTAACAAAAAGATTTCCTCCTAATTAATTTTCTCTTTTTGAGTAAAATATTTTGTAACAAGTCTAACCTTATAAGTCTCAACATTACCATCTATTGCTCTTTTTTTTCATATAGATTTACCTATATTTGATGGCTTCTATCCCTTCAAGTGGTTCCATAAGATCTCATACATGATTGGAGTGCATGGACTACTTTTTTGATTTATTAGCCTTTTACTAATATTCTACATATTTGTTTATAAGTTCTTTGTCATAGGTTTCAGGATTAGTATCTACCTCTTCATAGATTTTATCATAAGACTCTCCCAAAAGTATATATCACATTAGTCGATGAATAATTCTTCACCAAGATGAGTTACTCCTCTTAGTTGTATGCTTTTGATGATATGTTGTGTAGATACTAATTCTTATGAACTATTATGATCATTTATTTTCAACTATACAACCAGCATATCAATGATAGGTTATGAGGTTTAGTATCAATACTATTGTGAATAGTTCTCTCATTATGATGTGTTTCTTCTTGTATTATTGGTATTTAAAGAGTTTGGACTAGTTTATCTCCTTTCACTGATATGCTTTTATATAGTTTTATCTATATAAAAGCATACAACTACTTTTATCTATGAATCAGACACTGATGATAATAATGACTTTATGATCATTTTGACTATAAAATAAACTACTTTTAGTTCCTTTAGGATATCCTAAGAAGAAACAAACTTCTATTCTTAGTTCCAACTTTTTTGTTTTTCCTTTTAGAATATGTGATGAGCAACCCCATAATTGAATGTGCTTTAGACTAGGCTTATGGCTAGTCCACAATTCAATTGGAGCAATAGATATAAACTTAGATAAAACCTAGTTCAAAATATAAGTTACTATTTATAATGCATATATCCACAAGGAATTAGGCATATCCAAATAACTCATCATTGATCTGACCATATCCATAAGAGTCATATTCTTTCTTTCTATTATACTATTCTACTATGAAATGCTAAGTGTAGACAACTAGGATGTAATCCCTTGATCCAATATGTAGTCCTTAATCTTTCCAAAGAGGTACTCTTCATCATGTTCAAATCATTATGTCTTGATATATTTATTCTGATATTTCTTCATTTGTGTCATGTACTCTTCAAATTTCTCAAAGACATCAGACTTATGGTGTATTAAATATATATATAATCATATCTTGAGTAATCATCAATAAATGAGATGAAGTACTCAAAACCATCTCTTACTTGGATAGCAATGAACCAGCTCCAATTTCTCTTTGGCTCTATATCCCTTAACCACAAAGAGCCACCTGGTCATATTTACTTCTAAGTGGGATTTACATGCAAGAAGTGTTTCCGCCTTCAACAAACCCAAAGGTCCATCTTTAATCAATTTCAAAATTCATTTTAAATTTATATAATTTATGCATAAGTGCCAAAGTTAGGTCTAATTCATACCAAAATGATTTTTTTCTTTTATGGGGTAATGTATTGATATTATTTGACTCATAAAATTATAGTTGAGTAGCGATAGTATTAATAATATAAAGGTTATATATTAATGTACTAGAAAAATATAAACTTCATATTAACATTAATTTTGACAAAATTATTGAATAAAAAAAATCATCCTTAATTAGATTAGAAATAGAATCATGTTTCTTCTGATTCAAGGTACATAAAAACAATCTTTTAAAAATAAAATACTATCTCTTGAATTGGAGGAAGCACTTTCCCTCTACAATAGTCATTGCCTTTGTAGTTTTTCCCATGTAAAAATCGATCTCATTATCACTTAGTTTTCTGGTCACCTGGTATTACTACAAAGAATTACAAACATGAATAGTGGCTCTCTTATCTACACACTAGGTATCCATTGATATCACTGCTAAACATATTTCAACTGCAAGTAATTGAGATTTACCTTAATTGTTCACATTGTTGAGATAAATCAAATATATTTGTTTAGCTTTTTCACTCCTACTTGTGACATAGGAGCTGTCTGTGAAACATGAGCATGTTTCTGAAATTTATTTTTCTTCTTACCTTTTGGTTTAGAAGAAGTCTTTTCAACAAGAAACACTAGATGGCTTTCCAATAATACTTTCAACTAAACCCAATTCTTTATGCAATTGTGTTAATTTTCTATCAAATTTATTTATATTATAGTTTAGGCATAATTGACTATAGGAATTTATAAGTGACTAGAGAATAATATCAATCTAAGAATTCAAATCAATCTCAACTCCAAGGATCTTTAGTTCATTGGAAAAACCAATCATCTTCATAACATAATCTATAACTGAGGTGTTTTTGGCTACAATAGCATTCATGAGATCTATCATGACTTTATATCTAGCAAAATGAGTTTGATCCCAAAATATTTCTTTGAGATTAGATATTATACCATATGTAGTATTTATGGACTAATGTTGATGTTAGATTATTTTTGTCATAGAAGCTGAAATATAATACTTCAACACCTCATCAGCCTTTACCCATTTCTCATAAGACTTGGCTTTGTCATCAACTACCCCTTCATGAAGGTTATCTAGGCATAGATTTATGAGTACAAATTTATAGTTTTTAGTATTCAGGAGAATGTAAAGGTTACTTTTCCAACCTATATAATAGGTCACATCAAATTTATTCTTTTTGAGAAGAGTGATGAGTGGGTTGAATGATATTTCTTTTAAATACTTACAAATTTTACAATGAGCTTATTGGGTTGAATTCTATCAAAAGAATTGTATCCTTCCACCAATTCTTGAATAAATTCATCATCAGTCTGACACTTCATGAATAGTATACCTCAATGGGAGGACATATACTATTTATTATTTGTTCAGCTAGGGCTATTTCCTATTAATTTTGCTATCTTGGCAGCATACCATGTCAAACAAGATTAAACTGATTACATATCTTCAATCCTACAAATAATAGTAGTGACTCAGATAGAGAGGATACTATTATTTATAGCTAAGTGTAATCTATCACCTAATTCTAAACTAATTGATCATTAAATGAATTTTTTAGATGGAAAAATAATTCATTTAAATAATTCATAGAAATACCTTCCTTGCCTACTAAAATATTTCAAAATTTATTTTTTTCCTTTTAAAATAAAATAGGAGTTTATATTCATTATATTGTGATTTTGTATAATTGAATGTATGAAGGTTATGCAAACTGACTATTTTTGACGCACAACTATCACACAAATTATCATTGTTTGAAGTAATTTATACTAAAAGTTATGGATGATTATATTTTTAATTTATATCTTCTTGTTATTTTAATTAAAGATTTTATAATGAACTGAATTTGTAAAAATGAATATGTCATTTATCATATATTGTAGATGATTTTGTGCATAGAGATTGACTTTGGAGTAAGATTGAATTTTGGTTCTTATGGAATATAAGTTTTTTTGTCCACAATATAGATAGAATTAGACAACCTATTAGTAAGATTATAGCACTAGATTTTACTAGGTCTATCTTGCGTATGGTGAATAATAAAATTCTAATTTATAGTACTAGTATACTTGAGTGTATTGAACAAGACCAATGTTATGTAATTATTTTATACTAACTTATAAAATATCATTATTATTATTAACACTATTACTCTTGTTTTGGATAACTTTATCAAGCATATTATGAATATTAATTACTAATGGAATCTATATTCTATCAAAAGGATCGATGATACTCACTAAAATAATCTTATAAGTTTTGATATTGGCAAACACTACAGATAGATTATGATCTATAAAATCAAATAAGTTAAGTGTAAAGTATCAAAATAAATAATTAGATATTAATTGAATTAGATTATCTATAATTTAATTCAATCAATGGGTATTTATAATCTTATCATCAAGAGTTTAATCAATGTTAAGTAACAAAAGGTATGAATTAATTTTAAATGAGGGAGGGATTCCAATTATAATTATATGGTAAGATGAATTATAGTTATTATAAATTATTGTGTAAAATAATTTATATTTGGAGCATGAGATCTTATTTAAGTCACGATACTTTTTGTAGTCTTGTCCAGATATGATGAAAGAAGTTTTAAAGTTTTTTGTTTATTTTATTATATATGTACATATGTAATCAAAATAATGAATTTAATTATAATCGGATAATTTGATTTTATTATTAAAGCAAATTAATTGATTTATCTTAAATTTATTTTGACACACACACACACACACACACACAATAAATGTATTTAAAACAAAAGAAACCAAATGGCCAAATTTAATTAAAATATTACATTTTTGGTTTTTTAAATAAAAAAAAAGGATTTAAGTTTAGATGATGCTACTCTTTGTTGTAGCATCATCATCTACATCATGCCTATCTGGAACTTAGAGAAATATGGGGGGAGACCACCGATGCAGCCTACCTTGAGGTATATTTTTTATTTGTGAATAAATATTTGAAATAATGATAACCTACTCCACAAATATTATCCATCAAAATTATTTGAGATCTAGAATCTCCAATATTTGTATCAGATGGAGATTATGGAAATAATTTGTGCATGGATATGTTAGATTTTAAATGAATTTTATGAATATGTAAATACCCAACTTAAATAGAGTCATTCTAGCCTATGTTGACCAAGTTAGACAACTTGGCTATGTTTATGGATTGTTATGTTAATTTTTTGTTTATGAGATGTAATTTGTGATTAGTTTTGTGTGTGTTTGCACATGGGATTGTACTTTATATTTCCCATTGTTGTTCTGTAATGATGGTGGCTAGTGATGATAGTTAATGTGGCTAACCAAGGTGGTTAAAGTAGCTGATGATATTACCCATGGTGGTAAATATGACCAATAGCATCGTAGATGAAAATTTATATTGCTGATGACTATGAATGTAGAAGTAGTCATGATCAACAACAATCCTAGTGGTGGTTTTTATTTCCGACGATGGTGACTATGAAAGCATTCATGGCCAATAGAATCATTTGTGATAATTTCTATTGCCAGCAACAATGACTATGGAAGCTGTCATGACCAATAACATCTCTAGTAAAAATTTCTATTGTTAATGATGGTGACTGTGAAAATAATTATGGCTAATACTGCACTGATGATGGTTTCCATTGCCGATGATGACGACTTTGGAGGATGTCATAGCTAACCATGATCTGGAGGTAATATTTGAAGTTGTCAATGATAAATGAGGTAGTTGACATGGCTAATGGTGGAACATTTTGTGGTGAATATAATCAGCAACATTACATATGATGGATCTCATGGTGGTAGAAACTAGAAATGGTAGAGCTCATGACAGTAATTACCTACAGGGACAGAATACATGACCAAAGTTCCAAAAGTCATGGTAGAATATTACCTTGGACACTGCCCCAAATATATATAGTAAAATTAAGCATATTTGACCTAATTAATTAGCTCACTAACCAAACCCCTATACTTCATATAGGTGTGGTGCCCTATAAGCTACATATTTAGGGTGTTTGACATATGGATATATGTAATTCCTAGTCATTGTGTATTTGTGACATGGAAATATATATGTTGTGGCATGGAAATATGTATATTCTGGAATGGATATATAAATGTTATGATGGCATGCATATGTGTGTGTGTGTGTTATGAGTGTGCATGTGTGTGTGTGTTATGAGTGTGCGTGTGTGTGTGTGTGTTATGAGTGTGTGTGTGTGTGTGTGCATGAAGGCAATATATACATGATAACTAGTATGCTAGTTTTGGGCCGAAGAAAGAAAGTTAATGAACTCTTCTAAAATACACATTCCACAATAGCCACATATTTAAAATAAAAACCTTCAATTTAATAAATATCAAAGTGGATGGAAAATTCATTTAGAAAGGACCATATGGTCTCTATCATTGGTTTGAAATTTATATAAATTAGTTTGTATGTTGTCCATGGTACCTTCTCCATATCAGAATAACTAGTTTGTAGGTACACTTAGCACAAACCACAATTGGGTAATTCTACAGATTGCTTAAATGAATCACTTCTCCATTAGAATGATTCATTTAAAGAACAATCATTTCAGAATTATTTGATGGTTTACACTTAGCTATGAATAATAGCATCCTCTATATTTTAGACATGTCTATTATTTAAAGAACTATAGACAAGTCATCAATTTAATTTTGTTTGACATGAAATATCATCTAGATAACAAGATTAATAGGAATTAATATGTTTAATAAATAATGAACAATAGATGTCCTCTCATTGAGACATAATGTTCATGGTGTATCATTCTGATGATAATTTCATTCAAGAATTATTGAAGCTAACTAATTCTTGTGATAGAATTCAAACTAATAAGCTCATTTAAAATTTTTTAGAAAAATATCTTTCAACCCACTTGCCACCATTTTCAAAGAGAATAAACTCGATGGAACCAATTATATTGATTAGAAAATAAATCTTGACATTGTCTTGATTGTTGAAAACTATAAATTTGTACTCATATTTCTGTGCCCAGATAAAGCTCATCAATTAATAACTAATAAAGAAGCAAAGCCTTATGAGAAATGGGTAAAGGTTGATGAGATGTCAAGATATTATATCTATGTCAGATATACTCCAACGTCAGCATCAGTCAATAGCTACTTTCAATAAAATGATGACTAATCTCAAAAAATATTTGGGAATCATACTCATTCTACAAGTTAGAAAGTCATGAGTGCTCTATTGAATACTACAATGATAAAAAGCACCCACGGGGGGAGGGGGGTTATATTTTCAAGATGATTGATCTTTTGAATGAACTAGATGTCCTTGGAGCCAAAATTGATGAGTATTATCATATTGATATTATTCTTCAATCATTTCTATGCTACTATAAGCAATTCTACCTAAATTATACTACAAATAGACCTAATTGGACTTTGACACAATTTCTTGTAGAATTGATATCGACTGAAGGTATTATCAAAAAACTATAGGGGAATATTCATGGCTAAAAGAACTTTTTAAACTGAAAGAAAAGAATAAAAATAAATTCCAAAAATATACCCAAGTTTCACTTGATGCTCCTAAGTCAAAAGTGGGAGTAAAAAAAGCAAAATAATAATACTTTCATTACAAGTAGCTAGGACACTAGAAGAAGTAGTGTCATATTTATCTCAACAAAGTGAAAAATCAAGGTAAATCTCAATTACTAGTGGTTGAAACATATTTAGTAGTGGTATCTAAAGATACTTGGTGAGAAGTTATGGGTACCTCTAATCATGTCTACAATTATATATAGTAATTCCAAGAAACTAGATAACTAAGTGATAAAGAAATTTATCTTCACATGGAAAATAGTACCAAGGTAGCAACTATAATAGTGGATGATTACATGCTTCATTTTGAAAGAAATAATATTTTAATTTTAAAAGATTGTCTTTATGTACCTTCAATCAGAAGAAACTTGGTTTCAGTTTCCAATTTTGTTTTAGATATATTCTAATTTCATGCAATGATTTTGTGACAATTTACTTGAATAAAAAAATTATATTTTCTGGAAAAATAAAAGACAACCTCTATGTTATTAAAATTATTTCTTCTCTACTATAACAATATGAGTCAAATAAGATTAATATCTTATTACATAAAAGAAAATATTTATCTAATATGAATCAAATCTATCTTTGGCACTTATGCCTAGGTCATATAAATCTAAATTTGATTTTGATACTAGTCAAATATGGATTTTTGGGTTCATTAAGTGTGAAAACACTTTTATCATGTGAGTCTTGCTTAAAAAGAAAAAGACCAAATGGCTTATTTTTGGCCAAAGGCTATATTTCCATAGAGCCACTAGAATTGGTTTATTCTAATTTATGTGGTCTAATAACTATCCAATCAAGAGGTAGTTTTGAGTACTTCATCACTTTCATAAATGATTATTCTATATATATATATATTTATTTATTTATATTTATATATTCATATTTATATTTATTTATTTATTTATTTGATATGCTGTAAGTCTGATAAAATTGAAAAATTCAAAGAGTACAAGACAAAAATAAAGATATATCTCAATAAATATTATAAAACACTATGATCTTATCATGGTGGAAAGTACCTCTTTGAATGGTTTAGGGACTACTTTTTGAATCGAGGGATTACATCTTAATTATCTATACCTTGCACTCCATAGTAGAATGGTATGGTAGAAAGAAGAAATATGACTTTTATTAATATGATAAGGTTGATAATGAGTTATTGGGATATGCATGCTTTTTTTTGGATATGCATTAGAAATAGCAACTTTCAAAACTTAGTCTCATCTAAGTTAATACTAACTACTTCAACTATATTGCAGACAAGGTATAAACCTAGTCTAAAACACATTCTTTTATGAGTTGCACAGCACATAGATAAGTTGGAAACAAAAATAGAAGTTTGTTTCTTCATGAGATATCCTAGAGGGACAAAGGATGATTTGTTTTATAGCCCAAAGGATCATAAGGTTATTAATAATAATAATGCTCAATTCCTAAAACATGACTATATAGAAAACCACGAGCTTAGAAGTAGGATTGTTCAACATATGTTAAGAGGAGATAAGATAGTCTAGTCTTATTCAATACCAGAAGGAAGACCACAAGGTAGCATATCCAACATCTCATTGCCTCATCATAATGAAAGAATTATCAATGATAGTATTAATATTGAACCTTGTGAACGTATCATAAATATGCCACTAATACAACCAGAAGGCAATGGTCATAATGGTTCACAATAATCAGTATTTATGCAATGTGTCACTAAAAAGTATACAATCGAGATGAGTATCTCATTGTAACTGGAGGGTTATTTATCAACCTACTCGGTATGCACTTTTAGGAGACTCTCATGATAGAATTTCTAATGAGCTAGATACCGATCCCAAAAACAATGATAAAAAATTTAAAGATAAAGATGTAGAATATTGGTAAAGAGATATTAAAATAGAAATCTAGTCAATACACCCAAATCATGTTTGGGATCTTATGGAACTATGTGTAGGGATAAAACTCATAGAGTGTAGGTAGATTTATAAGAGAAAGAGATGGTAATGTTGATACTTATAAGGGTAGGCTTTTTACAAAAGGTTTTACTCAAAAAGAATGAATTGATTATGAGACCTTTTTGTCGGTAGCCATGGTAAAGTCAATCTTGATTCTCTTGTCCACAACTTCTCATTACGATAATTAGATTTGAAAAATAAACATTAAGATTGTATTTTTGAATGGATATTTTGAAAAATATATCTATATGATGCAGCTAGATGGCTTCATAAAAAAATTTAAAAAAACATGTTGTGTAAGTTGAATAAGTCTATTTATGGACTAAAATAAGTATGTAGATCTTAGAATACTCATTTTGATAAAGTCATTAAGTCTTATGACTTTGATCAATGTGAGGATGAATATTCTGTATATAAAAAAAGAGGTGATAACAATATGGTGTTCTTGATATTGTACATTGATGATATATAGCTCATTGGTAATAATATGAGTTCATTGCTTTTGGTTAAGGTCTCATTATCCAGTCAATTTGATATGACAAACTTAGGAAAAACTACTCACATTATTGTGTTAAGATTTTGCGAGATTGTAGGTGAAGAATTCTAGGCTTATCTCAAGGTACTTATATTGATCAGATATTGACTCGATTTAGCATGCAAGATTCCAAGAAAATTTTTCTTTCTTTCAAATATGGAATTCCTGTATCAAAAAAATAGTGTCTCAAAACACCTAATGTGATAGATTAAATGGTGGTAGTTTCTTATGCATCTATAGTAGGAAGCCTAAAGTATACAATACTTTGCATCATACTTGATATCTATTATTCTATATGCATGATAAGTAGATATCTATCTTAATATGATATCTAACCCAAGACAAAAACACAATCAAATGCTTAAAAAAGACTAGAGATTATATGTTAGTTTACCAAGTGGACAATTTTATACCTATAGGGTTTACAAACTTGGATTTCTAAATAGATAAAGATTTGAAAAAATCTATATTGGGTTATGTGTTTACCTTGGGAAATAGAGTCACAAGCTAGAAGAATATCAAATAATATTGTATTGCTAAATCTACCTTGGAGTTCAAGTAAGTGGCAGCTTCAAAAGTAGCTAAAGAGGTTGTATGGCTCAGAAACTTCTTGATAGATCTATGGGTCATTCCTTCTATGTAACTAGCTATTATACTTTATTGTGATAATAGTAGAATAGTTGCAAATTTGAAGGAACATAGAATCCACAAGAAGTCAAAATGCATCAAGCATAAATATCATTTAATAAAAGATATTATAAAAAGAAAAGATGTGGTGGTGATGAAAATAATATTAGTAGATAACTTGGTAGATCCTTTTATGAAGAGCTTTCTAGCTAAATTTTTTCCAGATAAGTGGAAGGGATGGGAGTCATACATGTGGCATCGTAGCTTTAGTCTAAGTGGGAGATAATTGAAACTAATTTATACTAAAGCGATTTATGTTTATTTTCTTGATTTATATCTTCTTGTTATTTTAATAAAAGTATAAACTAAATTTGTAAAGATGCATATATCATTTATTTGTATTGTAGATGATTCATTGCATAAAAATTGGATTATGCACAGAAGATTGAATCATCATTTTTATGTAACATAAGTTTATTGTTCACAACTAGATAGAACTAGATAACCTATTAGTAAGATTGTAGCACTAAATTATAATAGGTCTTTCTTGACTATGGTGAATGATAAAGTTCAAACTTCTAGTGCTAGTACTCTTGAGTATATTGGATGAGATCAACATGAAGTAATTATCTTGTGCTAATATATAAACAAAGTACATTATTGTTATTATAATTTGTTAATTTTATTCTTGAAGTAGTTAATATTTGCATGCACCTATTAAATGTTGTTTTGATTCATAAAGAGTGAAGTCTAAAAATAGATTTAAGAATAATATGAATTGGATAACTTTATCAAGTATATGGAGAATATTGATTACTAATAGAATTCATATCATGTCAAAAGGATTGATGATACCTCATTCAAGAAGGTTATAGTTTTGATATTGTAAAACTCTATTGGTAGATTTTGATATAATAATTCAAAGAAGTTTAATAGAAACTAACAAAGAAATAATTAGAGATTTATTGAATTATATCATCTATGATTTAATTCAATCAATGGGTATATGTAATAAGATCTCGCGAGATCTTATTTGGCTATGGTCCCTTTTGTAGCCTTATCTAGATAGAATGAAATAAGTCTTAAAGATTTTTTGTTTATTTAGAATATATATACATGTGTAATTAGAATTATTAATTTAATTATAATTGGATAATTTGATTTTATTATTAAATCAAATTGATTGATTTATATTAAATAAATTTTGATCTATATATAATTTATTAAAAACAAAAGAAATAGAAGGGTCAAACTTAAATACAAAAAAAGACTTAAGTTCGGACGATGCTACTCTCCACTATAGAATCATCCTCTACATTGTACGATCTGGATTCTAGAATAGTGGGAAATATGTGAAAAGGTCGCCGACACAACTCACCTTGAGGTATGTTTTTTGCTCATAAATAAATATTTGAAATAATGAAAACCTACTCTACAAACATTATCCATTCGAATTTATTTGAGTTCTTGAATCTCCAACAATTATATATATATATATATATGTTATAATATTCATCAATAAAACCAATCCATCACATCCATAATGACATGCGATATCATATACATGCATAAGAAATGTCATAACATATATATTCACATATTCTTGTGATGACTATGTTATCACATACATGCATCCTTATTTATGTGATGAATGTATCATCATGTGATTCCTAAGTTCAATTGCCCAATTTTTTTATTAGTATAGTTTCAAGGAAAACAACCCTAAAAATAAAAAAAGGAAAAACAAAAAAAAAAAAAATGGTTTTTGTTGAGATCTAGTCTAGGCACCAATGCGAGCCCCACAATGGACAACTATCAGCCACCATGAGCTCCACGGCTATGGCTGCCCCCTAGCAACTCTACCATAGACTGTTCACCACCATATGCTCATCCATAGATATGTCTGGAAATATAGAGCTTCACCATGATAGGCTCATTACAACAAGCTTCTTCAAGGTTATGCCCGGTCATTATGAGCTCCACCACGAACACCAAATATTCAATACAAAATGTTTAATCATAAATGATATTATATTCCTGTGTGATTAAACAATCACACAATTCAAATGCAAAATTACAACTTGATAAATAAATAAGCATCACCACAAACTTAACTATATCAATATGCATGTTTTAGTTTATCCAAATGCATATGAAAAGAAGTGGCCATTAGGTATCAATTAATAAAGGTTAGAATGCCTCCATTAATATCAAAGATATTTATCTATACCTATGCATATTAAAACCCAATATTTCTTTATGCATTATGTCAAATTCCCTCTTATTTTATTTGTTTGGAGCGAGATGATTCCAATATATCATGGATAAAAAAATCACTATCATTTTAGAAGTAAGTTCTTACACAAAGATGAGGATAGTTTGTTCAGAGATTACCTTAAATGGAATGACCAAATTCTCCCATATTGCCCATCACCAGCTTTGGGAGAAAGAAGATAATGCTATAGTGGAATAGCATCATCCATGTCATTTGTTTTATTATTAAAATTTAAAAATGAAACTATCATAGCAATTAAATATTATTTAAGAATATGACAATTTTATTTTAAAATCTAATCTTATATATATAATTAAAATTAATTTAATATAAATCAATTAATTTTATTTAATAATAAAATCAAACAATTCGATTCAAATCAAATTAAGTATTCCTATTATACACATACGCATACTCTAAATAAGATTATAATTTACATTAATTATAATTTTACCACGATAAAATTATAATTATACTCTCTCACTTATTCAAAAAAATTTGTGTATTTTATTATTAGCACTTATTAAACTTCTCATGTTAAGATTACAAATACTCATTGATTAAATTAAATTACTAACAATCTAATTCAATCAATCTCTAAGTGTTTCCTCTTAACTTCTCACTTATATTATTTAAAATGTTTCTTCAAAATTCATCTGCAAGGTTTGACAATATCAAAACTTATAAGCTTCCTCAAGGGGGCTTCATCAATCCTTCTAATAGGACATGAATTCTATTAGCAATCAATATTCACCAAACACACTTAATAAAGTTTACAATTCATAGAATTCATAAATCTATTTCTAGATCACACTCTTTATGAAAGAAACAAGCTATTAACAAGTACATGTGATATTAATTACTTCAAAAATAAGAGTGATAATGTTTATAATAATAATGATATATTTTATTTTATATGTCAGTATAGAATAATCATGCCATTGTATTCCCGTTTAATAAACACAAGTGTACTAACATTATAAGTTAGAATTTTGCCATTCTTCAAAATTAAAATAGACTTACTAAAATCTCATGTTATAATCTTATCGATGTATTGTCCAATTCTATATAGATTATGAACAACAAACTTATATTCCACAAGAACTGAAGATTTGATCTTCCTTGCATAAGTCAATCTCTACAAACTAATTTATCTACTATACAAAATAAAGGACACATGCATTTTATTATATTTAGCATATTACATATTCTTTCATTAAAACAAGAAATTGATGCAAACTAATTAAAAGAAAAAAAAATGAAAATGGATTTTAGTATAAAATAGTTTCAACAATTTTCCCAAAATCCAAAATCATCAAAGAGGGAGTTAAGATTAGTTTCTTATCTTAGCTGTCTTTTCAAATATTTTCTTCCTTCCTCCTTGATCACATAAAAATAAGAATTGAGAAAAAATCACACAAAAATCTTACTCTTCTCCCAAGCTCTAGCTTCTTCTCTTAAGCCCTAGCTTCTTCTCTCTCACTTTCTAAAAAAACATGAATGCCTAAATGAGCATTCCTTAAATAAATTTTATCTTATACAAATATTATTAGTTTATGTTTATGTTCTCATCCAAATGTTATTAGTTTTATGCGTAAGGACTTATCTAAATATTATTAGTTTTATGCGTAAGGACTTATCTAAATATTATTAGTTTTGTGTGTAAGTCCTTATCCAAATTAGTAAATTACAAATTTATCCTCGAGCTTGATTTAATTCTAATTTTATAATTTTTCTGTACGCTTCATTAATCATTATTTCTATCACCTAAAAGTAAAAATATAATAAATAAAATAAAAATAATAAAGAAAAAAAATAAATAATAGCATAAAATAATATAAGGTAAAATAATAAATTAATAAATCTACTTTTTGTGACATTACAATAATACTCAGAAGCAACAAAGAGTTAAAAGGATAGAAAGAATAAGAGAAAGCCATAAGGGATGCTAAAATAGTAGAGAAAGCTATGACCAACAATATTATGACTTTTTCCAAAGTCATAGCTCCCACTACAATAATATTTTACAAAGTCATGGCATCCACATAACCCACTGCTCAACTCACATTCACAGCCAAGACACATGAAGAAGTGGAAATGGAAGAAGTGATGTAGCTTATTCAAAGTAAGGAAGAGAAGGATGATTGGTCATATAATGACTATGCAAATGGTAAACAAAATATCCAATGTAATCTTTATTTTCTACACCATTTTAGAAAGGAAAAGCAATTTGAGCAATTTGAGAAGATTCCAAATATCTTCAAAAAAATAGAAATTAACACCTCTTTCACTGAAGTCTTATCTTAATTGTCTCACTATGTGACATTTATGAAGGATATAATGGATAACAAGAAAAAAGTTGAAGGCATATAGAATAGTAAACATGATTGAAAAGTATAGTATAATTATTCAAACTACTCACTTGAGAAAGCTCAAAAATTTAGAAAGTTTTATGATTTAATGTATTATTGGGGACATTTTGCAGAAGGTACTATGTGATTTGGGAGTATCATGACTTTATTATGCTACCTAATTTTATTAGTTAAACAACATTTCAAAAACTTATTAATGAGAGTATCACATCAACAAAGATCCATAAATACATAAATCATACAAGTAGTAAATTAGAGTTTCAATTAGATATCAATCCCATAGAGATTATATTGGTAATTTGGTTATTTAATAGTGAGACAATTCATTTTTAGTAAATATATATTCATGTTGTTTGTCATTATTAGATCATTGGGTTTATTCATTTAATCTATGTAATGATGTTTAAGTTACTCCACTTATATTATGTTTGGATATAGAATGAAGGTTGTGGTATTGTGCAATAACTTTTTCCCTAACTACATACAAGGTAGTTATCACCATTGAGTTCATCCCAATGGGGGTTCCCTCAAAGCTATCTCCTCAGTACACCACTACCAAGACAATACTTTATTTCTACTCAAGAGTCATTCAAAATCCAATACATTTTAAGCAACTTCACCAATTGTGCTTGATAATTATTTCATATGAACACTCTTATTCTTCCGTCTTAAATATCATAAAGACCAAAGATTGATATGATTTAAGTATTTACTCTTTTAGTTTCATAAGCATTATACTCTTAAAATTAATGTATGCTTTTTTTAAGTTTCACGGGTGAAAAATACATGAGTAAAAAAAACTCACAATAGCTATTACCAACTTGTGAGTCATAATATATTTGTACGTGCCCTAAGGTTTTCTTATCACCATCATTCTTGGTGATGATGCGACTCATGTGCTAAAGATGAATACTTTAGAAAAATGTTTTATTTAACATCCATCCCAATTGAGAACTACTTTTTTAGACATGTAGAATGTATGGGAAAGAAAAAAACATTCACACTTTTGGAATTCATAAGCATCATACTTGTAATGATTAAGTTTCCCAATTTGTAGGTTTCCATATATAGGTTTATCTCATGCATCATAGTTGGAAGGGCTGTCACTTTTTTCCTATCATATGTGTGAATGAACTTTGTAGTTTACTTATTATCATCCACCGTGATAATCTAACAAAAATCTATCAATAGTCAAAAATCTAGTTAAAGTTATATTTAATCTCTTGTCCATCATTATTCCTAAATAAAATAAATCAAATACATTTATTCATAAATATAAAACCAATGTCACATCATATATATTAATTTAGACTAACCGTAGATCCACACTATTTTAGTAAAAATTCTCGAATATACCCTAGAGAGGGGTGTTTAAAATCCATGACCCCGATTCTAGGGATTTCATTATATCTCCCATCCCTAGCATGCTTTTGTAAACCATATGAAGTCTAAAATTCACCATAATATTTGGTAGAAAGTCTTTATAATAGAAAGTCACTATACTATAAAATAGTCATGGCTTAGTGTGTTTGTCTTCTTGTCTTTAATAAAGGGTTGTGGCACTAGGAAATAGTTTTGACATGGTGAATGGCTTCTCATATTAATATATAGGCACAATATTGTGATAAATCCATAACATTGGTATTGATCATTTTTGATTATTATATAGCTTTGACACTAGAAATTAACCAATACACAAAGAATGTTTTTCTTATATATCTTGGGGCTGTGGTGTTGGGAAATGAACATGACACACATTATCTTTTCATATGTCTTTAATTGTCCATGACACTATGGGTGGTTGTAACATTAGCCTTTTATTCTCTTATATATCATGTTTTCGTGGTGCTACAAAAATATCATAGCACTCTAATTAGCTTGAGCATAAAAGTCATGCCTTTTTTTTGAGCATAAGAGATGTGGCCTTGGGGAATGGTCATATTTGAGTAATGTTCTCTATAACTTTTAGTATCCAAAAAGCCATGACTCTAAATAATTATCATAATTTTAGACTGATTAGTTTTGGCTCTATAACTCTCGGTAGCTCAAAAGTTATGATTTTTAAAAAATGTCATTGCTGACTTGAGACTAAGACCATATTAAAGAAAAAGTCATGATACTTGGACTTGGTCATTATATTTAGTACTAGTGAGGTATTTGATTGTTGTGGCATAGAATTAATAATCTGGTCATTTAAATTTCATAAGTATGATTGTTACTTCATAATAATATCACAGCCATAAAGAATGTGCTGCACAATGGAAGGATAATGCTAATGTAAAGTTTTTTATTGATTTTTAGGTAGAGTTTTATCCAAAAATGGACATCGAAACTTCACAAGGTTACATGTGCTACTTTTTTAACTAAATACATCTAAAAACCTATCAATTTCATGACTATTCATCAAAACTTGCTAAAATTTTAAAATCATGAAATCAATCTATAATTTATTTTATTCCAAGTGTACACAATAGATAAAGTACCAAAATACCTACAAATATTTAATAGATCAAATACCAAATAGGAAGTGTCATCTTGATATTATTGTCCATAGTACATAGGTTGAACCTTAATGAAATTACTCCAACATTTCTATCACTATAGATGGCTGCCAATTGATCAAGTTTTTGAGTGGGATAATTGAAGATGCTTTGGTCAAGGTTAGCAAGCTCAATTTCTTATTGATTTTATTGTGCTAGATATGGTGATAAATTTTTTAGCTATAATAGATGATAAATATTTTATTGTGCTAGATATGCTTCATTGAACTTATGACTATTTTTAGCTACTAAATATGCATTAATAGATATAAAGAAGAGAAAATCATAATTTATGTAGGTGAAGAGCAAAAAAATTAACCTATACACAAGCATGTAGATATTAGATAATGATGATAAAGATTGCTAGAGAATAAATAGTTTCCTATACACAATCGATAAAGAAATTGTTGATGTAAAAAAATGCAAGTAAATTTAATAAAGAAGACTATTGTGAAATCAAAATATTTTTCAAATTAATGACTTCCAAAGAATCATCGCCAACCTACACCAAATATGACAAAATTCATAATTCAAGAATAGAGAGAAAACTTGCCAAGGGAATTTACAAAATTGTAGAAAAAGTACTAGTGAAATAAAGTCTATTGATAATCATTGATTTACTAGAAGAGAAAGATGATATAAAAGACAAAAATCCATGAATTAGAAGGAAGATAAAGAGATAGTCATTATAGTGAATAAAGTAATGGCTTTTGAAGAAGTCATGACTTTACATGCAAAATATATGAAATAAATCATGGTAGGAGATAAAGTTGCACCATTGATGAAATAGAAGATTAAAGAAAAAGCTATGACTTATTCCAAAATCACGACAAAAGATATCTAGAGAGCAATTCTTAATGTTGTGACTTAACAGCAAGCAATAGCCCTATCAGGGGTTATCACATGTAATGATGTTATGAGTTTTCACAATGTAGTGGTATTTACCAACAAATAATCTAATGGTATAAATAGACTTGAATACTTGTAAAATTACTGACCAAATTAGAGATTTGATATTGGTCTAATTAAGTCATGATACTTAAACCTAGTGTTGACTTTCTATCAAGTCAAATGTAATCATGACACTTGATTCATCCATGACTTTTTTGTAAGTCAGACAAAGTTATGGCACCCGAACTTTGTTATGACTATCATTTTTTAAAGAAAAAGTCATGCCCATGTGCAGCAAAATATTCATTAGACATGATTAAACCCTAAACCATATAAAGCACAAACCCTAATTTTTACAAAAATATTTTTTTTCTTTTTATTCATCACTCTAAAGAAACATACTATGACTCTATTTTTAAAGATCTAAGCTACCATAAAAAAGAAGATATATATTTTGAAGCTAAGAGTGAGAAAAAAAGGGACTGAGATGAGTATAAAGGCCAAGAGTAAGTGATAGAAGTAATTCACCATCGAGATTCCTTTTAAAGTCATGGTGCACAAACCAATTTTTCTCACGGAAAGGGGAAGGAGATGGATGAGTTCAATTCTAGCTAAGAAGAGTTTTGTAGGTGACAAGAATTTAGTAAATTCATCACATCTTTCTAGCCAATGATAGATAGAAGAAATTGAGCTTGATTTTGCACCCATATAGAATGAGAGAATGTAATGATCATAAATGAATTTTACTCCAACCTAGAAGATATGCAAGACAAGCAATGCTACATATGATAAATTTTAGTATGGTTTGATAGAAAACTTATAAAAACAATATTTGGATTACAAGGAACTATAGATGGTATAGCATTCAAATTTTTAAAGTTGGTATAGAACTGCAAGACAAATAACAAGATGTTGACATATGGAAAAGGGACTTGAAAATTTTCATCAAAAAGTACATATGAATACATATTGAAGAGAAAACTCATAAAAGAAAGAAATATCTGATTATACTTTTTATGCTCTATTTTTAGATGACTCTCCATCTCTCCATAATCACACGAGATTGAATGATCTCATTCTTCACCATAGTGAGAAATATATGATTCATGTGGGGAGTATCTTGCCTTTCAATTATAGGAATTCTTAGCCCAGATATGTTACTGCTCCATGATTATGATACTATATCGAGCCAAAGGAGTCTTGAATAATGAAGATAGAGATGATTAATGTCCAATGATGTACTCATGATATTAGTAGGTATGAAGAGAGGGATTGAAAATGATAAGAAGAGGAAGTTGGTTTTTGAAATGAGAGAATTAACCAATGTTGAGAAAAAAAGTGTCACTTTTTCTAAAGTTGATTTAGAAGTAATGGAAAGAAGTAGAGGTAAACTTGATGAAGAATTACTACTTTGATAAGATTTTATGATGGATAAACAAGGAGAATTAGAAGAGGTCTTCGACCCTATTAAAAAATATGAAGTTGAAGGTTAATGATATAAAAATTCACTAAGGTGGAGTAATGGGATGCATTTAAGGGAGATACATTGGAATAAGAAGTGGCTATTTGTGTCGACATAAGAAATATTTGAGAATTATTTTATAAAAATATTAGAAGAGGTAATGAAAATAGTAAAGGATAGCATGATAAAATATCCCGAATCATTTGGGAAACTCCATGAAACTTTTACAAATGAGTGGTAGAAAATGGTAAAGGGAATAGATGAATAAATAGAGTATAATATGAAGTATAAAGAGAAATAGTAGATAAAAAACTATGAGAAGTACAATGAAAACAAGAAACACATGAACTTTGCATGTAGCTCATTTGAATATTCACTAAACTCAATTAGAAGATTAAAAATGTTTATGCAATATGGTTGTCAAGATGATGAAGCAAGCAATAAGCAATAAAAAAGATGTAGAGAGACCTTCCACATTTATGATCATATTTGAACCTTCTAGAATGAAGTTCTTGTTGAAGGATTTGGATTCCTATGGCCAACCACGTTGTCCATCTTCTTCTCCATAATGATGTAATTGTGATTATTTTGTTCATTTGTGGTTCGATGCTCTACAAGATTTCTGAAGAAAAGAAAATATTTTCCTCGAGGAGTAATACTTTTAGTGTGTGAGTTTATTAGATACTTCATGTATTAATTTTTTGGGCTATTTGCCATAATTTCTTAATTTGTTTGTGCTAATATGGGTTTTAAATGAATAGGTTTCATGGCTTAGTTACATTATTCACAAGCCTATTGAGAAGTCACAACAACATTTTTTGGTCACACCTCTATAAAATAAGTTGTGATAATCTTTGTATACGGTGACTCTATCACTAAGTTATTATGAATTTTGAGTGCACAATATTATCTTTTTGGTTGCAATATTTTCTTGGAGTCATGACCATATTTTTTAAAAATACAATGGTCATAAAACATAATGATTGTCATATAGTGACTGCCTCTTTCAATGCATAAGTATATTTTGACTCAAAAAAGAGGGAGAACATGAGAAGGATCCAATATTGTTTTGTTATTTGATCTAACATGTATGCCATATTATATAGTCACTTTGATGTCGTGTATGCCTCAAGTATAATAAGAAAATATCAATTAGTTTCCAAGACAATTTATTGGACATCTCTTAAAAATATCATTAAATATTTTAGAAAGACCAAGGGCATGTTTATTGTGACTTTTTTATGGTGCCACAAACTTGTTTTTCTCACCACAATACCAAAAGTTTGTTGGATGATTGTATATATCCATTAGTATACAATTAAGATATTGATCCCACATATATTATTATGGTAGTTTGATCAATTACGAGTGAATTAACTGCTACTTAAGTTAACAAGATCGACTTTAATCTCATACCAATACATAAACTCTATAGTTGATGTACTTTCTTATGTATGGTGACGTCTTCTTTTAAATTGTGACAATGTCATCCTTAATTATTGGACAACGGGTAGGAAGGTGTGAATAGGACATTACTTCTTTGGCATACAAAGTGGGTATTGATTATGAACTATCAATATCATGGATTGTACCTTTGTAGTTATGCCTTTGGTATTCTCCTACTAAAACTATACTTATTCTATTCATATGTCATTCACATTTCTACTCATTTTGAGTAATATGTCAATTACCCTCGATGATTATTCTGAGTGTACATTTTTATTCTCCAACCTCAATTATCATGAAAGATATGAAATGATATGATAATAATTATGTGTGTGTTTTTAGCTTTTGAGTGCCATACCAACATCAATTAACATACATTTTCCTAGTAATCTAGAGGGTGAGTCCTTTTAAAAGATACATAATGAAATGGTCTTGATGGAATTTGTGCTTTTAGCTTCATTAGCCCATAGTAATATTGATTAAACTTACAAAAATCTAGAGTTTTCACATATTGATATATCACATGAGGTGGAAATTAATGGGTTATCACTTCCTATTAATGCCAACATTGCGTGTATGTCCTATGGTTTGTCTATCATCATCCTACATATTCCCTTGTGTAACCTAGAGATAGACATATTAGATAGTGAAATCCTACATAGCTTTCTCGATAAACAACCATATCCATCAATATTTAAAGAATAATAAAACTATAATTATTCATCACAAAACTATATTCATTATACATGATTACATAAACTAACCCTAGATCCCTGCTTAGCATAACATTCAAAAAGATTTTACATGAGAATATTGAATGATCATCTCGTTGAATTGGGCATTCATCATATGTAATTACATAAACTTACCTATCACCATTGCGAGACATTTGACTCGAGCTTCTCTTCCTAGATGGGGAAGGCGATGCACCTTGGTGTGACATTAGATTGCTTCATTTTTACCACTTTTGGCGTGGCATTAGAAATTTTTTTTTCATTAAGTCCATTTTTTATATCTATAGGTCTTGTAGTATACTACATCAATTTAATGAGTTCTATGTCATGATGTTGGGTTGAGGCTGAGATATTAAATAAACTTTAAATCTTCTCAATATCTCAACTGAATTCCACGAGCTCCACGAAGGAGCTCATCGAACTCCACAAAGGAGCTCGTCGAGCTCATTGGAACTCAACAGAGCTCCATGATGGAGCTCGAGGAGCACTAGTGAGCTCCATCGTGTAGCGAGCTCCAAGATGGAGCTTGTGGAGAGGGGTGGGAAGAGGGGCGAGGGGTCGGAAAGAGGGAAGAGGGGCGAGGGGTCGGAAAGAGGGGAGAGGGACGAGGGGTCGGAAAGAGGGGAGAGGGGCGAGGGGTCGGAAAGAGGGGCAAGTGGTCAGGGGTCAGGGCAGATGAGCGAGGGGAGATGGGCGAGAGCGATGGCGAGGGTAAGGGGCAAGGACGAGGGCGAGTGCAAGTGTGAGGGGCAGGGGAGAGGGACAAGGTAGTTTAGGACTTACATTTTTAAGTGCCCTTATTTTTAATTTATTTATAATTTTGTAACTTTTTTCAAATATTAAAAGTTAAGTTTCTAATTTTTAAAAATTTTTAGGGTAGTACCCCAAAACATAATTTCTCCAAAATTTAAATCAAAACTACTATTTGAAATTTTAAAACCACTTTTTGAAATTCAAAAACCACTTTTTGATTTTAAAGTGATTTACCAGGATATATGTGTGTTTATATATATATACACACACCCATATAACATGACAAGACTCGACCTAGATACCTTCCTAGGATTTCCCGGGTGGTCCCGCCTAGTGAAGTCCCACTGCATAATTCCTAGGGAATATCCAAATGGAACTAAACTTTTTTAAAAAATAAACACATGCATTAATATAAAAAAACCATAACAATAGCTCAAATCCACAACTAACTCATCTTACTGTTGGTCATAACCACAAATACACATAATAAAGACTCATATTAATTCAATACTAGGATCAAATCATTCAAAGAGTGTTTGCAAATTTAGGGGTATAAATAGAAATAAACAAGTCTAATAAAATAAAGACAGATAGATAAGATGGAATACTGCAACTGTCACAGAAAGAATAATGTAGAAGCTGGCATGAGGTAGGTCTCTATGAACTACCTGGACTTAGGGAATAAATTTAAAACAATAATTGTGAAATGATAAATCTCAGTAAGTGGCATAAATTATAAGAAAAAATAATGTTTTTATTTTTGAAAATTCCTTCCCCCTATACCTCACTTCCACTCTTTTGTAAGGATTCTCAATTAAAATCATTTCACAAAACTCAAACTTATACCCAAATCAACAATATGAAAATCATGCTCAAAAATTTTACCAAAATTATTATTAAGAAAATTATAACTTGAATTTATTAATAGCATAAAAATTGAGTACAAAATAATCATGAAAATATAATTACTATAAATATTCAAATGGTTATAGCATACTCAGAAATCAACAATGTACCATATCATATACCCATCATAAATCGGGGGATACCCCACCTCACGACCTTCAACATTGAAAGACGCCATGATGATGATGATGATAATAATAATAATAAATAATCAGGTAAACTTAATATCATGACCGTGAAAATATTATATAATCGTTGGATTAAACCAACCTCACGACACCTTGTAAATAGTATATATAACCGTTGGATGAAACTAACCTCACGACACCGAGGAAATAATATATAATTGTTGGATGAAACCAATCTCACAACACCATGGAAATAATACATAATTATTGGATGAAACCAACCTCACGACATCGTGGTAAACCTAGTGCACTATATTATAAATGCTAAATCGAACCTCTAGCACTATATGGTACATCCATTTATAACAACCCACACATTATCCTTACTCACATATACTTTTCTAGCGATACTATATTATAAATTAAGAATTTATGAATTTAATTTCAACAACCCAATCAAATATATTAGTGAATTTTAATTTATCAATTCATGCCGAAATTGAGAAATTCCACAATGAAAATATTCAACATAACCAATTTTAAGCACACAAAACTTTAAAAATATTTAACATACTTAAAATCATGAAAATCTCAAAATCCATTTCTCAAACTAATAAATTTTCAAAGTGGTTTAAAATCTCAATCTATATACCAAAATATTTAAAATTTATAAACCACTCACATATTATAGATACTCAGTCATCCTCTCTTGCAGTATTGTCTCTAGGCTTAGTGTGAGTGCTTGTAATATAATAAAAATATACTTTTGACTCCAATAACTAAACCAAAAACATTGGGATGCTCTAAATATCTTAGAATAATTTTTAGAACTATGAAATTATCTAAATTAGATTCTAACAGATCCAATTATACAATGTGCCCTATAGGCCCTTTACCTAAAATTGAGAGTTTTCAGCAAGAAGCTAATATTTTGAAATTAAACCTTCCAATAAATCATAAAAATATCTAATTTCACTAATCTAACTTCATTTTTACCTAGTTTGATTAGTTGATGCCCAATTTTAGTCTAAATCTTTTCAATAATTACTCTAAATGACCCAAAAATGGAAAATTAATCAAATGATGTTCAAAATCTATAAAAATTATATCAACGGAATGCCCAAGATACAAGGAACGTAGTAGTACCCTTACTTTGGTCCAAAAGTTACTGTGGTAGCTAGAAAACTTGATCAAACTATTGGCCAAACTTGTTTTTATCGTATCTTTCAAATGATGAGAAATTTGAAGAAAAGGACCACGAAAATGAATTTAGAGGATTCAAAAACAAGGAGGAGCTATGGGTGGGCCTGGAATGGCCAGAGAATAGAGAAATCCGTCTAAACCTAATTGGCTTTAAAATGAGTTGAAATGACTCAGTTCGGGATCCACATGTCTTAGTTGAATATGAGTATTTTGGGACTACGATTCTATTTAGGCACATAAAACTAGATTTATATAGAGCATATGGTTATTTTCAGGTAAAAATTGGGGACAATCATTGATACTAATAAAATACTATCGTTTGAATTTTCCAGGGCTATAACTTTTTATCCGTAAGTCATATTTTTACGTTCAACCCATCTATGAACTTGTATCGATGAGACATACGAAATGATATATTTATTCAATTCAAAATTATTTACCCTTGAAAAAGTCAGCTTGGCGCCACCTACTAATTGTTGTTTAAACTTGGCCGAATATATACAAAATCTTTATATGAAGGTTTATATACTCACTTATATATATATACATATAAACCAATATAACATATATACTTATATATATATATATACTTATTTAAATAAATAAATAAATATACATATATGTATGTATGTATGTATACCTATACACACATAAATACATGTATACGCACGCGCACACACACATTTATGGTTACTATATGTAAACCATATTTATAAATACATTTGTATATATCTATATATGGTTTTATATATATATATATATATATATATATATATATATATATATATATATATATATATATATATATATAAGATTATATATATGTATACACCTTTATATATGCTATATAGGTGTATATATATATATATATATCAATAAATAAATAAATAATATATATATATATATATATATATAAGTTTTGATTTAAAAAAAATAATTTTTTTTCGACATCTAATTTTCATATTTTCAAAAACTATTTTTTATATGAAAAATTGATTTTTATTTTTTGACAAATGAATTTCGAATCAAAAAGTAATTTCTAATTAAAAATAATTGTTTTTGATTTTAAAATTGTTATTTTCAATTTTATTAAAAAATTATGGTTTAAAATTAGTTTCATGCATTTGAGTACACTAAAAATTAATATTTTTTTTATTTTGATATATATATATATTTTAAAATTATTATTATTTATTTAATTTGAGAGCTTGTTATTGCATTTACATTAATTATTATTTTTTTGTAATAAAATAATATATTGTTTCCCTCTGAGGCACTGAGTACTTCATGTAACAGGGGTAGAGCCTTGATTTGGGCCAGGTCATGTACTCTATTTTTCAAGTTGAATTTTAAAATAAAATCCAACTGGATTGCTAGGCTGGTTTACCGTGTCATTGGGCTAGTTAGATGGGTCATGTTTGGCCCAGCAAGAGGTACATATCGTGCCGTCTTGTCATGACATGAATGGTGATAGGGTCAGTCTGCCCCAGCCCGTGGGACGGTTCCAAGCCTTATTGTGCTGGGCCAGGCATGGCTGAACCAGGCCGGGCTCTTGGTCAGGCTCGTGCCGCTAGCCCCGTTTGACATCTCTAAACACAGAGCTAGTTGAGTCCTGGGTACTGCGGCAATGGAAGGCTTTCATATTGCCAGGAACCGTGATAGCATGGGAACAACCAATCAAGCATTGCCATTGCCAGCCGTTAGGCTTGGAAATCCGTTTATTGTTAAAGTAGGTCGAGTATTTACCGGATTTGGCGTGGGTTGTGGTGTCGGCATCGGAGTGGGACGCCCCATATACTTGGGTACCGATTAATATATTTTTTGGTTTTTTCAAATGGAAGGATTTTAAGTAGCGACACGTGGAAAACAAAACATATGTATCATCTGAAGAACTAACAGTAATTCATCTGCAGGATACATTATCCTGATTCCAAAATATGGTTCTTATATCTCCCGCTATACATGATTGGTCACAGTATAGGTGTCAAGCCGTGCTGTGTTGCATTGATGTTGGGTAAAACTGGAACAATTTGGCGACTAACCCACGCTAGCCTGGGGCAGTTGTCACATGCAGCAGTCTGCAGCCCCGCCACCAATGACCAGCCCATCCATCAGCCACCAGGCAGCAGGCTCCAGTCCAGGCTGCAGCCATATACCTGGCAGTGGCACGGGCAGGGCAAACTAGACTGGCCAATGCACTACTACTGCAAAATTAAAAGGCTAATGTAGGCAGCCTGCTTGCTGCATTTTAAATCATTAATATAAAATAAACGTAAAAACATTATAAAATACACTTCAAAGTTTGATTCTGAAAGCATAATCTAAAGTAGAAAAAAAACTCCGATGAAATGCATGTCAGTCTAATGTCATTCTATCTAGGGATCATTATTGCTCATTATCTTGGTATTATATTATTTGTGTATGTAATTATCAATTTATAGTTATTTTATTTATCATGAAAATTTATATATGAATCTTTCTAGTTTTTTAAATATGTTAGTGTTTTAATGATATCTGATTGTAGTATTATCTTTCTATTTGAAATTTAATTTATAGACATAAAAAAATAGTCTTTTATATTACGTTAGATATCATAAATGCTAGTAGATTATATGTTATTTTAGATAGTACGAGAAAAATGAATGCATATATTTTTATTAATTTAATTTATCAAAAATTTTTATATCTCCTTGAAATAAAATAGAATAGTAATTAGTATTTAAATATTTCGGTAATCATTCTTATTTGAGGGATCTCTCAATTATTTTTTTCTTGCTAATTGAATTAAAAAATTTTCATTTATGAATATAATATTGATCTCCATACCCAAAGGATTTTTACAATTATCATATTTATTTTTATAATACAAAAATATATTATTTGTAAATTTTATTTTTTGGTAGTCTAGTTCTTATTACTGATTTATATAAGTAGATATGTATTTGATAATATTTTTTATTTATTTTATCTTAATCTTAGTATTCCTATAATTAATCAAGTAATAAAGAGATGAAATAAAAAATTAATTGATTAAATATTTTTTTATCTCAATAATTATGACATAAAAATTAGGGTGTTTTTTATATATTTTAAAGATATTATTAATATTGCATATATACATAAGTATAATGCATATGGTGGGAGTGTATATAGATAAATACATATTTATCATTTCATAAAGATAATGAGTCTTAAAAATAAACTTTTATGTCAAAATTTGTTGTGTTCTTATTATTTTTCTAATTTTTCATAAAAATAATGAATCTTATCTCCTACACAAATAAGATGCATATGGTTATTTTGAGATTTAATATAAAGATAAAGTTTATGATGACGATAATAATCACCTGTGAAATACTTTGTACTCAATATTTACTTGAAGAAATGAATTGCTCACTTTCTTTTTTAACAAATCTTTATTCTAATAGTTAGATAGTAAGATATATAAATTCTAATCAGGTATTTCTTGAGCAGATAAAATACATATATATAATTTTTTTTATTTCTAGGAGAAGATTCATAATTATAGTATTTCTATAATCTATGTTCCAATCACAAATCAACTTGCAAATATTTTTTACTAAAGTCTTGGATAAATCTCAATATATATTTTTTTAATTTCATGTTCTAGATTTATATGCATAAACTTGAAGATGTTATAATTTATTTTTTGTTGTTTTTTATTTTTTATTTTATTGTAGTATGGATGAGATCACCCAACATGTGATATGCCTTAATCTATTTAGTCTATCATATATAATGTTCTCTTGTATATTATTCATACTGAGTTTTATATTTGATATTAATTTTTCTTATGGCTTGAGCTTGTGCAAGATGTATGAGTTTTTAATTTATTTGAGTGTTTTACTTTTATCTATATATATATATATATATATATATCTATGTATATTACATACTAAATTTTGAGTAAAAAATTAACTATTATTTTCTGGGTGCCTTTCTGAACATGTATGTGAATAAGTTGATTTTTGGTGGGTACAAAATCACTTATAATTGAGTTACCATGTATTTTCTTTTTGATAAAATGATACTTTACCTAATTGTATTGTGCATACTTGTTAAAAATTAAAATAGTAATGTGTTGTATTGTCTAATCTTTGAAAAGATTTGTTACAAATTAAAATGTAAAAATAAAATAGATTAAAATAATGCAATACACTTATGAAAAATATATATTAGATGTTTATATATAGAGCAAAAATGATTGAGACAAATCACAAATTGGGTGCTCTTATTAAAACTACAAAAAATAAATTGAATAATAAGAAAAATAAAACATCCCCGGTGGATTGTTGCATACAAGTTTACAATCAATCTTAAAGAAAAGAAAAATAAGTTGATGTCTCTTTTAAACTTTTGTGAAAATATTTATTGACTATTCTACTATTTGAATGTATATCATAATAATGATTTCATTTCGAATCTTTTTTTTAGGATGAAATAATTTGTTTCTATATGTTTGTCTTAGAGGTGTCAAACGGGCTGGCCCAGCACGGCACGGCCCATTTTTCACGAGCACGGTCGTGCTACCGTGCCGTGCCGGGCCCGCTCGGGCACGCCTTGCCAAACACGGTCGTGACTCGTGAGTCATGACTCATGTCACGCCTCGGCACACGTGACACGCCGCCAGTGCCACGCGTGCCTGCGTGAACCGGCACGGGATGGACCTGTGCCTGCGTGCCGTGCCAAGGCACGGCACGGGTCTTTCTTAACCCGGGCACGACACGGGCCTGGGCCCGGTTTAAGAATGTGCCGGGCCGGCCCGGCACGTTTGACACCTCTAGTTTGTCTGCTCATGAAATACTAAATTAGAGGTAATATGCTTTGTTTTTGACTGTTACAATAAAGGATAACTAGAGAAGAGTACATACCGATTTCTTCCATCAGATATCACATTCAAAATATCTTATAAGTAATTATTATAATTGATACTATTTTTGTTGTACATACTCAATCTCTTTCATTTAGTTAGTTTCATATTCAATGATTTTTGAATATTTTTTATTAGTTATAATAATATTTTTAGAATAAAAAAAATTTAAAATAACAAGTCATGATCATTTGTAATATGAATTTTGATTGCTTAGTTTGATCATCATGTCATACTAGACATGATCATGATGTGAATTTTGAATATTTATCATTGGTTATAATAATATGGTAGAAGTGTACACAAATAAACATATTTATTATATCATAAAAAGTTTTAGGAATTTCAAGAATGAAATTTTTGTCTCATAATTTGGATTGTCAATAATAATTTTATCACTTATATTATTGACGTAATCAGATATTATTTGTTAGTAGCTAACACATAAATCTAGTATTAGGTAGGCATAATTTAAATGGTATTAACATCTATTTAAATTTTTTTAGGCCTACCGATAAACATGAAGTGTAAAATTCTTGTTGTCTGTTAGGTTTTTTAAAGTATTTAAATATATTTTTTATGTTTTTTAATGTGAAAATTTATTTTTATTCATGTTAATACTATTAGGTTAATTATATGACATATATATTTAACATAAAAAATATTTTCTAAGGGTCCATCTTTAATGGTTCTCATAATATTAATTGAGACATTATTATTTGTAGTATTATTGAAAATGTTAATTAAAAATTTTATTTTGAATATTATATTTCTAAAAGATTTTGGATAGACACTCATATATGGTGTGACCATCTTAAGGATGAATAATCTAATGAAATTTTATAATTTTTTTATTTAGTTTCTATTTAGAATTAACTAAGAGGGTAGTGACGCATACAAATGCATCATTATCATGGGCACTCCAAATATTGAACGTGATGAAGATCACTATGCTGTATTTTTTGAGTTTGCTGATTATTAATAATTTTTTTAAATATAAATATTTTATTATATTATTCATACTGGTAGACATAGAAATTCTATGGTAAATAAATTAGAAATAAGTTTGTATAATATAAATTAGTCTAGAATTCTTTGAAATCTAATCGGTAGATTAATTCTAGAATTTAATTTTGTCATGTAATCTCTTCTAAAATCCAAACTCATTATGGTAAATAAAGATCATTGAAGTTGAAGTTGTTCTAACTTCAAAGACTCTGTTGTTCTGTTTTGGTTGCCTAAGATCTAATATATCATATTTTTTGGTGTATTGATCAGCATGTTTCTTATGATGATCAATATCACTAATATTTCTACATGTATATATTTTTTTATAATATATATTATGTTAAATATTCTATGCTAGACTGCTACTTATTGAATTTTTATTTTTTATTATGTTAAAGCATGTATATGCCATTAGAGTTTATTTATTTTTAGGTTTTTTAGGTGCATGAGTTGAGACTGAAAAAAATTTAGTTTTGATCTAGTTATTATTAATATATAATATCAAGTTTAATTTATTTTCATAATATTTATTATTTTTGATTTTTTAATCTAGGAAACTAATAGTAGGAGAAAAATAGTGTTTTATAATTTTTTATTTGTTATTATTAATTAATTTATCTAGAAAATATTAATTAAAATATATATGCAATGTAATATATACCTTTATTTTATGTGAGAAGTAGACATTTTTTTACTTCTACCTTGTATGCTTATGCCTCGAAGTTGCAACTCATCATTAAAATTACTTTGGTGTTCAACAAAATTAAAATTATAAATCATAAAAAAAATTGTTGGCACAAGGAACTATGATGCTTTTAGAAAAAAAAAAGAAGAGATAAGAGATGAAAAGAGATTATAAATAAACTATGAAAAATAAAATATATTAATATGCTATTTATAGAAATTTTGTTTGATTAAAAAATTATATGTATATTTTTTTAGGGCATTAATTCAATAGCCGTCATATATCACATAGTCATTGGATTAAATTTAATGGTTAAAAATTATAATTTTTTATTATATTTTTGGCTGACAGGACATTGACTTATGTTGTTCTATCAGATGTATCTAGTTTGTAAGAAACCATTTTGAAATGACTAGAGTTTTGAAATGTGGCATGTGCAACATTTCGTGGCTTGTGTGCCTGACAAGACACAAGGTATATGCAACCTCGACATGACATGACAAGAGCCATGCCACTAGTAGGCATGATCATGGTCGAAGCATGGTTTTTGACTGTGCATGTCGGGCCTGACATGCCATTTTCATGCTGTGCCTCGTGATGGCCTTTGGCCCTCAATCCACTTGAAACCTTTATATTTGTGCATGAAGTGAGATTACAACTAAAAAAACCAGTGATCCTTGAAAAATGATGGATCTATTACTGTGTTAGAGATTAATTTTATTAATTTTTTTGAAATAAGTGTCAGGATGGATGAATTTTATTAGGATCATTGGATAACTTCAGTAGTCAGTCTGACTTTCTTACTATACTGTAAGGATTTCATTTTTTTTTCTAAAAATTATATTAAATAATTATTTCTAGTGTAACTTATCCTTATATAATTAGTACATTGAATTGAGATGTTCCTCCATATATATTAGCTTTGATTATCCATACTGATTCCTCTAAAAATAACATTGTATCAAATTCTAATTTTTTGATAAATTAGATTAGGATTAAATTTTTTTTTATAATTGCGTCAAAAAGAACAATACTAATTATGGTTTTTGCCCACAAAGATAGCTGTGCACCACGTTCTTCACCATGCACACAATCGTGCACACAATCATGGACCTAGAGGTGTCAATCGGGGCCGGGCCGGGCTAGGCCAGACGGCACTAGGCACGACATGGTTCGGTCGTGACTGGGCCGGCCCGACACGGGATTTTCCCGTGCCCGGCCCCATGCCGTGCTCGGGTAAGGCATGGCTCGTAGGCACGGTCTGGGGGTCACCTTTCACACCCAGCCCGGTGCCCGCACCCGTTGTCCCGCACCCTCATGAGTCACGGGTCACGGTGGGTTCACCGTGACTCGGGACACTCGGGCCAACGACAACCCCTAAGAGTCCCGTTCCCCTTCCCATAAAAAAGACTGCGGGTCGGGTCCAATCAGTCTCGACCCTCTGTACCCCGACCCGACCTGATTCCCCCCCCACCCAACGGGCAAAAAAAAAAATAAAAAAAAAATTTAAATTGTAACCGTTGGATCTTGCCTCCAACGGTTAGGGGGCAGAATCCAACGGCCCTCATGATTCTGTCCCCTAAAAAATTAAAAAAATCAAAAAAAAAGACTTAAAAATCTTGCTCATTTCTCTCGAGACTCGGGATTTCGTCATTTGGGTTGGCTTGGCTTTTCGGGAATCTCAACTTGAGTTTTGAATTTTGAGCTAGACTATAGTGCACCGTGCACGTTATCGACCTCACTACTTTACCAGATAATTTATTTTAAGTTTTTTTTTTACTTTCTCTCTCTCTAGTCTCTCTCCAGACCTAAAATAGATAAAATTAAAATCTATCATCTAGTCTCTAAATAAGTGTCCTGACTAACAAAAATCCTAAAAAATGACAAATACTAATGAAACATATTTAAATTTAGAAAATGAAAATATTACACAGAGGTCTGAGGCTACTGAAACTTTGGTTTCTCTAGTCGTCTCAACTCAAACTTCTAAAAAATAAAAAAATAGGATGACTTCTGTAGTTTGGACTCATTTTAATATAATAAAACAAAAAAATTGTTAGGGGTGAGGAAGAAGAAATTCACAGTGCAAATATTGTATGAGATTTTTAACATATTAGAGTTCGTTTGGGACTGGGCACCTTAAGAGGCATGCTGAATTATACACCAAAAAATATTGTCCATTAGATCTTAGGCAAACCCAACTTGGCACTGTATTTTTTGAGACTGGATCGAGTTCAGTCTCAAAGTTTACTCCCTTCATATACTCTAGTGAGTTGGGTAGGGATGACATGACCAGACTTATCACATTGATGAGTCTTCCGATCAGATTCTCGGAAGATCCAAGGGTAGTGCGTATTATGCAAACATATTTTCAGCCTGCTTATCGTAGGATTCCTAGGTCCACATCTAGGAATGACATATTAAAATTATATAAGTTAGAAAAATAAAAAATAATTAATGAATTTATGGCATATAGTGGAGTAGTGTCCGTGACGTCCGATATCTGGACAAGTCACGATGAATCATCTTATGCATGTCTCACCAGCCATTATGTAGATTCTAACTGGACAATGAATAAAAAAATTTTAGGATTCTCTGAGATTCTTTATTCTCATGATGGCCCGACTATTTTTGAGTGTATGATGAAAATCTTTAGGGAATATAAAATTCAAAATAAAGTTTTTAGTATCACATTCAATAACGTATCTAATAATGGAGTAGGGATTAACATCTTTGTTAGGAATATTAGAGACGCATCATTAGGAGAGATTTTTCATGTCAGATGCATGTGTCACGTGATCAACCTGATTGTTCAAGCGGGTATGAAGGTGTGTTCCCATGCGTTGGATAATATACGTAATGTACTAATATATATTTGCACTCATCGCAGACAACAAGAGTTTGATAGTCTCTGTTTGTCTGTGAATTTTAAGAAGAAGAAATTTTAATCGGATATGAGATATCGTTGGAATTACACGTACTTGATGTTGGAATCATGTGCTGGATACGAACACGTGATATCCGATTACGTCAATAGTAAGAGTGACGAACTTATTATTGACAACACTGACTAAGCTTCAGGAATTTCATAAATAAAATTTTTAAAGATTTTTTATGACAAGACGAACATGTGTTAATCGATTTATACGCCCACGACTTGCATTGCACTCCGGTGCATATGCAACATTAGTAGCATGTTTAGGAAGTATCGAGCTGACCCGACACTTAGCCATCTGGTTGCAGAGATGGAAACCAAGTAATTGAAGTACTGGTCCATCGTTCAATCTTTTTATTGTCTCATCGCATGCATGAACTCTAGGGTTAAGGTGGAAGGGGTAGAAAACACACTGACTTATATTTTCTCGTGCATGAACATGGAAGAGCCACCTGAAGGGTTCATTCACGAGAAGTTGACTCAATTGTTCACATACTACGATACTAGGTATGGTGGTGGTAGTAGTGAGACTGTTATTACAGACATGAATATCTTGTTCGGAGATGCCGATTTTTCCATTCAGCTAGCGAGGGAGAAACGTAGGGGTAAACCATCACATAGGAGCGAGCTTTCTCGGTACTTAGATACTGATTACTGCTTAATCCTATCACATTCTGATACTAAGAATCTTGATATATTACAGTGGTGAAAATCATATGAGTCCATCTTTTTCGTGATATCTAGGATGACACGGGATTTACTGACTTCTCCGGTGTCGAGCGTAGCATCAGAGTCTGCTTTATCTGTTGCAGTGAACGTGATTTTGGATAGGAGATCGAGATTACGTCCAGATATTATTGAGGCCTTAATTTGTTTGAAGGATTGGGAGGATTCGAGGTTTAACATCCATGATCGTGTTGGAGCTGGGACTGAGACAGAGACTGCAGCCGCATCCACTGTGAAAGCGGAGGAGTTGATTGCTGATGATGATGATCCATATGATACTGATCTTGATGTCGCGGCTGATGAAGCTAATGATATGCTGATTGACGATTGATGATGATCTATTGCTTTTTGAATTCGATGTTTTATTTTTTATTGATTCTACGTTTTATTTATACGTTACGTTGAAACTTTAATTTGTTTGGTTTGAACCTTTTGTATCCAATGACTGATTGGTCATTTTTCATTTGGTTTGGTTATGTTTTTTTTACTTTTTAATTTTTTTCAACAAAATTTATTGCTTTATTTATTTTTTTGTTTTATTTTTTTATTTAAAAATTTATAACTATATTATATAATTCTAATAAATTATAAACTAATTTTATTTTACATTAAAAAAAATTTAAACTTTCTAAATTTAATAAATTTTAAACAATTTTCATTTTATAAATTTATTATATTATACATTATCTATAATTTTATATATAATTTAATATTTTATATAATTAAACTAAAATTTAAAACTATAAAATAATAAAAAAAAAATTTTACCTGGCTCGTACGGCCAGGTTAGGCCCGACCAGGCCAGGCTCGGCACGAAAGCATGGTCGTGCTCTAAAAAAATGGGCCGAGTCGGCCCGGCATGACCCGTTTGACACCTCTACATGGACCTCAGCTCATCTTTGATGCACTATCGCTTGCGTTTACTATGTGCTTGCACGTGTTTACTATGCATGTTTTATGTACCTACACATGCCTGTTGTGTGTCTGCATGCACATATTTTTTTTTTATTCTAGGGGTTGTAAGAACAACTTGCCCATAACTAGCTCTAATATCATTTTATAAATTAAAATGTGAAAATAAAATAAACTAAAATAATACAATAATACTTATATGAAAAACATACGTCAGATGCCTTTATATAATGAGTAAAAGATAATTGAAGCAACCCATATATTGGATGCTAAAGCTTGGATTTGTGCAACATAATAAAACTGACAACAATGAAAGCAACAATGAGGGCAACTTATAATATTCTCTTTAAATAATTTTTGGATGATCAAGAGGATATCATATGTTGCCCAAATAGGAATGACTCTCAGTCCATGACTTTTATAACTAATGAAGCATAGGGGCTACTCTTGCTTTCTCTAGTTTTTTTAAGAAATCTAACATACAAAGATTGAAAAAATTAGCATGTGGTTGCATTGACAATGAAATACCCTTGAGGACCAAAGGTTCTAGAAAGATAATATGATTAAGGAACAATAATAGAGTTATATGTGAAAGATAAGATGATTTTTGTCTTTGGTTTAGAAGTCTTGTATGTTGGAGAAATTAATGACCCATCCTCATACTCTTTTATTTAACATGGACTATAGTTTATTTGAATACAAGAGCTGTATTATTCATAGAGAACTTCATACATAGTACACTTTTAGCTAGTTTTTGAGCAGTAGGTAATATTAAAGTACACTTTTAGCTACCATTTAGAAAATATTAGAATATTACAATAATTAGAGAGTTATATTTTAGATGAAACATCGGAAGACAACATTTTACTTTTGCTAAACTTTTTAGAGATTTATTAGTTTTGTCGGTTAGGTTTTCAAATGATCATACTATTAATTTGAATATTTTTTATCATATCATTATTTTATGATCAGTTAGACGTTGTTTTCTTTGTAATTTCATAGATATAAGCAATAATATATAGTTTGACATCACCATTGACATGTTTCAAGAGTTTATGTATTATCGATAATGTTTTAATTGGAGCAAGTATAATTTATATTGGTGTTGCATGATACTACTCAATCTTCCTCAGACTTTGTTCAATATAGTTGAGAATAGAGAATAGTTTTTATATAGTTTACAATATATTAATAATATAACTAATGCCTTGAATAAGTTATTTTATTTGTGCATCTTTTAATCCTATAAAGAAACTTCTTAAAGGAGAAAGCTAATTTGGGTCTCTCAAATTCTATTAGTATTTTTTAATCGAAATTATATATTGTTCATTAAGTATTATTACAAACCCAAAATTAAAGTTTTTAAAATTCTATCATGACAAATGAAATTAACTTTTATGAAATAAACTTTTGAGGGACCTATTTTAATGATGTCAAATTCAAAACCTTAATATTTAGGGGTTTTGAATACTTCCCCCCAAATTATGATTTGTGGGGTGCAATTTTACTTATGTAAAATTTGAATTAATGTTGCCTAATAGAAAAATAGAAGTAAAATGAGATACCCTTTTTTGAATTGGGAATTATTATTGTCATTGTAATCCTGGTGACACTCTTTTCTTCCCATCGCCAAAATATGGTGATTGTGATCAATCACGTTGATATAGTGGGAGTCAATGCACAAAAATTGTTTATTTGTTTCTTTTTTTTGATTTCTATTTTTTTTTTGTTCTGTTGCTCATAGTGGTATGCAATAGTAGGGTGGCACACATTATTATGGGTTCACAACCTTAATTTACATACACACTTCCCTGGGATGATGTTCCCTAGGGTTTGATTTTGATATTATATTACAAAAATTAAATGTAAAAAAATAAAATAACTAAAAAAGAATATGAAATAACTTCAAATAATAGAACATAACTTAATTTGAAACTTGACACCTAACCCATTACAAAATAACACATAAAATTTAAGAGGCAAAATAATGAGGGTAGTTCACATGAGTTGTGTGCTTCTATCAAACAATAAGTAAACTAATTATTGCAAAAATAAAAAGATTATTAATTATAACAAATATGTTACAAATTAAAATGCAGAAAACATTAACAACACCCAATGGTAAATAATATACAATCCAAATTCTTATATAATGAGCGGATATAAATAGGGCAGCTCATAGGTCTAGTGGTCTCATAAAAAATATAATACTTAAAATAAAATAAAGTAGTACCATAATAATAACAAAATAATAAAACCACAATACCCCATCAAACTGATGTATGCAAGTTCATATTATCAAGCTTGTATTAATGGTCTAATTAAAAAATGTAACTTGATATTTTTTCAAGGTCTTCGTGAAGTTGTTTGCTGACTACTTAATTTTCTAAATGTATTTTGTAATAATAGTCCTTAAATTTTCTCCCTAAAAAAGTGATATTCTACCTTTATGTATTTTGTCAACTCGTTAAATACTGAATTACAAATTATATATCTTGTTGCCTGACTATCATAATAAATGACAACGAGAGAAGATAATATATATCTGAACTCTTCGAGAAAATACCATCCAAAATATCTTATTAGTAATTTTGTTCATTGTTCTGAACTCTATTTTCAATTATATCTCGTAATAATTATTCGTCTCTTAATTTATTATAAGTCAAGGTTGCCTCAAAGAAAATTAAATTCTATTGTAAATCTCCACTTAGTGATGTTGATGTTCAATTTGAATTTAAATATCTGACTAACCGTCTATGATATCTCTAATGGATTTTAAGTCATGAAAATTTTTTTATAAATCTCAGTATATGATGAGTTGTCAATGTGAACTTGCTAAGAAGAATCTAATAAATGACAAATTATACTTATTATATATGTTATATTTGGTATAAATACAATCAAATAATTAATATTTTCTTCAAATTTTTATAAGTAGTAGAGTTAAATAGAGAGGTCACAATATAAGTGAAATTAGTACCTGTATTAATATGAGCATCTGTTAAAGTACAACCTAAAAGACTAATCTCTACAAGAATATTAAATATATATCTCATTTGTGATAAAATAATATATTTCATAGAATAAATCACCTTTATGTCAAGAAAGTATTTGAGCCTCCAAGATTCTTTGTTTGAATTTGTTATTAAATGTGGTTGCCTATGAAATTTAACAAACTTATCTCGTCATTAGGAGTATCTCGGAAGAATAAAGAAAAATCAGTAATACCCATGTAACCCAAAAAAGGTGGTTGCCTGTGAAAATCATGCACACTTGGTTTTTTGTGACTATTTTAAGTATTGAAAAAATTCATTCTTCACCCCTAGTTGATATATTCTCAATTATGAAATGCTGCAAGAGAAATAAGAATATTTATTGAGATTATCTTAGCTATTGAAAATTAAATGTCCTGGTAGTCCATACTAAATATTTGAATGTATTATTTTGCTGCAACTCTCATCTTAAAATGATTTATGTTTTTTTTAGATATGCCTTATTAGTAAACATTTGTCTACAATCGATAACATATTTTCTCTAAGGTCATGACACTAGTTCTCAGGTTTCAGTAGAGTGAATGATATGCATATCTTATATCATAGTCTGACATCATTTTAACTGAGTTAATATTTAAGAAGGAGACTTAAATATCTTAATACAATTAAGAGAAATAAAAAAAACAATAGGTGGAACAATGTGAGAATAAGACAATTTGTAGAAATGGGTGCTGAGTATCACTTCTCAATCCATTTCGGAGAGCGATGAGAATGTTAAGATTATAGGAATTGACTCTATAATTATCTGACTTTTTATTAGGCTCGTCTCTAATTTAAGAAGGTTGGACATGTCTCGTTATCTCTTTTCTATTATAGATTTTAAGTCCCAGGTGTCAATTTCTCTAGTTATTGACTTTATGAGTCTTTACTGATAAAGACTTGTGAACCATTGCATTATTTGGAGTAGTTCATGGAAAGACTTATTTTTTATATACTTAATATAATCTGAATTTATCAGCAGATATGATAACTCAATGTGAGTAACATCATACTAAGTACCAATATATTTAGATATAGTTGATGAGAAATATTTTGACCAACAAGTGGTTTCGGCAGGGCTACAAGTAAGGGATGAAGGGTAATGAATCCATGTGCATTAGTTGGATTCACACTCCTCCTAGACTCAATAAAAAAGTTAGTATGGTGGGTAAAGGTAATATTCATATTTACTAAAATTTTATTAGCATTTGATAAAAAATATTATATATCTATTTGAGTATTAGAATATCCAAGAATAATACATTTCGATGCCTTAGATGTTTATTTGTTCTATCTTGGAGAACAATTGAGAATGAAACTAGTGCATCTAAATACTCTAGGAGGCATGCTAAATAGCATCTCTCTAATAAGTAGGATCTGAAAGGTAAATACTTAGAAATAAAAAAATGAAGATATCTTATTTATAAGTTTATAGTTAAAATTATATCTTTCCAAAAATATTTCATAATACTCTTTTCAAGTAAAAGTATCCTAGTCATATCAATAATATATTTATTATTTCCATAATGTTGGGGTGTGCCATCACAAAAAGTTTGGTATATAGTCTCAAAATTAATATAATAAGTGCTAAATCAATATGATATATATTTTAGTATATTTTACTTCTTAATTTTTTAATATTTTTTTTAAATTAAAATTTATTATTTTGTAAGAAATTTGAGAAATAGAAAAAATTTATGATTTTTCATGAAATCGATATATCTATTTATATGTTGTGCAATCATTAACAAAAAAAAAATAATATAACTAAATCATTATTTGGTTGCATATCTTATAGGTTTTCATATATTTGAGAATATTAGATCGAATGAATTCATACTCAAACTAGACTGATGTTTAAGATAGGAAATTCTAGTAAAATTTTTTTAGTTGATACGCCTCTCATTATAGACTTGAAATACTCTTAAAACAAAGATAAAATATTATTAACTTGATTAGTGATAAGTGACAAAACTAAGAAAGTACGAGTAATGAGTCTAAAATACTCAATATCTTGAGGGACATCTTACTACAGAAGAGATAATATATAATTAAAACTAATTAATCACAAATAAGTCTTTCTCAGAGTTTTATAAATCATGCAAATAAATATTAATAAAAGTAAATATAAAATTAGAGTTAAGTTATTTGGAAGGATAACTTATATATTATAATTTAATAAGATAATCAAAAATAAATATGATATAGAGAAGTAATACAGATTAAAGCTAAATAATATTATTTTAATTGACTTTCAAGATAATTTAATTGACTACAATAATATTTTTAGAACAAGAAAAAATATAAAGAATATGGTATGATTAATAGTTATGTGAATGTTTGCTCTTGTATTGATATTCTAAATTTTTGAATCTAGAATATGAGCGAAACAATTAGTGATATCTAGAACAAAAAAAAGATATGCTATTATTTTAGAGATGAATTTTGTATACTATTATCTAATAAGTGTTATGTTGGATGAATTTTGTGAGGTTACCTAGATGGTTCCAATAGTCTAGAAATTCTTCTCATTAGTGTATAAAACTCTTGGTTTTTTTCTTCGAAATTATTATTTAATAATTATTTGTAGTACGACTTATCCTTTTATAATAAATATATTGAATTGAGATTTCATTCACATTATTTGTTGATTTCTCCAAAAGCAATGCTTTAGCAAATCCTAATTTTTGTTGTAAAACTAAATTAGGGTTCTACCTCATGCCACTACATGTGATATCATCCTCACCATCAAGTGCACCATTTTGTGCACCACCACAAAAATTACTATGCTTGCACAAAAATACGTGCCTCTAATCTCTTCTCATTATATGTGCTCTTGTACGGTGCATGTCTATTGTCAACTATACATGTGCTTGCAAACCCTTTTTTAAAATTGTGTGCATGTGCATCTCTTCTAGGGGTTGTAAACCCTTATTCACATACATAATTTGGCTTAGATACCATATTGCAAATTAAAATGTGAAAACAATAAATAATACTCAATGATAAGTAATATACAACTAGAATTTTTATATAATGAGCAAATATGATTGAAGTAGCACACAAATTTGCTATTCCAATCAAAAATATGAAAAGTAAAATAAATAAAGTATTGCTACAATAATAACATGTATGTTATAGATTTTGTGATATTGAGGAGGAAATATATATGGAACTGTCACATGGATTATGAGCAACATTGTTAAATATAATTTTTTGATTATGTAAAGTATTATATTGTTTAAAGTAGTTACCGAGAGTTTGATTTGTGAGGTTTTTATTAGTGATTATCTTGTTTGGTTTATATATATATGTTATGAATTTTTTTTATGTTTTTGGAGGAGTTTTACTTGCATGATGATTTTGCTTATTATATACATAGATAATCTTTTGATTTTGTGAGATAATGAAGTTGATAATCAATTAAATCAAGTAATATTTTTAGTCATAATTCTAGACAAATGACATCAAGAGACTGATATTTCTTGGGACAAATGTGTTATACTTTAGGAAAAAGATTGCTTTGCCATAGAGGTATATGGTGGATACTCTTATAAAGATTGATCTTTTGAGTTGTTCTTTATCAGATATTCCTATTGATCATAATACTGATTTCTCATATGATGTGATTCTTTCAGTTGATTTAATTATTTATAAGATAATCATATAGATGATTAACTATTTGATTATTATCATATCAGATATAATTTATGTATTCATTATAATTATTTATATCTTAGATTTTTTTTTGCCAATTTCATTATAATGCAACTCTTTTTTTGCAAAGATATGTGAAGAAGTCTCTATGATCTAGGATATATTTTTATGATTACGAGAACTTGTAATTAAGTGAATATTGAAATTATAGTTGGGCATTAACTTACAATAAGAGGTTATCCATGAATTTTTATATTTTTCTTGAAAATAATCTTATTTTAAGAAAAAATAAGAAATAAATTAGTATTTTGAGATTCATATAGAGATAAAGTTTAAAATGATGATAATAATTGCCAGTTTTATTTTTTAAATCCAGCACCTACTCGAGGAGATTGAGTATTCACTTTTTTCCCATACTACTCTTTATTATAACCATCAGATAATGAAGAATATTGTCTCCAATATGATATTTTATGAGTGATTGAAATATATATAGATAGATTATTTTTTTATCAAAAAAAAATTATGATGAGATAATTGTTATAACTTATATTTTATATAGTATAATAACTAATAGATATTTTATTGAAGATTTTGAAAAGGTTTGAACTTGTTTTTCTTTCATCAAAGTTTCTTATTCTATATCATTAAATACCAACTTGAGAGAAAATATTGTAGTTTAAAAGATTTATTTGTATATATTTTTTATTATTTTACTTTAAAAGATTTATTTGTATATATTTTTTATTATTTTACTTTAAAAGATGAGAGCTAATGTCACACAACTAGTTCTAACACTAACAATGAGTTGGCGTCACTCATAAATACTACATCAAAATCCTACATTTTTTTTGCTTCTTCCTTGTGTGTCTATTGTGTGTGCCTATAACACATAGTACATGCTAATGTGCATGGTGTTTTCTATGCATAGAAAGGATAGAGATGACAATATAAGTTATAATAATTATCTCATCATAATTTAATGATTGTTGGGTTTTGCCACAAAAAATAAAATTAATAATATTTTTATTTTAAAAAATTTTATAAACAAGTAATTAATATATTAAATTTTTTATATTAAATTATTATTTACTCTCATTCTAACCATCTCAAAATCTCAAAATTATAATATTATGTATATTTTTTTGATTTTTATTTTTATGTAATGAAATTAAGTAAATTAATATTGGTGAGTCACATGTCCTACATCCACAATCAATAGAAAATAAGTTGTATTGTGGACTTATTGGCCGGTTTTAGGTTCGAGTCTAAATTTTTATAAGGTGCATGATATCATTCAGTCATAGATCAACATTTGCTCAGACACTTAATAATTTCAGTTTAATAAATGAATATTTATAGAATCAACTCACTTTAAAATATTAAAAAAATAAAAATTCTAGATAAATCAAAAAAAATTCGAAACAATGTATATATTATAAAAAAAAACATATACTTGTATGACTAGTAGTATGATTGAATATAATAGGAGATATGCTGAACAATGCATTAAAAAATGGTGTATTATATATATTCATTAGATTCATTATTTGCATGATTCTTCTACTTATATTTGTAAAAAAGTTTAGACAAATTCACTCTATGTAAAAATATTTCTATTCCATATATTGTAGGATTTCTAGAATGATCTATTTGACTAGTCATGATGATAATGTAGAGTTGTGTTTGAGTGTTTTATGAGTGATGACCCATTTTTTGCCTACACCAGGCCACCGTGCTGTTCCGACATGCTTGTGAAAAAGCAAAACCCTGCACGGCTAGTGGCCTATTGGCAACCTGGGTCATCTCGGGTCATGTTAGGGTAGTAGTCAACCTAACATGTCTTGTGCCATGGGAGTGGGTCGTGCCTGTCCTGACACTCCTTGGATCCATCTTTGCCTGTGTTCGTGCCAACCTTGCTTGGTCAAATGTTAAAAATAAAATAAGTGTGTAGTTCACACATCATATTTGGGCAGATATTAAAAAATAGGTGCATGCATTTCATGCGCAACACAGAGTCGGATCAAGTTTTTGTCTGACTCAAGGTATGACCTCGAGTATGACCCGAGTCATTTCGTCACACAAGCTGAATTTGACCCAGATGGGCCAATGACTTGTCATGCCAAGGCCTTAAAGTAGTATGAATAGTATTTTGAATGTATCCATAAATGATGCCTTAGAGATAAATTTTTAAGAAAGCCAGACCTATATATGAAAGATCCATCTTCTCAGATGGGTCAACCCCTTAGTAAAGTTCTATCACCTTGGATGAATGAATTACAAAGAGGATGTTCATGCAACTCATACCATAGTTGCAATAATTGCTTTTTAGAGGTGCCATACATTGAAAACCAACTCAATCTATATGAATATAGAAAAGATTAAAAGCAAGAAATTTATTAGAATACGATCATTTCTCTCATATTTGGCCTATTATTAAAGATAATAGCCCTTTTTTTTTAAGATTTGGTCCATATCGATAGGTTTTTAGTAATGCATTAGAAGTGGTGAGCAAAGAGCAACCTAGATATCGAACGGGCACCTTTAGCTAAATATTTTCATTATCCAATATTCATATAATGAAGATATTTTTTTATGTTACTTCTGGTAAGAAAAGAATTATTGAATAGTAAGAACTACGTTTGAGTTTGTAGTGAAAAGTTTACTAACTTAATTTTTTTAGTATTGAGGGCCCACTTAAAAATAAAGAAGAAAGAGAAGGTTGGGTGCCTTGTAGCCAATGACTAGTCTCATTATGGAGCTACTTGAAGACTGTCATTATACATCTGTCTTTGAAAAGAGGAGAACACGCTCTCTACTTTGACCAAAAAAGATAAGTCAAAAGTAAGAGCCAAACTACGAGCTATAAATAGACATGCCATGAGTTAAGACCCACAGACATACATTTAAGAGGAAAGAAAATATCTATAGAATGAGACAAGAAAAATAGCATAAAGGGACTGGTATTTTTCACTGTTAAGAATTGTCTAGCACTTGAATCTTTTTGAAAGGTGAAGCTTCTGGGTTGTACCTGTATAACTAGGGGTTAGGAGGAGGTTTTTTAGTAAAATAAATGATGATCAATTTGGCCGAATGGAAGATCGACACGAGAAGTCAAAATTTCTTGGTACATATTTACATGCAGATTTTCAAACTGTTTATACATTGGCACGAGCAATAAAGCAGAAAAAATGATAAGTATCAGAATAACCAGGATTAGCATCCCTTATTGTTTGCAAGAAAATGCAAGTAACTGAACTGGCTTAATTGTAGAGCAATTGTTTCAGTTATTGAATTGCCATCCTTCTTAGGGCACTACATAAGGTTCACTTCAGGATACTATGAATAAACATCATCAAAAAGATTGACACCAAATAACACCACGGTTAAGGGTCTCAAGAAAACATTGAACTCTATTAGTGAAATGAGTTCTTCAGCAATTATAGATAATCATGTGAAAGTGAGAAGGAAAAATAAAAAACGCCAAGTTTGGCCCAAGAAGGCTATTGGACTCTGTAAGCTCATCAATTCAGTAAAAAAATAAATGAGATAAGCTGTCTCAATAAGAAGTAGGGTGGGAAATATAGAGTAGGCAGTTTAGTTCTCAATGCTCAAGGAAAAGAAAAGATAAATTTCATAAAAAAGAAAGGGGAGGAGCCCTATTTGTGGACATATGACCAATGATGACTAGCCTATTACACCTGAATTTTTAATCAAAGATACTATTCAAGCAACCTTTCTTTCTTATTTGCTTGGAACTCTTGAATTCACTCTGAAATTATAGATTACTACTTTGACAAGACAAGGAAAATGAGATATATCATTAATGAAAGTTGCGGACAAAGCACATACAGATGAGCTTACAAGACAAATGAACACAAGTAGATGAGAACATACAAATGAGCAAATACCTTAATCTATTCTTTTCTCTTGTTATGAAAGGCGAGAATGACAACGAAATTAAAGAATGATAGCACGTGACCTCTAAGGTACGGATGAAAACAGAAAGAATTTTTCACACCTTTATTTGATGCTGCCATACAACTGATGTTACCCCCTTTGAAAGATAAAAGTAACTACGTGCATGGATAAGCCATACCCATTTTATGAAAAGAACTAGTCTAAAAATGATAGGATTTCATTCATAGCAAAGGTTGTTAAAGTATCTCAAGTTTTTGTTTTTGTTAGACATGAGTGCGATATCCCAATATCCAACGAATATTAATAATGGAGACAGCCGAGTATAAGTTTAACCATGCCCCCAACAAGAATAGCTGTCCCAAACAAAAGTAGTGCTCAAATTTCTATGTTAACCTCATGAAAAGAGGCGAGTCTTGTTCTAGACGAAGAATGAAGGAAGCACCCCCTCTATTGATGGGACTTGTGCTTCTTGGATTAAATAGAAGAATAACTCTTTATGTGATTCTCACTCCAAGTGTGTGCTGACAATTATCTGTGAGGACCACTAAGAGGATTAAGGTGGTCATACTTTGGCAGCCACATTTTTGCTTGATCTGCAATTGGTTCTTCCTATCTCTTGGGCTGTAAATCCCTAGGGTAAAGCCTTGCATATATTCTTTCAATGCTGATTTTAGATTATTAATGTTTGAATAATTTGTCAACAAGAAGTATAATTGAGCCTTTAAGAGAATATATAATAAATATAATATCATTGACCCAATTTTTTTGCAAGTAATAAATGATAGGAATGAAAAGCCTGCATTTGATACTAAAGTTATAGCAAACTCAATATCAACACCAGTGTCAAGAAGAATAGCTTTAAGCGCTAGAACATGACATTTTTTTATTAATAGATTAACATAAAGAAATGATTGATTGACCAGAGGAAAAAGACAAAGAAAACTATCAATGTAATAATAATAATAATCATAATAATAATGATTTTATTGATTTTAAAGATGAGTTATAAATGATGTTTCATTATTTATGATATTTTATTATGTTATTTATGTAGTTTTTATTATTGGTTTGAATTTAGATATTTAATTGCTGACAATATCATATTGAACACTTTGAATTTGGATATATATTGATACTCATGATGTTTAGTTTTTATGCTTCAAGTTTTTTATTTTTTATTGATTATATGGAAAAATTGAATAATATTTAATGATATTATATGAATTTATTAATTATATATATATATATATATATATATATATATAAATAATTGGGCGAATCTCACTTTATTACATGAGGTATTTGTTTTTATTGATTTCCTCAAAAGAATTATTGGAATTTATTTTTTATTCTTCCATTTTTTTATATTTATTTCTTTACTCAAGTCCCGGACGAGAGTTCCTTATTAGTGGGTTGTTTTAATTATTTTTTTCTTATATAAGGAACTTTTATGTGTGTTGTATGATTTAAATATAAGTTAAGTTGTATCTTGTTATTTTAAGACATAGTTAAATTATTTTTTAATAGTTGTTTTTTTTAAATTTCTTGATGAATTTGTAACATCATATCGGAGCTATACCATAGGGAGCAAGACTCTAGGGGAATGTATGTGTAAGTTAGGGTTGTAAACCCTAGAGGGAGAAGGGTGCATTAACTGTGTGCCACCCTCATTGTCGCACACCCACCGTGTGCGACAGAAAACACAATTGAAATCAGCAAAATAAAGACAAATCTTTTTTGAATAGAATTTTCGTTGCACAAACAATTGGCGACCAACTAGGAAAGTTGGCATGAAACCTAGGTGTACTTATTTTCATTTAGTCATCGAAACTCCAGTGTTAGTAAGGGTAAAATTTCCCCCAACCCGGTTAGGTTGGGTATAATTTTTTCTACTTATCTTTATTCTGAAACAGTTATTTGAGAATTTGAATTTGGCATAACTTATCATGCTATTTTTAGGATTTTGAAACCAAGAAATCAAATCCCTAATTCAATTGGGTACCATAAATATCATAATTTGAGGGTAAGATTCAGAAAAAAAAATTAGGATTCTAAATTTGGTAGTATTTAATTAAGGCCTTAAAATCCTAATTCGGGAGCTTCAGAATTCAATTTTGTGGAGATAATATTCGAAAATCCTAATTTGGGTTCTTGATTTGATTTTTTTTTTTAAATTAGAGTTTTGATTTTGGAAATCTTAATATTTAATTTGAGATCATTCATTCTTCTTTCTTTTGTGCTTATGTAACTGATTGTATTTGTATCAAAGCCAACCTAATTAGCTTTTTTTCTTCTTTTGTGCTCATCTATTTGATTCTATTTATTTCAATTTTCAAAATCAACCTAATTAATATAGCTTCTTTCTTTTGTGTTCATCTAGTTGATTTTATTTCTGCTCTTTGCCATGTGAGAAATTTCTAAATCAACATCTACTCTTTTTGCCAAAACTCTTGCTGTTAATACCAATTCCTATAAACTTCCATTTGAATCTCTTTCTCTCTCTCTGATTTTCTACAAATCATCACAATTCATTTTAATGTTAACAATTTTCTTAGGTTGTATTAGTCTCTCTGAATGTATGGGAGATGGAAAATTGAGTATTTAACTGGTGACATTGAAGAGCCTGAAAAAATCAAGGTTGGTTTATGATATTTGGGATGCTGAAGACATCATGATAATGACATGGTTAATGAATAATATGAAGGAAGAAATAAGTGCAAGCTATATGTGTTATCCTTCTTCCAAAGTACTTTGGGATAGTGTCACCTCGATATATTATGACCTTGAAAATCTGTCTCAACTATGAGTTACAACTTAAACTTTGGAAAGTTTATCAAGGTGAAAATTATTTCACTAAATATTTTCATATTCTCAAAGGTATATGGTATGATCTTGATTTATTCATTAATTATGATTGGAAGAACACAAATGATTGTAATTACTTTAAAATGGTGAAAATCTTCAGGATTTTCAAAATTTTAGCTGGCCACAAGTGACTTACTAAATGATAATTATGAGTGCAATCTACATTTTAGGTCGTCAACCTCCCTTCTTTTCTCAGTGAAGTTTTTCTTTAAGTTTGGCGTGAAGAGACTAGGAAAACTGTCATGGTTGGCAAGAAAAATAAGTTTGACTGATGGAAAATTCAATGACTTATGCCATGTGCCTATTGTGCTCCAAATATCAGCATCGCCATGATGACAGATACAAAGTTTTATGTTATTTTTGCAACAAACCATGACATATTCGTGAAATCTACTGAAATTTATTATAAAAATTTGCTGATTGGAAAACTGTAGAATGGAAAAAATAATAAACAAAATAATCTGAAACATACCCCAACCAAAGCACATGCTACTGAAACCACATCTTTTAGCGAAGAAAAGATAGCAAAAATTACTAAAACAGTTGCAGTCTTCTTTGCTAACTCATATTACTTTTGTAGTATCTTTGGTTCAAACAAATGAAAGCTTATCTCTTATTGCTGACCAATGATTTGAACATGGAGATAATGATTAGTAGTGTTAGAATGATAAATGACCCCTATTGCTGTCAATTTAATTGTATAACACAATATTATTATTCGATTCTAGTTCAAATTGATTTATGCTTTGTTTCTCATCTAATCTTGACATATTTAAACTTTCACGTATCAGTTTGAGGGGGGTGTTAGATTTTTTTTTTTATTGCATTTTCATTTACTTTTTTTCTTTACTCTAAGTTATTGATGGGATCACCTAACTTATAAGTTGTCCTAATTATTTTATCTTTATATAATAAATTTTTGTGTTGCATTATTTAAGTTGAAATTAAGTTATATTTTATTGTTTAAAGTTGTGTTAATCTATTTTTTATTTTTTTATTTATTTATTTTTTGTCATTAATTTGAAACAAGAATTATGAAGAAGATGAGAATAAGTTTTTGTAAAGATTTTTTTTTTTTTTTTTTTGTAAATCTAAGCTTACCTTTGAGGATCTTGCATGAAGGTGATGAGAAGAGAAGATATTTGTGAGGGAGTGTTGCTGAAAAATGAGATAAGTGAGGGAGGTTCTCAAGATGTTCTGGCTTGTATATCTGACCCATAGGAATTTTTGAGTTTGAGTTATTTTTAAGCATTTAGGTTAGTCTTTAGAAGAGTTTTATTAATATTACAAAATAATATATATTGAATAAAGATGATTTATTTCTCTCATAGAACAATAAATTTGAATTTAAAATCTTCAAGTATTTATATGAGAGTTTAAAAAGTAAATATTTTTGTGTTTATTTTATTCAATTCCCGCAAAACATGTCCATATAGAATAATTTAAGCTAAAGATTGTATCCAAAGTACACAAGGTTTTCACTTAGTATGAAATTTAATATTTTGACAGTCATATTTTTTAAAATTAGAGAAATTATATTTGATGAGAAATGAATATGAGATCTACCATCATTGAACGAATGTATTTGTCATTTCATCAAAACACGACCCCGAATAGACATTCATGCCACATAAAGACTTATCAAATGATCCATCCATCTATGTTCAACTCTCACTAAAATCATTTTAAATTTGAAAATTTGATAATATCTAGTATGTTAGTATTTGTGTAATTACACATATAGAATAATTTAAGTCAATTATTCAAAATATCAGGTTTTGAACCTTAGTTTTAGAATTTATCTTAATTATGGTCCTCGGCCTAGTTTTTAAAGGTGTTTTTTTTAAACGCCTTGACTCGCGCATCAAGGTGAGACTTTCTTAAAACATCGCAAGATGTTAAAAAAAAATGTCGGCTTGACGGAGCTCCACCCGAGTTCCGTTGAACTTGATGGAGCTCGCTGGAGCTCTACGGAGCTCCATCAAGCTTTCCATGGAGAAGAGGAGAGGGGAGAAAGAGAGGGGTGAGGGTGAGGGGCAAGGGCAAGGGCAAAGGAAAATTAAAAAATTTTTATTAATAAATTATCAAATTTTATTAAAATTTGATAATATTATTAATTAATAAATAATATTTTATTAAAATTTATTAATTTTTAAAATTTTATATTTAAAATTTTAAAATTTAATATATAACATCATATTTGGAGAGGCCAGCTCAATTGGCCTACATGTAGCAGTCGCATAACCTACTACAACACCAATCTTATGGCTGTTGCTAGCCACCACAATGACCACAACCATTATAGTGTTAGTATGATTTGGCTGGATTTGGACCACTCAACACGGGTTCTTTCCTCAGTCCAGCCTCGTCCAGACCTTTCATTTCAATGTGCCAAGCTGGCTCGAAGACTCGTTTTTATTTCTTTAGATGAATTTACTAATTTTTATATACCCGTGTACTTAGTTCCTTTATGCAGAGTACTAATAGTATAAGGGAATTCTAATCACTTTTATATATTTGTGCATGTGTGTGTGTGTGTGTGTGCGCGCATGATATTATAAATGAAATTTAGGGAATATGGTGTAATCATTTAGAGACCATTGGGAATATAATTATGTAATCATTTAGAGACCATATTTCAGGAGCAATTCCAATGATGAATGAAGTTATGAGTGCAGCTAGAGGAGCAACTAATGTATTTTCAGGAGTTATTGATCAGATTAATAACACAGTGAGTAATTGTTCTAATGTTATTCAATTTTGTTCTTTTTCCTTGTTTTTTTATGTTGTAATAAAATTGACATGATCCTCATTTCTAGTTCCTACTTGTCTAGCTTAGGAAGCTTGGATCTACGAATGTTCAAGCAGGTGTTGGATGTGGAATTGGTTTTGGTCATGGCTTTGGAATTGGTATATTATTTGAAGTAATCAAGTTTTTTAGGCTTTTCTTCTATGAAATAATGATTTTTTAATGATTCATCTATTCTAATGGCATCTTAATATGTTAAAACCAATTCATTTACTTGATGTATTTGTTGTCTTCTTGTCATTCCCCTAGCACCTTGCATAGTAGGAGTAGAAGTGTCAATCGGGCCAGGCTGGCCCGGTCAGGCACGAGGCACGACACGATTTGGTCATGCTTAGGCCGGCATGGCACGGGAATTTCCCATGTCTGTGCCCGTGCTATGCCTATCTACATCACCAACTATGCCGTGCCGTGCTGAGGCCAATCGGGCCTCGTGTCTGCCTGGCCCGGCACGGTACCTCGGCACGAGTTGAGAAACCCTTTTTAAAATAAGGGTTTTGGCGGTGTGGCAGCGCGCACCGAAACCCTAATTTTTTTTTAAATTAGGGGTTTGGTTGCGCGGTAGCGCGATGACGCGCGCCAAAACCTTATTTTTTTTTAAATTAGGAGTTTGGACTGATCGGGCCGAACCCAGCAGATTCGTGCTGTGGGTCCGTGCTAGGCTGACCTCCACAGAACCGTGCCAGGCGAGGCACGACACAGTACAGTAACCGTGGCATGCCTGGCCCAACACGAAAGCACGGTTGAGCCGGCTAAAAATGGGCCGGGCTAGTCCGGCACGTCCCGTTCGACACCTCTAAGCAGGAGCTTGGTGTACTTGGATGGCCTTAAAATGGGCATACTTAAAATTTATAAGATTTGTTTTTATTGGCTTAGCAATTCACTACTTTTAACCAAGTTACTGCAATCATTGTGCTATTAATGACCATATAGATATATTATACGAACAGGAAGACTCAATTCTAAGCAAATCATAATAGTGTTTTAACATGAAGACATAAACTATGTTTGTTATAATTGTTTTTTTCTTTTTCATTTATTTTACTATTTAATCAATTTGAACTATTAGATATTTATTCAATTTATTTATTTATTTTATTTTTATTTTTTCTTGCAAGTATGTTATTATACAAACACTTGACGTATTTGAGTGAATCTCATCACAAATTTTGAAGTTAAAAATATTTGAATAAAAATAATATTAATATGATTGATTTTCTAAAAAGTTCTTATATAGCATGCATATATTGGGAGTCATGCTTTGGTATGATATTAAATATTTTCATCTAAGGATTGTAACTCTAAAATTTAAGATTTAAAATATGCATCATATTTCATTCTTGGAGTTATGACTGTCGATATATTCACATTTTTCAGACTCCATGTTAAACAGGATCATTATGCACTGACTTTAACCTTCATTTTATTCCACTCAAGTGAGCCAATACGATAAAAATTGTTGCAAATCATGTCTATTATAGTTTTCATTGATTATTTTTTTGTTTACCTTATATTTTATGGATGAGAGCACATAATATGTGGGCTGCTAAAATCCAATACAATATTTATTGAGTTTTTCATTATGATTTGGATGTTTTATGGTTTGAATTTCCATACGATATCAAAGTTAAACCCTAGGTAAAGGAAGCAAACCCTAGGGTTGCTAAAGGAAAAGAAGTGTGCTCACCTAACAATTTATGTATGTGCACTTTGTGTGTGTGCGAGAAAGGGGCAAGACAAGCCACAAATGCCTGTCTAGTAAGGGTTCACCATTGACACTCACTATGTCGTCAAGAACCATGTGTGTTAGTGTTGCCAACGTCAATGCTCACCATGTTGATGTGAGCAACGTGTGTAAAAAGCAAAGTGTACAGTGTGTACAGTGAAAGTGCTTGTGGCAGAAAGTGAGTATACAATGTGAGTAATGAAGGTGCACATGACAGAAAAATGAGTGCACTGTGTGTGCATAGACTATAGGTGACTTGGTTGTTTTTTTCTATGGTGTGATTTTCATATGAAGTTTTCCACCATACTTGAATTATATCACCAGGTTGTTCAATTTGTTCTAGTAGTCGAAGAGAATATTAGTCATAATAAAGACAAAAATGAGAGAGTCTTGGTTCAGTGCACATATTATAAGAGGGTGAGCCACATTAGAAAGTGTTGTGAGTTATTTGTAGAGAGATAGCCGAAAGCACTATGTATTATTGAGGGAAATATGTTGACTATTGAAGCCACTCGGAGGTTCTCATAGAGTTCTTTATTTGTAACCTTTATTAGAGATAAATGTACAAACTTTTTTGTTAGTAAGGTAACAACATATACTTGTCGATCATTAGATACTACTATTTTTTTTTAATTCATCTTTTTTCTTAAAACTTTTAGGATATTGATATATGAGCCAACAATCATATTACAAGTAATCATACATTTTTATTATTTTTTTTTCTATTTACTCAATGCTGTAATAGTCAATGTTAGGCTATCAAAAGCTGTTAGTTAAAATAATATTTAATTTTGATTTTTTATTATATTTTATTTATGCTTAGTTATCTAGTTAGTCTTATTTTTATAAGGTGTCTTTCTAGACAATTCAATTCTTCATTTTGATTTCAATTGATATTTTATTTGTATGATTGAAAAATTCTCATTAAGATTTTCTTTGTGACCTAGGGTAGACTTTATTTTTTAATTTTTACATTAGATTATCTATCTTGATGTTTGAATATAATTGATTAATTGCTTCTTCATTCTTGACTTGGTTATTAATTATTGATTATGTTGAGAATCATAGATTATAGTGTTAGAAATATCTCTATGCTAGAGTAAGATCTGTTAGTTACGAAAATATATTAAAGCTATTTTTTATGTCTGTCAAACTTATATGAACAAAGATCATTCAATCTAATATACCCATATATATCGAGACCTAATAGGGATGAGAATTGAGAAAAATTTAGATATTTTATTATTTTTATTAATGATTTTATGTAATTTACTTAATTATTTTATTTTTCATTTTAGATCATTTTTTTGTTTATTTTTTAGTTATTTAATAAAAAATAAAAAATTAATTTAATAAAAACACAAAATATATAAGTGATAGTGCACCAGAGTATATTTTAGATAACTTATACACTTATTATATTGATCATAAAATCATACACTAGATTTCATGTGAGAGCATCTCCCCATAAAAATTAGGAGTGGCGATGTATTAAAGCACATGTGTCAGATAGATGTAATTTTTTGCATGTTAAGACATGAAAAAAATCTCTAGATATTGAGATTTCTTTCAGTGATCTCATAAACTTATAACTAATTGGATATTCATAATTGAGTTGAGTATCAATTTTTATAGAGAAAAGATCAATTAAATATTTTTATATTTTTTTTAGAGATAAGCTAATCTTTTAAAAAATAATGGATAAGTTTTTGATTTAATGCATAAGTAATGTTCAAAATGATGATAATTATCTATGAAATGTGTTTATTATGACTAGTTATATTTCATATTTGACATATTGAACAAACTCTTACACTAAAGCTTTTGTTTATCCTAAATAATTAATCCCACTAAAAAAGAATGAACTTTCCATATATTCATCATACGGGTTAGCTACTACTAGATTTGAGCATCGTTGTATATTTAGATGATGAAACTATTTTTTTTGTGGATGTATAAATGATTTTTGATGGAGTTTGAGTTCGGTGATTAAATTTGTGATGCATGAAATTTGCACAATGAATTGTATGAATAAACACAATCTTTTATTTCATTATATTGTATAGAAAAGAAAATTCTTGAGTTACCTTTCAAGTAGTACAATATTTAATGTCCGTAGTTAAATTATTAATGAGTTGTTATCTCTATCAGTAATTTTAGTTATCTATGTTAGCTTTTTCACATAGTTTTTTATTTCTTATTATCTCTTATAATTCTCTTTCATTATTGAATCATATTTTTGCATTTCTCCTTCGAGAATTTTTTTTTTTTGGTATTTCTTTTTTGGATGATGCAACTTTTTTTATTGTCATGGCTTTCTGTTGGATTGCAATTTGAGTTTTTTTTCTTGGATCATCAAAGTCACGATGTTATGTGTTGTCATGAGTTCTTTATTTAACTCTTGTATCTCTAAACTCTTGGTATTGATAAAAGTCATGTTGTTATTTTTATTTTTTTATGTTATTCTTTTGGATTTTTTAGAATTTGTCTCAACATTGACTTTCTTTATTATTTTATTAATCACCAGTTGTATTTTTTACCTCTATTTTTACTATTAGCAGTCTTTAATTTTTTCATTTCATTTATTCATGCAATTATAATGAGAATTTATGTATTTCACTTTCTTTTTCATTGTTTCAATTATGTGCTTTTTAGAGTACTATTCTATTAGTCTTTTAAAGTCGTGACTTTAAGTAATGCCATGACTTTATCATAATCATTATTATCAATCTTTGCTTTATTACTTTCATAATTCTAGATTTTCTCTTTTAAATTATCTTTTTTATCATTGTTGAGCCAATAATATTCTATATAATTTTTTCATCTAAAGTCTACTGTTTATTGCATTACTACATGGAGGAGATTATTTTTTCTTTAACAATTATTCTCAATATTATTTGGTTTTTTCTAAAAGTTAAATTTTGCTTATTTTGCATTTAAGTGAAAAGTAAATTCTTTCTTTTTGATATCGATGAAGGTTTGTCCAGTGGCTAAAAATTATTATCCTAAAATTAATAGAGAATAAGTTTGTGTGCTTAATTTGGATTGAGTGCCAATACTATTTGGGTGCTTAATTGATCGTTTAATCATTTGAAGTGAGAGAGAGGTTAGAGTAATCTCATTGAAATTCAATTTCTGTGTTATTGACAAAAATATCAAATTGATACTCGATCCCAAATTAACACTCGATCCCAAATTGAATATTGTCTTTCAAAATGTATGCTCCTCAATTACACATTATAAAATTTTTTAAATCCTTCAATTTTCTTAGGGGTTTTTATTGAATAATCATAATATATTTTTTGATCATATTCATAGTTCTATACTTAATTATTTTTTTTTATTACTCATAATATTTTTTATGAATTTTATATAGCTCGACATTTGAGATAATACTTCGACAAACATGATATTCACTTTCAATTTCGAAAAATATCAAGAAACTTCTTACTGTTTATCTAATTTTTATTTTCTAGGACGTGGAAAAAGAAGATATAAAGAAAAGTTATTTTTATTATTGTTTTTTATTTGATTCATCTTTTTATTATTTTGAGTAATCTCTATTTTCTTTTTTGCTTCTCTTTCTTTATTTGTCATAGTTGGTGGTGTGAACTGGGCATGCTGTTTATTGGGTGACATGACTTTAGAAAATAATGCAGTATTGGGCCTAATAGCTTTTGAAAATGTCTGGGTAGAAGTCATGACTTTTAGTAAAGTTGTGACATTATTAGTTCCAACTTCTATTTTAGCTGTCTTGAATCATTGTGCCTTTATCACTTTGCTGCTTTGAAGTATAATTAACAAATATTTTTTTGGATTTATTCTAGTATTATTTGGTAGTTTATTAATTTTTTTTTTTGTTTATCGATATTATCGATTGTTCGATTTGATTTTTTATACTTCTCATTATCGTATTCGTGTGTTTTAATCTTGTCTCAAGTCTCTTTATATAATTCTCTTGAAAATTATTCTTTCTATTCATCTCAATCAATACTGCTATCAGCTTATCATTGATAGAACTTAAAAGACTATTTTTTTTCTTTTGAATGTTAATAATTTGATCCTGATGCTCTTTGAATATTATACCTTATTGATTTTTTTTAATTCTTTTCACTTTTTTTCTAATCATTCATTACCAATCACATAGTAGATGTATATGACAAACTTTTACATTGGTCAATTATTTAAGTAATAATCTCGATCAAGCATATTTAACATTGAAGTTTTTATGAGATCCAGTGTATTAGTTATGATTTAAACGCATCTAAATTATACCCTATCGAATTATTTACAAAGCTCTTTGAAATTTATTCAACATTTTGCTGCTCATTATCATAGTTTGCATATGAAAATTTTTTGTGATTTTTCATGTTCGGATGATATTGTATGAGTATATTAATAGAGTCAAAATTTTGTGATTTTTTAATTCTAGCATTGTTGCTCATACAATTTGCATCTAAATAAATAATATAAACAAATATACTAATAGATACAAAAAAGAAATAGAAGACAATCTATGCAAATCAAAGCACATCAAACAAGATTTTGTTATCAAAATTACTAAAAACAAAACTATCTTTTTTTTAAAAAGATAGTTATTTCAACTAAAATTGGCTAATCAATCTATGATAATGATGTTAAAGATTTATTATAATTTTGTTATGATGACTAATTTTTAAGATTGGATATTGCACCAAAAGTTTGTTGGTCAAAGATCTTTTATTTTACATAATTTCATAAGTATATGAGTCATAAAAGTAGTAAAATAAATTTTCGTATAGATATTGATCTCACATGGATTGTGAATTGTATAAGTAATTTGATCAATTAATAATTAGTTAACTTTTATTCTAGCTGGAAGGATAGAATTGAGTTCTTTTGTATGACTTTTAGTTTCTAAGAGTGGTCTATTTCATTATGCATAATGATATTCCCAGGGTTACTTGGTTGTTATTATACTTAGTTACAGAATGAATATTGAATTATTGTAAGAATATTCTAAGTTTTATTAACATACAAGATAATTGTCACCTATTAGGCCTCTGCTAATGATGGTTTCTCTATAGTTTTTTTTTTAATATTTTAGTATAGAAATAATAAATTATTTTTGTAAGAAGATTATTCACAAGTTCATACTTTTTAAGCAACTCATTAATAATTCTTAATGATTATTTTATATGTGCATTCTTATTTTTTGATCTAAGTGTTATAATGACGTGAATTGATGTGATATTAAAAATAATTATATTTTTAGTTTTGTAAGTGACATACTCATAATAATTAATATATGTATATCTTAAATCTTATTGGTAGTAATAGAGGTGTCAAACGTGCGGGGCCGGGCCAACCGACCCATTTTTTTAGAGCACGATCATGCTTCCATGCCGGGCCGGGCATGGCACGGTTTAAAAGAGCCGAGCCCGACACGGCAGGCCGTGCCGTGCCGGGCCCACTCGGGGCAGAAATTTTTTTTTAATTTTTAAATATATTTAAAATTTTAGATATTGTATAGTATTATATATTTATAATTTTAAAAATGTTAAAATTAAAAATTAATTAAAAAAATAAAGTTAAAATTTTTTTTTGTAATATCAAATTAGTTTAAATTTTATTATAATTATTAATTATATAATAAAGTTATTAATTTTTAAAAGAAAAATTAAAACAAAAAAAAAATAAATCAATATATTATGTTAGTAAAAATAAAAATTAAAAAAAACATAAACAACACATGAAAAATTATCAATCATCCATTTGAAATCGAAGGTCCGAACAAAATAAATTACAGTTTCAACACAACGTACAATCAATAAAAAAAACATCGAAAACAAAAAACAGTAGATCATCATCAATCGTCAATCAGCATATCATGAGAATCATCAGCCGCAACATCAAGATCAGTATCATATGGATCATCATCATTGGCAATCAACTCCTCCGCCATCGTAGTGGATGTGGATTCGACTGCAGTGCTAGTCCCAGTCCCAGCTCCGGCACGATCATGGATGCTAAACCTCGATTCCTCCCAATCCTTCAAACAAGCCAAAGCCTCAACCATATCTGGACGTAATCTCGATCTCTTATCCGAAATCACGTTCACTGCAACAGAAAAAGCAGACTCCGATGCTACGCTCGACACCGGAGGAGTCAGTAGATCCAGTGCCATTCTAGATAGCACAAAAAAGGTGGACTCATATGATTTTCATCACTGTAATAAATTAAGATTCTTAGTATCAGAATATGATATGATTGAGCAGTAATCGGTATCTAAGTACCGAGACAGCTCGCTCCTATGTGATGGTCCACCCCTACGTTTCCCCCTTGCTAGCTGAATGGAAAAATCGTCATCTTCGAATAAGGTATCAATGTCCGTAATCACAATCTCACTACTACCACCACCATACATAGTATCGTAGTATGTGAACAGGTCAGTCAAATTTTCATGAATGAACCCTTCAGGTGGGTCTTCTAGGTTCATGCACGAGGAAATGTAAGTCAGCGTGTTTTCTACCCCTTCCACCTTAACCCTAGGGTCCATGCATGCAGCGAGGCAATAAAGAGATGGAACTGTGGACCAGTACTTCAAGTACTTGGTTTCCATCTCTGCAACCATATGGCTAAGCGTCGGGTCAGCTCGATACTTCCTAAACATGCTACTAATGTTGCATATGCAACGGAGTGCAATACAAGTGGTGAGCATATAAACCGAAGAACACATGTTCGTCGTGTCATAAAATATCTTCAGGAATTTCATAAATGAAATTTCTGAAGCTCAGTCAGTGTCGTCAATAATAAGTTCGTCACTCTTACTATTGATGTAATTGGATATCACGTGTCCGTATCCAACACATGATTCTAACATCAGGTACGTGTAATTCCAACGATGTCTCACATCCGATTGAAATTTCTTCTTCTTAAGATTTGCAGACAAACAGAGACTACCAAACTCTTGTTGTCTGCGAGAAGTGCGAATATATTTTAGTGTATTACGTATATTATCCAACGTGGGGGAACACACCTTCATACCCGCTTGAACAATCAGGTTAATCACGTGACACATGCATCTGACATGAAAGATCTCTCATAATTGTATGTCTCTAATATTCCTAACAAACATATTGATCGCTACTCCATTATTAGATGCGTTATCGAATGTGACACTAAAAATTTTATTTTGAATTTTATATTCCCTAAAGATTTTCATCATACACTCAAAAATGACCGGGCCATCACCCAGTTAGAATCTACATGGTGGCTTGTGAGACATGCATAAGAAGATTCATCGTGACTTGTTCATATTTCGGACGTCACTGACATCACTCCACTATATATCATAAATTCCTTAATTATTTTTTGTTTTTCTAACTTATATATCTTTAGTATATCATTCCTAGATGTGGACCTAGGAATCCTACGATAGGCATGCTGAAAATATGTATGCATGATGCGCACTATCCTTGGATCTTCCAAAAATCTGATCGGAAGACTCATCAATGTGATAAGCATGGTCATGCCGTCCCTACCCAACTCGTTGGAGTATATGAAGGGAGTAAACTTTGAGACTGAACTCGATCCAGTCTCAAAAAATACAGTGCCAAGTTGGGTTTGCCTAGGATCTAATGGTTCATGTTTTTTTGTGCATAATTCGGCATGCCTTTTTAGGTGCCTAGTCCCAAACGAACTCTTACATGTTAAAAGTCATACAATATTTGCACTGTGTCATTTCTTGTTCCTCACCTCTAACATTTTTTTGTGTTATTATTTTAAAATGAGTTTAAACTACAGAAGTCATCCTAGTTTTTTATTTTTTAGAAGTTTGGGTTAAGATGACTGGAGAAATCAAAGTTTCAGCACCCTCAGACCTCTGTAATATTTTTATTTTTTAAATTTAAATATGTGTCAGTTGTATTTGTCATTTTTTATGATTTTTATTTTTCCTAATTTTGGTCTAGAGAGAGAAACTATAGAGTGATAAAGTAAAAAAACCGTAAAATAAATTACCCGGTAAAAGCAGTGAGGTCGGTCACGTGCACGGTGCACCACAGTCAAGCTTTAATGTTCAAAACTCAAGTCAAGTTTCACGAAAATCCAAGCCAAATGCCAAAATCTCGAGGCCCGAGAGATAGAAGCAAAGTTTTTGAGAGAGAAAGAGAAAGATTTGAGAGAATTTATGTTTTTGAAAAACATAAATGTTAAAGGGAGGGGGTAGAATTTATAGATTAAAGATATTAATTTTTTATAAAAAAAAGATATTTTTTTTTATTTTTTTGAATTTTTATTAATTATTTAGGGGGCAGAATCATGAGGATCGTTGGATTCTGCCCCCTAGCCGTTGGAGGCGAATCCAACAGCTGAAAATATATATTTTTAGTATTTTTTATTTTTTTTATCGTTGGGGACTTGGGTGAATAGGATAGGGGATCTATTCTGGGTCAGTTCGGGGCAAAGGGCCTCGTGGAAGTGGGACCGAGGGTCGGGTCCAATCAGACCCGACCCGCGGTCTTTTTTGTGGGAGGGGCCGGGCGTGGGTCTTTGGTGGGGCAGCCTGTGCCATGTAGGCAGTAGGCTCGACCGCTCGAGTGAAATCGGCACGGGACGAACCCGTGCCAGTGTGCCATGCCACGGGCCGAACCGTGCCGGGTCAGGCATGGCACGACACGGGCCAGGCACGGCACGGCTTGTGCCTAACCTGGGCATAGTTTTTTATCGTGCCGGGCCGGGCCGGTCCGGCCCGGCCCGGCTGACACCTCTAGGTAGCAGTCATACGACAAAAATAGGTTGCAAGGATGTCTCCATCTTATGAGTCTTCTTCTCTTATACTTGTCTTGTAGCTTGTCTAATATCATTTATTACAACGACATGCAATTCCTACCATAAAGGTGGAATCTTTATGAAAAAAATTTTAAGACCCTCATATCAAATGAAAGTCAATTCGTCTAAGATATGCACAGAGGTGTCAACCGGGCCAGGCAGCTCGGGTGGCCAGGGCTCGGCCCGAGGCACAATCCAATTTGGCCATGCCTGGCCTGACACGGAATGGGAATGACCCATAGTTATGAAAGGCGTGCTTGAGGCACGTCTAAAGCTCAGGCACCACCACTCCCGGGAAAAACGCCTCGCTTCAGGCGAGGCGCAGGCGGGAGAGGCACAGGCCGGTGAGGCGCAGCAGGCATCGACTTCCAGTTTCGGAGGCGGCAGGCATCGACTTCCAGTTTTGGTGGCGGTAGTCGTCGAGCCAGGTACGCCCTTCTTCTCATTCTTCTCATTCTTCCTCTTCTTCTCCTCTCCTTTTTTTTTCCGGATTCGCCGTTGGAAATGGGGAAATTTCGTCAAAGAAGAAGGGCAAAGCAACGGCGGGAGAAGCGGGGAGAGGCGGAACCAGGCGAAACGCAGGAGGAGCGCATCGGGGAAGACGACGTATTCGGCTGACCCAACCCAAAACGACGTCGTTTTGGGTTGGGTTATATTTGTTATAAAAATCAAAACAACTCAAAACGATATCGTTTTGGGTTGGTTTTGATTTTTTTAAAAAAACAAAATCCTCAAAACAACGTCGTTTTGAGGTTCTGATTTAAAATAAAAAAACGCCGCCTCCAAAACAACGTCATTTTGGTCTTCCAAGAATCAAAACGATGCCATTTTGGAGTATTGTGATTTTAAGCCCTATAAAACCTCATCTTTCTTGGGTTACCCCCTAAAACCCTTAAAACAACCCTCCCAAAACACTATTAAGGCTGGATTGAAGAGGAGAGAAGAAGAAGAAGAGGCTCAAAAGGTATTTTTTTTATTTTACCTATTTTTGTAGTGAAAAAATTCTTCAAAAGGTAAAAAAACATTTTCAAAAAATACATAAAAACAACGGGAAAATTTTTTGAATAATACTTTGAAAAAAATATGTAATTTTCAAAAAACTAATGCAGAAAAAAGGGAAAAAAATTCTGAAAATTAACGAAAAATAGAAAAAACTAAAACAATTGAGATATAATCATGAAAACTATTTATTTTTTCAGATTCATAGCAAGAGGAGAAATAGGTTGGACTATCAACGCTTGAATGATTTGGTGTACATTAAGTACAACCGAACCTTGATAAAAAGATACATTGAACGTCATACTATTGATCCCATTATCTTGAAAGAAATAGATAATAGCAACGAATGGTTGATGAGAAGAATGAAAGATGAAGGTGTTACAGAAGATGATTTGGTGTTTGAAAGTGATGATTTAACATGAGGTGATGTTGCAAGAGCTAGTGGAGCTGAGGAGTTAAGGGTTTATACAAGAGCTAAACCAAGCAAAACACAAACACCAACACCAAAATCAAAGTCAAGACTATCTAGCTCTAAACATACTCCTACTCTTGCTTTGATTGATGAAGATGAAGAGATGATCTATTCATCAGGAGTGAAAGATGAAGAAGAGAGAGAATGGAAGATTGATGATGGAGATGATATTGATGAAGATTTTATTGATTTAGATTTAAATGTAGATACATGAATATTTATTTTATTTTAGAACTTTGAATGTTTGTTATTTTGTTTGGAAACTTTGAATGTTTGGATGATGGGAGTACTTTTAATATTTGATTTTCATCTTTGATGTTCTTTAGTTTATTATTAGATAAAAATTAAAGACTATATTTAGTAAAATGTATAATTTTTATGTGTATTAGGCTGGGTGTGGCTCAAATAAAAAAGCCCACGTCTCAAGTGCGCCTTGCGCCTTAAGGCCCCAAAAGGCTTTTGCGCCTCAGTACGCCTTGCGCCTTAAATAACGATGGAATGACCTGTGCCCGTGCACGTGCCTGTGCTAGGCTTGCTCACGGCACGACTTGTGCCATGCCGTGCCTAGGCCAACTAGGCCACATGCTGGGCCATGCACGACCAGGTAGAATGGTTCATGGGCACGGTATCTCGGCACGAGCCGAGAGGTGCTCCGACACAGCCCCACGCTCGACCCAAAGCCTACGCTCGACTGATCCAAATTTCTATTGAGCTCGTAACTCGACTCGTAGTTTTTTTTCTGCAACCTCCAGACCTGACCCAAGCTCGTTAGTTCCAGTTTTATAAGCTGAAGCTTTTGAAATTTGATTGTTCGGGTTGGTTCGATGGTAGAACCGACTCAACGGTCCAAAAAATAAAAATTAAAATTAAAATCTAAGCTGTTGGATTTCGCCTCCAATGACTATGAGGCAGGATTCGACAGCACTAAGGATTTTACTCATTTTTAAATAATAAAAAATTTAAAAAATCAAACAATAATAATTTTTTATAAATTATGTTTTCTTAATCTATAAACTTCTCCTCCCCCCTCATTCTAAGATTTATTATTTTCAAAACATAAAATTATTTTCTCTCTAATTTTTTCTCTCTAATTTTTTCTCTCTTGGGTTTTTGATTTTGGTTTCGGGTTTTTTGCTTTCAGCATTTTACTTTTTGAGACTCGAGTGTGATGCGGTGTGAATTGTGGTGCACGTGCGGTGCAGACATAAAAAAATTAAAGTTTATGCATTACGGTTTACAGATATTTTTTTATTAATTAGTTATTAAGTTTTAAATCTAAAATCTTTTTCTTTCTAGTATAGTATCTCTCATCTCCTAATCCTAACTCTTAAGTCGAATCTAATAAATAAAAAAATAATAAATAATAATTTTAATAATGAAAATGAAATTAATTATAATTTAGATAATAAAAATACTACAGAAAGGTTCGAGGTTGCCGAAACTTTAGTTTCTCTGGTCGTCTTGACCTAAACATCTAAAGTATGAGTAATAATAAAAAATTTAATAGTATAATTAATAGTATAATTGAGAATAAACATAATAATATGATGAAGTAACAATTAGATATTATTATGCCTAATAAAATTTAAAGGTTTGTTATTGATTATCATAATATTCATATAATAATAAAAAATTTAATGAACATGAAATTATTATTATTATTATTAATGTGAGCATTAATTTATATTTTGATAATTCAATAGTTTAAAGTATGAGTACTAGTAAAAAAATTAGTAATGCTTGAAGAATGAGAAATATTTAATAGTTTTATAAAAGAATTTTATATGTGACTCACTAGTTAATGTTATAGTTGACAAATTTTGTGAGGATTCCTGAATAATTTTGATAGTTGATATGTCTTTTTCAATACCTTATAATATTCAGTTTTATCAATGAAAATAATTATTAATACCTATTTTTGGTATATCAAAATTTCTTATAATATGTGTGATGTGTGAACATTTTTTTGCATCTATATGATTTCATATTACAACACTTCAAATTGATACCTACAATCAAAATACAAATATGGTTCTCAAAATAAAATTTTCTGCATCTATATGATGTCATATTTTAGTCCTAAAATTTTGAAAATAAAATGTTCCCAAAAAATAGAACTGAAATCCTAATTTGGATTCTACTCAATTTAGGAATATTAATTTTGGTGTTTTTAAAAACTATCTTTCCCTCGAAATTAGATTTGGGGGCCTAAACATGCTACTGCTTTCCATATTAGGCCACACCATTGTCATGATTCTAGTACCACCAACTCTTCACGACATTAATGTATATTGCACACACTGGTTGTTTGACGATAGTGTATGGTGGCATGCACTATGATAATCACACTCAGGTGCATTGTGCTGCTACTTTGCACGCGCCTCCTTTGGTTTCTTGCTCCTTTATCTGTCGTAAGGTTTGATCCCCCTTGAGTTTTAAATCTGATACCATGTTATAACATAGCCAATAAAATATTACATTCAAATAATAACTTTATTAAAAACTTGATTATATATATATATATATATATAAGAGGCCCTTGTATATTAGGTCATTCTGATTGGGGCAGCCCACAAATTGGATGCTCCCTTCCAATTATGCAATAAAATAGTAAAAAATTAAGTCTCGTTGTAAACTACAATAAACATCATATTAAATGTTGGTGATAACAATGATGACTAGGGTAGATGTGGCTGAAAATATTTGAATACTTCAAAGAAATATCTTGGGTATATATATTACTATTTATGATTGATATTTATAACAATTTTGATATATCATGTTGTATTAATCCATATTTTTAATTTAATTTTTAATATATGACTACAACGTACTATTCTATGACTATGATACCCTTTTAAATTAAAATATAAAATTTATAAGAAAATTATAAGAATAAATATTATAATATTAAAATAAAATAAAATATAATTTTATTTCTATAAACAAACATAGAATGAAATGAATAAATATAACATCATCATCTTCATCAATTAAGTATTATCTTAACTATTTAGAATTGACTGTATAAATGTTATTTTTTCAATTAATTTTGTTAAAAATTATATATACTTTTGTTAAATTTTTGTGTATAATTTCTATCTAATATCTTTTAGTTCAATCTCTAATTCTTTTTTTTCCATCCACTTGAATATTTTCACACTACTTAATTGGTGTATTAGTAAGTCAACATTCACTTTCTTATAAATTTTTTTCTTTAGTTTATTTGGTACTTATCTATAATAAAGAATTTTGATGAAACTCTTAATCTTGTCTATACAATTATAATTCTATTAGATATATCTTTCTCAATCTTATTATCTTTATTTAATATAGAGCTTAAGTGTTTGAGATAACTAATATTTGAAATTTTTTCTCCATTTTGTTTATCATATCATTATTACTCTTAAAATGATTAAATTCATATTTTAAGTATTTAGTGTTATCAAGACTAATTTTAAATGTTTTAGACTCAAATGCAACCCTCCAAATTCATAGTTTTTCATCTAATTATTTTTTTTTGTTTTATCAACTAATAATATCTAATCTTCAAATAATATACACTAAAGAATATCTTCGTGAAGATATCTTATTAATTCATATATAATTTTTATAAATATATATGGATTGAATGATGATTCTTGATGTAGTTAAATAGTTATTGAGAACTCGTAAGTGATATCTTGAACCAATTTAACTTTTAATATTATTTTTTCATATATGTCATTGATTAGTTTAATATATATACTTGATATTTATTTCTTAGATAATATTTACTAAATTAAGTATTTTGAAACTCTAGTTTTAATATACACATTTGATATTTATTTCTTAGATAAAAATTAAAGGTGAAGTACACTCTTCAACTGAAAAGAAAAGATCCATGATGAAAATATCATGCCTACTAGATATTAAAGATATAAATACTTTCATTTATATTTTATGTAATAAAGTAAAAAAAATGAGACATTTGTAAACAAAAATAATACATTGTTGAAGGATCTATAAATACAAAAAAATATAGAAGATATCTCGAACATATTATGAAAGAATTGGAAGAGTATTTCTAGTGATGATAAGGATGAAGAGGTTATTTGTAAAATAACATAAAAGGTATTTTTTAGTGATGATAATAATGTAGAGAGAAGTGGTTGTAGTAGTAGTGACATAAAGAGATCAAGACAAAAAGATTATATAGTTTATTTTTTACTCATAATCCAGAAATAATTGTTCAAAATATAAAAAAAAATGCTTAAATCACTCTCAATAATGTTGACAAGAGAGTTGTCAACGAGAAAATTGATATTTTATTTTGTAGTTGGATGTATGATGTGGTTAACTATGTTAGTTTTTAACTAATACTCGAGATAATTGAGTAATATGGTCTGAGATATAAGTGATCAAGTTTTAATGATTTATTAGTTATTTATCTAAATAAATGACTTAAATAATTTGATAAAATATTATTTTACAATTACAAATAAAATAGATGTTCAATTATGTCGAATAGATAAACTGATATGAAAGAAAAGATATTGGTGAATTTTAGGTGATTTCTTCAAGTGAGATCATATTTATTAAATTTATTAATATTTTTTTAAGATCTAGATGATAGATAAATTATTTGAATTACTTAATAATTGGGTGGAAGAAATTGATAAAAATAATATTGTTTAAGTTATAATAATTAATATTTTAAATTATGTGATGACAAATACTTATAATCTAATTCAAAATTTTTAATTATTTATGTAAGTAATTATTTCTATTAACCTATTTATGATATGTTTTACTTTAATATATATAATGATGTTATTAGAATTGAAAAAACCATACTTGTATTGGACATAATGTGCTGAATATTGTTCTGACTTAATGTTGAAATATATTAACTCTCATATTTCAATAAGATAATAGAGAGAGTTATATTAATAAGTAGTCATATTTATAATAGATAGGGATATCTCAATATGATGAGACAATTTACTAAGCAAAGATAATTGTTGAAGCTGATGCATTCAAAGAATCTATTTGCAATGGCATTTGTAATCTTCAATGAACAAAAAATATCTTAGAGGAAAATATTCGATAGTTCAGATTCTAAGGAAAATAAATGGACAAAAGAGCAAAACTTAAAAAAATATGACTGATATAATGTCTTATTTTTGGACTATTAGTGTTTTATTTGAAGGTGCTTAAGTCTTCTTGCATATGTTTTTCTCTTGGTGGATGCATAATTATAAAAGACATGCCTAAAGTACATGCATAATGACTTCCTTGCCAAAATGCCTTGTCAGAGGGAGGTAGGCCCATTTGTGAAATGCACAAATAGGCATGCTTAATAGTAGCTGCATGCTTGACTGATGCACTAATGAATCCGATGCATTGATGCATCATGATGCATTACCACTCACTCCCCCCTCTCCCAAATGACCCCGATATATTAACCCGCCTCACACAAAAAGAAATCCATCACATTAATTCTTCCTTCTCCCACACAAAAAATAAACTGATGCATTAATGAACAAAAAATAATTTGAGGAAGATGTTTACTAGTTCATATTGGACTAAAAGTAAATGGGAAAAAAAGAAAATAGAAAAATATAGTCAATATAATGTTTGTATTATTTTTGAAATATTGTAATATTTTGTTTGAAAGTGTCATGCTCCTTTGTACATGTTCTTTATTTGTTGGACAATGAAAAGAGATCTCCCATGAGCTATAATTATGCTACTATGAAAAAGATAAAAGAAATAATTATTAAAAGTTTTAATGGAAGTGAAGGGAAATATAAGGAAATTATGAAAATCATTGATAGAAGGTGAAAGATTTAATTTTATTGACATGTACATTCAACTAGATATTTTTTGAATCCAGAGTTTTATTATGATACAAAAAGATTAGCAGTTGATTTAGTTTCAAATATCTTTGAAGAAGTATGTAAATGTATATTGAGATTATAGAAAGAAGAATGTGAACAAGATGCAATTATATCATAATTGGACTTGTACAATCATTCTGGAGACTTTTTTTGATAATGAGCTTGACATTAGAACAAAAAAAACAAAACCTTCAGGTTACTTATTCAGTTTAGTTGATTACTATTTTTTAATTATTATATGTTTTGTATTAAATTATATGAAATATTTAACTAATAATTTATTTATATTATTAATATCTAAATGATAGGGTATGTTTGGATATAGTATTAGAAGTTTACAAAAATTTTTATTATAGGTTCTTAATCTAATGTGTAGTACATCTGAGTGTGAGATAAATGGAGTATCCTTGAGAATATAAATTATTAGAACAATTACATGAATTGAATATTTTTATTATATTATTTAATATAATATATAATATAATAATTATGATTTTTTTTGATTTATAAAAAGAAAAATATGAGAACATTAATGCTTAAATAATTTGATGTACATTAAGTATAAATGAGCATTGATGAAAAGATTTAATTGACATTATATCATTGATCTTGTTTTCTTTAAAAATATAGATGATTGTAATCAATGATTGATGAAAAAAATGAAAAATGGAGATGTAGAAAATAATTTGGTATTCAAGAGTAATGATTTAACATGAAGTGATGTTTAAAGATCTAGCGAAGCTAAGGAGTTTAAGATTTATACAAGAGTTAAAACAAGCTCAAACAAAATGCAAACATCAAATATATAATTTATTGAGAGAGTAAGATGAGGATGATTGAGAGATGAAGCTGAAGATGAGGGAGAGTTCAAGGGTAATATTGAAATGATTGATCGTGATAATAATTTTGTGGGTTTTGAGTTTGAGAAAGACTTATGAGTATTTATTGTATTTATCTTTTTCAACTTTTAATTTTTGTTATAAAAAAATGTTAATGATATTTTATTTAATTATTTGATATGATATATTTGAAATTTGAAATTTGTTTGTTTGATTGTTGAAATTCAATTATTTTGTTTTATAATTCTGAATAATTGTAATGATAATAAATATTAATGATGTTTGATTTTTATGTTTAATATTATTTATTTAATTATATTTATTTATAGGTAATTATTTAATAAAATATATAATTTTTATGTATTTTTATGCATAGTGCGTCTTATAAAAAAACTCACGCCTTAATTACGTCATGCGCATCAAGGCTTTAAAAGGTTTTTTTTTGTGTTTTTTTGTGTTTTTTTGTTCTTTTTTTTTGTTCTATTTTTTTTCTCTTATTTCTTATTATTTATTTATTTATTATTTTTCTTTTTTTTCTTCTAATTTTTTTATTTCTTATATCTTTTCTCTTTGGTGTCTTTGGTCTTTTTCTTCCTTGTGTTCTCTTATCTTTTTTAATTTTTTTATTTTTTTCTTTTTATAATTTTTTTTTTCTTTAATTTTTTTTTTCTTATTTCTTCTTTTTCTTTTCCTTTTATTTCTTTCTTTTTATTCTTTTCTTTATTCTTTTTTGTTATTTTTTCTTATTTTTTCTTATTTTTTCTTTTTATTTATTTGTTCTTTTTATTTTTATTTTTTACTTTTTAAATTATCTTTTCTTTCTTATCTTTCATTTCAACTTCATTATCATTTGCATTCAACTGTGTATTTCTTGAATCCATAATGTTATTATTATACAAAAGGATTAAGCATAAACTTAGATCTAAAAACCTTAGAAGATTTATTTAAATGCATAAAGAGATTGGTGAAAGACAAGGATGAACAAGATATAATTATATCATAATTAGACTTGCACATATATACTAGATACTTTTTTGGTAATAAATATGTTATTAGAAAAAGAAAGACTAAATCTACAAGTTAATTATTTAGTTTAGTTGATTAGTATATTAAAATTAGTATATATTTTTGATTAAAAAATATATAATATTCAACTGATAATATATTTATATTAATTACAATTGAATGATGATGTATATTTGAATCTAGTAGTAGAAGTTTACAAAAATTTATATTGCATGTTCTTAATCTAACATGTAATGCATCTAATTATAAAAACAATAATGCATCTTTGAGAATGTAAGTTATTAGAATTATTACATACAACTAAATTTGTTTTTATAATATTATATAATATAATATTTAATTATGATTTTTTTCAGATTCATAGTAATGGGATAAATAAGTTGAAATATTAATATTTGAATGCTTTGATATATTTTAAGTATAATTGAGCCTTGTCAAACTAATATAACGAATGTCATATTATTGAGTTTATTTTCTTAAAAGATATAAATGATAATAATGAATAGTTGATGAGAAGAATATAATATAAAAGTATTACATAAGATAATTTGGTGTTTGAGTTGAGGTGATATTGCAATAACTAGTAGAACTTAGAAGCTTAGGGTTTATATAAGAGCTATAGCAAGCTCAAGCAAAATATTAAAACTAAAGTTAAGATTATCAAATTTAAAACATAATGTTACTGTTATTTTGATGGATGAAAATGAAGAGAAGACTTTTTTATCAGAAGAAGATAAAAACGAGAGATAGTATGTAAGTGAGGATAAAGAGAATGATAGTGAGGATAATTTTGAGGATTTAGAATTTGAGGAAGATTCATAAGTATTTATTTTATGTTTATTTTAGAATTTTGGATATTTATAATGATGTGAAGTGCTAATGATATTTTTTTTAATGTTTGATGAAATATATTTGAAGTTTGAATTTTATATGTTTGATTATTAAAATTTTATTATTTTATTTTAGAACTTTGAATGCATGTGGTGATGAAAAATACTCATGTTGTTTGATTTTATTGTTTGATATCTTTTATTTGATTATCTTTTATTAATAGATAAAAACTATAAACATTATTTAATAAAATGTATTATTTATATATGTATTAGATAAAATGTGTTTCACAAAAACAAACTCTTGTCTTAATTATCCTTTGTGTTTTAAGGTCCCAAAAGATTTTTGTTCTTTAGTATTCTTTGTGTCTCAAATTACTTTGTATCTACTTGCATAAATCTAAATTATTTCTTTGAAATATTCATTTTTTTTCTTAGTCTGTATTCAATTATTTATTTTTAAAGTTTCATAGTATAAATTATGAGTTATATATTTTAATAACTCAGTTTTAAAAAACAAAATACGCACCAAGGTGTAAAAGTTTCTTGGAGCCTTGAGGTGCAAGACACACATAAGGCATGTGCTTTTGTGTAGTGAAATATGACTTTAGATGCACATAAATTTTTATAAAATATGATTCTATTTATAAAAAATTAAATGTTCCTAATATTTAAATAAATTTTGATGAAAAAAATAAATAAAATTATATAATTTTTAATATATAATTATAAATTTTGAGAACAAATGTATTTTTTATAAAAACTATAGTATATAAGGTGCGCCTTTTCAGTAAGGTGCATGCCTTGGAAGGCTAGGCGCTATAGCTGGGGAGTGGTTGTGCCTTGAGCCTAGGCGCGTCTTAAGTATGCCTTTCACAACTATGTAATAACTATTATAATATTGAATCTTTCTTTATTCTTATAAATGAGACTTATAATATTTTGTATCCAATTATTTATTATCTTTTTGATTTTCATGATTTTCTTAAAGAAGCTCATCAACTATATCATGTATTTTTTTCATATAATCCTTTAAACTTTAGTAGGAATACTGTGATATATATAGGCTTTTCTAGCATTTATTTTTTGTTAGTTTTTTTAACTTTCATGAGTTTTTTCCTAACTAAATATTAAAGGTTGCTTAACCTTTTATCATCCTTAATATTTAAATTTGAATTTGTGAACTTGTTTAAAAAATAATAAATATATATCATCTATCTCTTTTTGACTTTTTATTTCTTATTATGATCTAATTATTTTTATGCTTAATATGTTTTACTTGACTAATTTCTATGTTCTTTGTCTCCTCATCCTAGCCAACTTATACATATTATTTTATCTTTTTTTATTTTATTTTATAGTTCATTATACAACTTATTATATGTCTTAAATTTAATTTTATTTATCAATTTTTTAGTTTTTTTTTGCCTCCTTATGCAAGTTTAGTGTTTTTTTTTTTAAATTTTGCATATTTTTAAAATTAGTCTATTTTTTCTTAATAGTTTGTTGAATCTTAAGTTTCTACTATTATGTTTTTCTTTGCGAGTAAATATTTCTTTTAAAGATACTTAAAATTCTTTTTAGTTATACTTTTCATATAATTTTTTATTTTAGTTCACATAGGTATCATATTTATGCTCAAGAATCAATTAACTTCATCATCTATTTTTTTCATGAAAATACTAATTGTTTCTTCTTTTAAGTTTTTTTATTTTGTTTTCAAACTCTTATTTGAAGTTTTTTTATGATTGTATTTTTTTAAAATACATATCAATTATTATTAATCTATGTTGAGTGGTTAGATTGTTAATTGATATTATTTTATAGTTTTTGTATAATATTTTATCATATCTTGATGAAACAAAATTTTTTGGACTCATATTAGAGTTATTTTTGAATGTTATCAAGTAATATTCTATTTTCTTAAAATAGATATTAGTTATAGAAATATCGTAAGATAAAATAAAATTTAAGATTATTTTTATTATTCTATTCATTTTTCTAAACTCATATCCTCCATAATATCTTTTATAAATTTTATTATATACTCTTACATGCTTATTTACGTCTTTACCAATTATGATTTTTTTTTTTTTGATATACCTTATACTAATTCATTTAAGTCTTTCTAAACTTTTGATATTAATCATATTATTTTTTTTAACTATTATTAGTTTGATTGCTATAAATCTAATACTAGATTTCTTGACTTGTACACTTAATCTTATATGTTTTCATACATAATTTTGTGAATACCATTCCTATTTGTCTTATTGCTTGCATATCAGAGCAATAATCAATCTTTCTAGATTTCTCATAATTCTAATTCGTCTTTTTGTAAATATCTTATATTAATATTTTTATATTTAAAATATCAAATAATTCTAAGTATCCATCATTCAATGATCTAATATTTTAAGAATTTACTCTACATTCATTAATTTGAGCTAACTTTTTTTCCCACGCCTGTCTAAAGAAGTGTTAGAATCTTTATTTTTTATTGCTACAATTAATCAATATGATAGCTATCCTTGTCAAACCATGACATCCAGACCATGTAGCATGTTGTAGAGGGCGGGCAACTTTCTAGCTTCAACAAGTATGAGTAATTTAAGATTGATAGGAAATTTATGACAAATTTATTACGGTCAATTAATAAATAGACACACATACTCATGACACCCAAAAAGACACACACACACACACACACACACACACTGCTCATCCTCTTTTATCTGGGTTAATAAAGGTGATTTAAGATGTGCATTAATTATTAACAATACATCAACAATGACAATGTATAAAACAATAATATATGCAGCTATAATTTTTGTAGCAAGCTTAATTTCTATGAGGCATATAATCTTTACCTCTATCAGTTTTGGACTTCTGTTTCAGCACTTTTAGGCATTATCGTGTCTGCATTGATGCCATCACATGTTTGGTTTTCCTCTTTTCAGTTGCCATCATTTGATTGTGTGAAATTCAATATTTTTTGTAACAGGTGTTGCTGTAAGTCCTGGGGTTGTGAAAGATATCCAATCCTGTCTTTCAGTATGTTTTTTGTTGATTTTATATCATCATAAACTTGTGTGGACCTGGTAAACACATTCACACATGTCATTTGTAGTTAATATTATCTACACTCAGAATTTTTTCTATTTGTCATAGACATTTTTGTAAGGTGCTACTGCTAGGTGTACCTGGATCTCATTGCGTGGATGAGTGTGTGTTATATCACAAGTTTTTTGTATTATAAACATTTTAATAATTATTTATTTAGGTTAAATACATATAATATAAATTATAATAAAGTAAATTTGATAAATTATTATTTCATATATAAAAATACATCATAGTAAAATAAAACTGAAATATAAAAAATACTATAAAGTCATTAATAACTTTTATAAATAATAATGAAATATAAAATATGAAAAAAAAAACAAATAATAAGTATAGGTGAGTAACATAATGTCAAAAAAAGTAAATATTAAAAAAATACCACTTATGTAAATTTATAAAATTATCATTTATACTTTGGTGTTTGCGTATGATTACACAAGAATTAACATAAAAAATCTCATAAGAATTTTGATTTTAAATATATTTTAGTGAGAATAGTATTGTAATGACTGATTACCTATATCTAGAATGAATCTTTTGCATGTCCAAATGAATTAAGATCTCTATTTTTTTTCCTTCTTGTCAATCACTCATTAATACCATTAATATTAGTCAAAGAAATAAGATTGATAGTCACATTGATTCCATCTCTTCAATATCAGTTATACTTAATATATAATCATTATTTTGACATTGATGTGATAATTTATTGCATCTCTTATTATTTCAAAACTGATATAACAATAAACTATATAATTAGTGTCGTAAAACTTGGTATTGTAAAAGACATGTAACCATATCCTTTAGTAAGTTTTTTGTTGATTTTATCACAATTGAAGGGGTAATTTATTATAAAAATTTAATTTTTCAAAATATACTTATGAATACTCTTATCAAAGATGAGTGTTCGAGTTGTCTTAATTGAGTATCTATTTTTATTTTTTTCAACACCTTCATGTGAGAGTGTGTTAGTACATAAATTCTATTATTTGATCTAATGATTAGTACCATATGTGTTGAAATTATCTTATATGTAGTCTAATATATTGTCACTCATAATAATTTTTATATTTTTAGTTAAATGATTTTGTATTTTTTTTTATGAAATAATTGAAAAAATAGAGATCATGTGATAGATATTTAAATTCATCTGTAGTTTTATTTCTACTAAGTTTTTATCTGTCTGAGTATATCAGATTAATTAAGTCATTATTCAATCAAATTTGGTGGACATAATATAAAATTTTGGTTTGATTTCCTAATCGATATGTGTCACATTACAATGTAAATAAGTTTTTAATACTAGAATCTAATATTTATAGCTTTATAAGTGATGAGTGATTAAGTCGAGAATGAACAAGTATTATCAATAATACTCAAACATATAGTATAATAGTTTATCATACAAGTAAAAAAACATACATGTCATTCTACGTCTCAAATAAATTTTTTATTGAGATTTCTTATCCTATAAATAAATATTAGTTGATTAGAAAATTATATCAAAGTTGAATTGCATAGAATCATAACTCAAATAAATAACACTAAGAATTGAGCAAATCGGATTAAACATAATATTCGAAATAAAAAAATAATCAAGCTGGATATTGTCATAACTCGAAGATTTGGATAAATGATCATTAATTATTATAATATTTAGTGAATAAAAAAATAAAAAAATAATGATTACTAGCTTTTGACTCAATAATCTATAAGCATGAAGTTGAAAGATGAGTCATAAAATCTATAGCATCTGAAGATCAGAAAATTTAAACAATCATAAATTTTATGTTTTCAAAAAATGAGATAAATAATTTTCTAGGATATTAATTTCTATATTCTAGAAAATCTTAAAATATAAAAATGATAGATGAGAGTGAAAAAAATTATAGAATAATAATTTAAAATAACTTAGCTATCTTTTATTTTTATTAAGTAAAAATTTTTTATTTAATAAAAATATTACTCAAAATATTTTTTAATATATTTTTTAAATATAAATATTTTTTAAAAATATATTTTTTTAAATATATTTTTAAAATTTAGTTATCCTTTAAATATAAAAACACACTTTAAATATAAAAATATTTTTTAGTGAGATAGAGATACCTTATTGAAAGTGTGTTTTATTGAAGAAGTCAGATTGGCTAGGTGCTATGGTTTGTCTTTAATGTGATTTTGTTATATTTATGGTTGTAGATAAATTTATTGAAGAAACTAAAAGTTTATCAAAAAATGTTTCATTCTTTTTAAACTAAATTCACAATATTTTTTGATAGCCACAAACATTACAAATTATAATAATATTGATGAACATTTTATTTTTTGATATTGTAGAAAACTCAAGTCATAAATATTCAAAAATATAAATAAAAAATTTAATAAAAAATGTGAAAGTACATTGAGTATATATAATCATGATATTAGATTGGTATCATGCATGCTAGATATTTTAGTCTTTAGACATCAAAAAAATAAGAATGATGAAATAATAAATTATACAATTTTTTTTAAGTTGATACTTGAATGTCTAGAACATCAAATTTGAAAGAAAAAAATATAAACTGAGGTTTTTTTAAGACATTCAAGAAAATACCTACTCACTAATCTGCTATAGGAACATATATTTAAATAATATTTTTATCATGAATTTTTTATTGATGAAAATTATAATTTACATCTATATGCATTGTTTACTCATAAAATAATGAATTTGAGATTATATGTTTTATTACATGACTGTCAAGATAGTGGATAGTGAAAAAAGAATGTGATTATTTGATCTCCTTAAAAAGTTGTATGGTACAAATTATCTTATTGATGGCTATCGCCTTTGTCTTGAGTTTTATTTGTATACTAAATTTTGAAATAATTTTTTGTTTTTTATATTTCTAGAAGATGAGATTATCTATAAGAAAAATATAAAATTTATCATCAATTTCTCACGGCAACATGTTAACCAATTCGAATATGAATATCTGACTAATTGTTAGTGCGTGTGATAATTCAAATAAATCGTATGACCTGAAGATTTTTTTACATATTATACTATGCAAAGTGCTACATCTATGTAAACATGTCATAGAGAATTTAAGAGATAATAATATTTACTACATAAGTTTTATCTAGTCTGATGATATTGATGTAATTAGTATTTCTTGTGATTCTTATGTATGTAGTATAGTTAATAGGAGGTGGAGTCTCAACGGACAAGAAATTAATATATGATTTAATCAAAGTATCAACTAGATGTCAATACAAAAGTCTAACTTCTGTAAGAGTATCAATCACTTATCTCTTTTATGACAATATTATTATTTCTTAGAGTAAGAGACATCAATCCTAAGAAAGATTCTAAGTTTCCTAATTTTTTTGCAAGTATAATTAAAAATATTTAAGTTGAGTGATTCCCAACTCATCATTGATAATAATAATATTATTCATGTACAAAATAAGCATGAATAAAAATGTTATCTGAGCTCATTTGAAAAAAAAAAGAAAAATATGTAACACAAATGTGCAAACTAAAATAGGTAATTGTCAGTGAAATTTTTGTAAACTAAGGTCTCTGTGTCTAGTTTAGGTCATATAATATTTTTTGAAATATGTAAATTGAGTTTGACTATATTGATTGAAATCTAAGTGACTGCTTCATATGCACCCCTTCCTTAAGGTCACCATGAAGAAAGATATAAAAAACCAAGCCATAAAAAACATCAAAACTTCAATGTTAGCTATACAACACAAATAAATGGGCTATGGTTTTGATTAGGGAAGCTCCCATGTTGGATGCCTTCAATCTCAAGCATAATAAAATTTTTAAAAATAGAAACTAAACACACACAAATTTTAACACTCACCATTAAGTTGGTGCATAAATGTCATTAACACTAAATTTAAAGGAATAAAAACTAAGTTGAAATCTCTTTAGGATGTTCATAAAAGTATTTGTCCAAAGGAAGAAACAATTCATCCTCTCTATACACTTTGTACGCTCATAAATATTAGTTTGGAAGCTATATCTTTCGTTGCTTGATTGTCACAATAGAAAAAATTAAGAGAAGATGAGTATCAAATTTTTTCAAGATGGTACATAATCCAACGTGTCTCGCAGGTGACTATCATCATCATCCGAAATTGTGCTTCAACTTTGCATCTCAAACACTTTTCTTATTTTTCTTGGAAACGAGATTGCATTCTAGAAAATTTAAAAACTTACAGTCAATATTCTTTCAATGCATGTTTGTATCCAACTTGAATCTAAATATTTGTCATTGTATTTGTTAAAAAAAAGTCATTTAAAACATTGAATTTGAGGTCAGCATTCATGACATTGAAGTAGGATTCCAGCATACATATGTTAAATTTGCATGCACTTGTAAATATTTGATATTAAAAAGTTCACTTTCTGTCGCAGCAACTGATGGTGAAGATGACCACATATGAATTTGCACCCAAATTGTCAACCATTCATGAATTTCTTCCGACCCCGTTGCAAAATCCCGTGAACATGGACAATGAATCTTTGATCCAAAATTCACTATCAAGCATGACACAACTAGCAGGACATGCTGAAAATAACCACTCTTTGATTCAAGAAAATTCCATATCAAATATTTCTCTTTCTGATACATGTGGCAATCCAGCTGGAACAATTGAAAGTTCTCTGCAGAGTAAGTTGTTGAAAGAAACCAAGCTTCTAGGCGAATTGGTATGTGTAATGGCTTGTCATTATTTTCATTATCTTTTAACAAACTCAAGCAATAGAACTCATAAAAAGTATGATGCATACAAGGTGTCCTTATATGATGAGCTATATAGATTGGATCAACTTACTTATTAAGTACTCTTATCCATAATGCAATATAAGAATAAAATAAAAAAAGAAAAATAACAATAAGTTATAAACTGTAATACTCTCTTTCTCATTGGTGCGTCAAGATTCAAAATATTAAATTTTAAAGAAAATAAAAGTTAAAATTCTTCAAGACATTCGTAACAATATTTGCTAGTTGATCTAGGAATGTAGGCTCTAGCAATAGTTATATGTTAAATATTTTCAATGAGAAAGAAATAATTAATATTTATATTTCTACGTGTTAAATATTAGTTAAAAATTATCTATCTCGTTGTCTAATTATCATAATAAAATATAGTGAGATAAGAAAGTGGCTACTCAATTTCTTTGAGTAGATATAGAATTCAAAGTATCTAATAGGTGATTGTTGTATTCACTTTTATTGTAGTTTAATGTGAGTATTTTATGTTATTTTTTAATGTTATTGTATATTTTTGATGAGAGTATCTAATATATAGGTTATCCTAATCATTTTATCTAGTTTTATAAGGATGTGTTTGTATAATGTTATATATTGAGCTTTATTATATTTTATTTTTCATATTAATTTATAACATGGTATCAAAATGAAGTTACAAATACTAGAGAGAGAAAGTATATATATTATTTTGTAATAGCATAATACACACATATGTGCGTAACATGGCGTGTGCATGAATTTTAGGAGAAAGGTGCACATCATTTGTGTGCCCCCAAAATTCTTATCTCATACCCATTGTGTGCAATGGGCTTCAATGCTCACTCATAATTATCAAAGGAATGCTTGAAGCGCACCTAAAATACATATGCCACATAGTAAAAGCAAAATAACCTTGCCTAGGGTGAGGTGTGACCATTTTTGAAAGGTGTTGGAGTTGCCAGAAAAAGATGTGCCTGCCCAAGTGTGTCTAGCCTCATTGAGTGAGGACTTTCATAGCTCGTTCTTGGAATGAACTACCGTCATAGTTCATTCCTTGGAATAAGCTACCATCATAGCTCATTCTTGGAATGGGGTACCATTTTAGCTCTTTCTTGGACGCATATATGTATATACACAAAAGGCTTATATATCCTATTTTTTGGGGCTAGATTTTAGATTTTTTCCAATTAGGGTTTTAGTTTAGAAAACCCTAGATTTTAATTTTTTAATTGGGAATATATTTGTGAATTTAGGATTTTGGACTGAGAAAATCTAAATTTTAGTAAAGGAATTGTGTTTGACAATTCTAATTCGTGATATGATGCCTATAACCTATATGCAAATAAATGATATTTTTTCTACAATATACATATTTAAAAAAAATAATCATGCTAGAGATAGTTGTTGGGGTGTTATTACTAGATAGGAGGCCGAACACTTAGTGCAATACTTAGAGAGATAGATTGACTATTAGAGTTATCTAGAGCTTCTCACAAAGTTTACTCACCATAATACTTATACTTACTAGAGATGAGTATATAAGACTTAATTCTAGGTAATAACTTTTCATTCTTTCAGATATTATTGATTATTTCACTTGTATTTTTACTTTAGACTTTTAAATTATCGATATGTGAGCTTACAATCATGCTACTGATAATCATATCCTTTTTATTATATTTTTTTTCTCATTCTAAAAATATTATTATAGTCAATGACAAATATTCAAAAGTTATTAGATATACTTATTTAGTTTTAGTCTTTATTATTTTTAATATCTTATTTTTTCTTGATTGTTTTTTTATTTTTTTTTTGCAAGTTATCTTTCTAGATATCTTAATTTTGACTTTGTTTTTATTTTATTGATGCTTATGTGTAGAATTACAAACTCCAAGAAAGATATAATTTGGGATTGAGTAGAGTGGGTTATATATTATTTTTTTTATAGTAAGATCTTTTTTTAAATATTTGAGCATATTTGACTCTTTACTTATGCATTCTTAGTATGATTACTCATCATTTGTTAAATTAAAAAAATTTTACTCAAATCTTAAGGTATTTTCATCTTAGAGCATGAAACATATTAGTTAGAAAAGTTTTTCAAGATTTCCTATCCTACAAGCTAGACTTGCTTAAGTAGTGACTCATTCATTATGATATATTCAGATATATATGGACCTAGTAGAGATTTGACTAGAAAAGGATTTAAGTATTTGATCACATTTATTAATTATTGTATAATATATATATGTGTATGTGTACACACACACACACACATTGTGATTGGTTATATATTTTTGTATTTTTCAAAATTATCATAAAATGATAAAAAAATTAATTTGATAGAAACATTAAAAATTTTAAAATAATAATACAATAGAATATGAGGCTTCTGAAAGGAAAAATAGGTATATGATTAAGTCAGCTTTGTTACTTTTATTTGGAAATAGTATTTCAAAATATTTTTGGGTAAAAATAGTTTTAACCATTATCTAATTCATTAATTGGGTATTCTCTTTTATTTTTTCTCAGTATATACTTTTCTATATTCTATATTTTAGATAGATGCTATTTAAATATTTTTTGAATGTTTGACTATACTTCGTATGCTCTCAATTGTTCTTAAAAATGATATAAGTTAGCATCTATGGCCTTGATATATGCATTACTTAGATACTTTATTACTTAAAGTTGATACAATTATTTCTCATTAGAAGTTGAAATGATTTTAGTAAGTACGAATACTGCCTTTTTTAATTAGAATTTATTTTTAATAAATCTAGGAAGAGTAAATTTATATATTGCATATGAATTTATTATTCTTTCTCTCTCGTAGCTATGTTTAGACTATCTATTTCTAGAAAGAGTTAACCGTCAGCTACATATAAGCATGTTGGTACTCAATATGATTTGAGTCATATAAAGTCATTATTATTTTTATCATTTTATCATTTTGTCATATTATCATTTTGTTCATTATTATTTTTATCTGTTATTAATTGTATGTGGTTGTTCAATGTGAAGATACGTACATATAGAAAGATAAATTATCTTAACTTGAGTCTTTAGTCAAGAGATTTTCTTAGATATTTAATGTGGACTTCTAAGATACTTTCTCTATAGTGACCAAAATGATTTTAATATGGATTCTTATATTATTTGTCGTTTTTCATAGTTAGAGAATACATTAGTTATATATGAAGAATATATTTTTTTCATGGTGATCATGATGAGGAGGTATTTATGAAGTAACCATATGCATTTTGATCAGCATAATATGATGTCAATTGTAGAAGATGTTGTATGATGTAAAGTAATTATCGAGAGTTTGATTTATGAGATTTTGCTTAATAGTAACCTTGTTTGTGATACATATATTGTTATAATTTTTTTATATTTTTTTGAAGTGACACTAATGATATGTTAATTTTGTTGATTGTGTACATAGATGATTTTTAATTGAAAGGGATAATGAGTTAGAGATAATTCAACTCAAAGACTTCTTTTATGCATAGGAGATCATCTATCTTAGTATAGATGTTTATTATAATATGAGCTTTTTTCTGATATAAAGGAAATAATCATTTGATACTATTGTAGAGGTTGATATTTTAGGTTGTGTTCAAGTAAATATTTTTATTTATTAGAGTATTAATTTCACTTTTATTGTAACTTATTTAGTTGATCCTACAACTTAGAAGATAATTATATATAAGATTAATTATCTGACTATAATTAAATTAGATATATTATATATAATCAATATAGTAAGTCATTTCTTAGATTATTCTTAATATATTTACCTTGATGCAAGTCTTTGGATACTTATGTTTGAGAAGTAGTTTTTAGGAATTATGATCTCTTTTAAAGATCATTTACATTTGTAGTTGATTAGATTTTAAATTCGAGTTTGACACCAATACACATACAGACGAGGTATATGATAAAATTTTGTACTTTTCCTTGAGATAATATTGACTTCTAGAAAAATAAGAAGTAGAAAATTATTATGAGATTTAGTATACATGTAAAGTTTAAAGTGATGATTACAGTTAATTGTGAGAGATACTTGGGATGCATCACTTATTCTAGGAGATAGAGGCATATAATCTCAAAACTAGTATTTTGAGGAGACGAAAACATAGAGATAGATTGCTTTCTCATGAAGAAGAAGATACAAGATAAGATTATTGTTACAATATATATTCAGAAAATAGAATAACCAACAGCTATTTTCATGATTTTGTTAAAGAAGAATCAATTTGTTTTTTTTGACCCTAAGCTTAGTAATGTAGACTTGTATGCACTAGCTTGATGGGGAATATTGTTGTTATTTTATTTATTATTATTTTATTTTATGTTATTATGTGTTTTTGATGGGAGCACTCAATTTATGGGATCTCCTAATTTTTTTTGTCCATTATATAAGAAAGCGCTTACATAATGTTATCTATTGAATATTATTTTATTTTATTTTCTATGTTAATTTATAATAACCTTAAATTCTGTATTTGCATTTGAACTTAAAATAATTATTTGTCTATTATTTTTCTAAGAAATAAGATTGTCTCTAAATAGAATATAAAAGCTTATAGTATATCTTTTCTCAGTATAAATTAGTATTTAATTTGAATTTAAATATTTGATTAATTATAATCAATTTATGATCAATAAATAAAATTTTTAATCTCAGAGACTTCTTCACATACCTTAGTATGTAAAGAATTATATTTAAGTAAATCTGTAATGGAGAATCTAGAGGTGTCAAATGGGACGTGTCGGCCTGGCCCGACCTGTTTTTAGCCAACCCGACCATGCTTTTGTGTTGAACCAGGCATGGCATGGTTACTGTACCGTGTCGTGCTTGGCCCATTATAGTTTTGTGGAGGTCAGCCCGACATAGGCCCATGGCACGAATCTGTCGAGTTCGGCTCAGTCGAGCCGAACTCGGCCAAACCTATATTTTAAAAAAATTAGGGTTTCTACGTGTCGAAGCGCCGCCACACTGCCAAAACCCTAATTTTAAAAAATTAGGGTTTATCAGCTTGTGTCGAGGTACCGTGCCGGGTCAGGCATGACATGAGGCCCGGTTGGCCTCGACACGGCATGGCATGGTTGGTGCCGTGGACAGGCACGACATTGGCACGAGCACGGGAAATTCCCGTGCCATGCCGGCCCAGGCATGACCGAATCGTGCCGTGCCTCGTGCATGGCCGGCCCGGCCCGGCCCGGTTGACACCTTTAGGAGAATCTATAAAAAGATTAATTATATTGATTGTATAGGTTGTATCTAGTGTGAAGATAGTGAGATAGTTAATATTTTTTAAAATTTTATTGTAAGTTATATAATCAATTGGTATAGTTTTATCGAATAAGAAATTAATATATGAGTTAATGTATCTAATGAAGTACAACTTAACAAATCAACCAATGTGAGTGTATCAATTGCATACATGTGTAATATCTAGATTAATTGATAGTTGGTCTATCTCCCTCAACTATTTGTAGTTCTCTCCTCTTAACATTCTTTTTGAAAATAACTCATAATAATTATTTTTAGTGTGCTACATTCTCTTGTAATATATATGCTAAATTGAGTCTTTCTTTCTTGTCTCTGTCATAACTAATACTTACTTGACTACCAATTGATGTAGAATGATGTGTCTTTCCAATAGTTCTCATATTTTTCATAAAAATTGAATTTTTTGATAATATAATTTTGGTCTGATTGGAAATTCTCTATCACCTAAGATTTGACTATAAAATGTTAGAAAAATATTTGTCAGTATAGGAACATCATGATAAGAAGTTGTTTTTTGTTTTTATTTTTATTTCTATTGATATTTTTATTTTTATTTTTATATGATCGGGAGAATCAATTGAAGACTATATTTGGATTTGAGTTGGGTTGATTGTATAACTTCTCTTCTATAATTGGATTTCCTTTTAGATATTTGAGTGCTTTGCTTTTTATTTGTGTATTTTTAGTTCGGTTACTCAATACTCGCTAAGTTAGTATTATTTTATTGTAATCTTAAAGATATTTCAATTCTAGAGCATGAAATATTTCAATTAGGAATACTTAACCAGATATTCCTATCTTACATACTAGTCTGGTTTTGATAAAGATTTATTTGATCTGATACTTTTACATGTATACTGACTTAGTAAATAGGCAACTAAAAAGAATTATGTATTTGATCATTTTTATTGTTCACTGCTCAAGATATGTTTGAATATATGTATTTTATAATAGAGCATAATTATTTTTTATTTTTTAGATATTTATCATAATAATAAAAATGTAATTATATAAAAATATTAAAAAATTTAAAAGTGATAATGTATTAAAATTTATGTCAATCATATTCAATATTTAATAAATAAATTACAAGATTATATAACAGATTTTTTATGTCAGTATACCTTAATATAATGAAATTATTAAATGAAAAAAATAAATATCTAATTGAGATAACTTGGATATTATTAATTGGAAATAATTTTGAAATAGTTTTGAGAGATATAATTTTAATCACATTTTAACTCATTAATCAAATATTTTATATAGTTATTTCTCAAATTTTTAGATTCTACATCATAAAAAAAGGTTATTTAGTATATCTCTATGTTTTTGGGTATGCTTGTTTTGTTGTTGATCATTTTTTAGGATATGACAAGTTGACAATTAAGACCTTGATCATTTTTCACCAAAGGCTACTTGGAATTTAATGAATACAAATTTAATTATTTTGAGTATTACTCATTTCTTAACAAGCCTAAGAAGAATGTGAATTTAGAAATTATATCTGGATTCATTATTTTTTCTTATTTACTCATAATTTTGTCTGAATTACTAGTTAGTAAGAGAGCTATTTATCAGCTATATTTGAATATATTATTACTTAGCATAATGTCATTCTTATTAAGTCATTATATCTACTAAAAAGTATATATCATATTGATTCTAGAGGGTGTAAGGTTTTCTAGATGGAGAGATTTTTATCAGGTTTAGATGACATGGTAGTTAATGAGACCTTATTATAGACTGATATTGAGCAAGAAATTAAGAGACTTGATCACTCATGACCTATAACTTATATTGAGAGAATGGCTTGTGTTCATAAAGCTCATACTAGAGATGAGCTTACCAAGGAACCAGATGATCCTGCAACAATCCTATCTATTTTTGACATTTCGATCATTATACGAAGAGACATATGAGCTATACTTAATACCTAATTTTATATGTTTGTTATACTATTATCTTGTTTATTCTTTTATTTTTTTGACTTTTTCTGATAGTATTAGGATACTCAAAATTTTTTTTCTGAGGTATTATGTTATTAAGATTGTGTCAAGTCATAATGGAAGAGATATACGTTCTTCATGCTCATGAGATTTGAAAGCTAGTACTACAACATTTAGGAATGTCTATTGTTGGTTACATGTAGATGTTTATTGTGAAGACATGTCAAGATGAAAAGTTATATTGCATTAAGACAGTTTTTATTGAGGGTTTTCGCTTGGATATTTGGTATGAAGTACAAGAATATTTTTTTTTCTAGTGGGCAAGATATCTATATTATGAGTTTTTATTTTTCTTATAGTATCTCATAGTTAGAAGATACACCAATTAGATGTGAAAAATGTATTTATTCACTATGACTTTGAAGAGAAAGTACATATGAAGCAATTACTTGGGTCCTGGGTAGAATAGTCAGATGCAATTAATAGATTGCTGAAGATATTATCTAATATGAAACTAAGTAACTTGGTAGCTAGATACATAGGCATGTAAGTAAATAAGTAGTCAGGTAAATATGTAGATAGCTATGTAGATAGACAGCTAGGTAAATAGGTAGCTAATTAGCTAGGTAGCTAGGAAGATTTTTTATTGTATTTCAAGATGAGACATGATGACAATGGTGATTTTGCTAATCATTCATATGAATGATATTTTGATTATTGGAGATAATAAGTTGATGATTGCCTAATTCAAAAAGTATCATCAAATGATTTCAGACGAATAATTTTGAGAGACTCAGATATTTTCTTAGGATAAATATAATTTATTCTATGAGATATATCACCCTGTCATCAAGGAGATATAAGCTTGATATTTGAATATATATTAATTTTTTGAGTTGTGTTCTAGTAGATATTTATATTAATTATAATACTAACTTATGAAAGAATCATATTGAAGATTAGTTATTTGACTTTACTTCTTATGAAAGAATTATATTGGTAATTAGTTATTTGACTATGATCTTATTAGATATAATATACGTAAAGGTGTCCAATAGGCTGGTCGGCCCAAGCCTGGGTAGGAACCATACCAGCCCTTTACACATGTTGTGTTAAGCCGGGAAAAATGACTTACGTGCTGAAACACGACACCTCCTAATGTATTTGGCATGACAAGCACAAATGGCATAGTGTGTAGCACATGCCTATTTGTGCTGGATATATTACAAAAAATGCAGTGGGGTCCATGAGCCATTTTTAATATATTATATTAAAAAAATGAGTGGGAAGTCCATACGTCATTTTTAAATATATTTAACTAAAAGGGACATGTGAATTACATGGGCCCCATTCAGAAAAAAAAAACATTGCCTTTGCAATAGCCTTTGATAGTGACCCACATTGTTGTCTTGTAAGAAATGTTATTTTTCATAATGTTAAAAAATGATTTTTTTTAAAAAATTGAGTGAATGTAAACAGTAAACTGTTGTATTTCTATCCAACAACTATGGGGAGAAATCCAATGGCTATTGAAAATATGCCCAAGAAAATAAATTTAAAAAGTAAGAAAGTTAATATTTGTATTTAAAAATTATCTATAAATAATAATTTAATATTTATATATTTTTCATGCTCAAATTATGATTTGTTCTGTTTTTAATTCTCAGCTCACTCAAATTTTCTAAACTATGATATTATATATTGTATTTTTTAAATTTTAATTTTAATGTTATATAAATATAATTGTATAAATTAATATTGGGTGACATACCTTGCAATTGTAGACTTTAGTTTATCAGTTTTAGATTTGTTTTTTAATTTTTGCAATGTATGCACTATTTTTTTATAGTTTCTTTTTCTAAATAATTTTAAATAAATAAATAAATCTTTATCCTATTTAAAAAGTTTTTAAATTTTTTTAAAATAAAAAATATTAATGATTATTATAAAATGATGTAGATATTGATTTAAATAATAACTCGACTGAATGATTCGAAACTTGATTATCTCCTAGTCATTGGTCGGCCTGGATCCCAACACCAAAAAAATTTAAGAATAAATCAAATCTTTAGTATTGACCCATTTGAAGATTATTAAAAATAAAAATTATAAAGGCATCGAAGAAGATTCGATATAATATATATATATTATAAAAAATATATACTTATAAAAGTAGTGCTGAGATTGAACATCTTAGGAGATATGTTGATGCATCAATAAACATGGTACATTAGATCACAGACAATCTCAATTAAGCTCTGTGATCTTTAAATTTGGATCAATTTTAGGTTTGATTATTTTATATATTTATCATCATGAGTTTGGAAGAGACTACATAATTAGTTTCATTGCTAACATGATTCTTCAACTTATATTTTTGGAAGATCCAATACTAGATCATTAATTTAAAAATATTTCTAGCCCACCTATCATAAGATCCCTAGGATGACATATAGAAATGACATAATAAAAAATTATAAAATAAAAAAATAATTATTAATTAATAAACCTGAAATACAAAGTGTAGTAGTCTTAATCACATCCAATATGTAGATTAGTCACGATGATAATATATTCATATGCATTACTATTTAATTTGTTGATTCTAATTAGAAATTATATAAAAAATTATTTGGATTTTATGAGATTATTCATTTTTATGATTTTGTTATATATGAGTGTCTGTTGAGTGTCTAGGAAATATAAGGTATAAAATAAAATATTCAATATAATATTTGATAATATTTTAAATAATAGTCTGACATAAAATACTTTCGTAAGAATTATTAAAGATAGTTCCTTAGTTAAATTTTTTCATATCATATATGTGTGTTACATAATAAATCTAATAATAAAAGTTGACTTAGAAATTATTTTTCCTAATTAAAATAAATACATAATGCTTTACAATATATTAATATATCTATTAAATTTAAAGATTTTTACACTCAATATAAGTCAATAGGCCTAAAAAAGGAGAAACTTGAATTGAATGCCAGACATCATTGGAATTCAATATACTTGATGTTGAATTTAAGTATTGGCTATCAATATGTAATATTTATTTATGTTAATAATATAATTACTGAAATAATAATTAATCATACTATGACAAGAATTTTTTTTTTTAAATTCATAAAATTTTTCTATGATATGATAAGTTTGTGTTAGTCTGTATGCACTTTAATAATTTATATTATACATAAGTACATATGCAATATAAATGGTATTTTTAACTAATATGAAAAATACTCATATTTTGGTGTCATGACTATTAAGATTAAATTCTACAAATTTATCTCTTCTATACTATCTAAAATAACAAATAATCTATCGAACTCTTTGATGTTTAGTGTAGTATTATAGTTTATTTTTTTCATGATTATGAATATAATCTTAGATAAAATAAATATATTACATTAAAATTTTATTAAAGTTTTTTTATGTTTAAAAGATTGAAAATATATGTAAATTGATCTTTATGATAAAGTCAAAGAACTATAAGTGAATATTGACATGTATAAAAATTATGATATTAAAACTTGAAGTAATGACAGTCCAAACTAGATCGAATGACATTACATTTATGTTACTACTTTTGGTGTTGCACGAATATACTTTTTATTTTAGTTTTTTTTTTATAATTTTTTAAGTATTTAGATTTATATTTTCAGACTTGAATATGTTTTTTGTTATTCTTTTTTATATTATTATTCATACACATTATATTTGTTGATCTATAGTTTAAATTTTTAAAATAATATGATTTTTAAAAAATTTTATATATATATATATATATATGTATATATGCATAGGAGCCCATGTGCCTAGCTGACAACTCTCATTTCCAATCCAGAATCTAGATAGGATTGAGGGCCCTACCCCTAGGCTATGGCTAGGCCAATGTAGGCTATGTTGGTGACTAGCCTAGGTTTTCCTTAGGTCGGGTGTTTGACACTCAAATGTACTGAATTTTTATGGATATTATTTTGTTTTATTATGTGTTTATATCAAAAATATGCTTAAATAATAAGTATTTCATGAAATTATGATTTTGATAAATGATAATAAAATCAAATAAAAATTGAATACAAATGATGGATTTTGTGGAAAGCAGAATTGAAATGTAGAGTAGCGAGATGAAGTTATAATATTTTCAATGTCATGGTATTTTTTATACTAGTACATACTTATGAATTAGTCATGATAGTCTTTTTTTGTTGTAACTCTATAAATAAGTCATGAAATTTATTGTATGTTACAACTCTCTTACTTTATTGCAACATATTTTCATATACAAAATATTTCTAGTGATCAATAGTTATTTTGGTGTCACTGTCATATTTGCTCTAAATATTTTTTTGCTTGTAACATTATTCTCATGTCGTGATAGTCTATGCTAAATCTATATGTGAAGCCATGATATATTTTTTATGTCGTGACATGCTCATTACAGAACTAAAATCATATTTTACTAAGTAATTTTATGTTATGATATTTGTTGACATTGTGACTATTATTCTAGAGAGCAATTTCTCAAGTTGCGATACTTTTCAGCACTGTGATTTCATCCTCATGCTGAAGTGGTGATATTTTTTAAATGTCATGACATGATGATCAAGAAGCAATTCGTAGGAATTATTTTTGTGATTTCATCCATCATCATGGTATTGAATTCATTAAATGTTAGAGATAATGATATAACATTTGGATTTAAAGATATTCAAATGAATGAATCATCAAGGAGTGGAAAAATGATGAAATCGATAATACCAAGCTACAACACCACTCTCGATTAGGAAAACAATCTCAAGCAAAATACAAAATAAAATGAATTGGGAATCGGATCTAAAACCTAGATCCTAATGCTGGCTAACCTTAGGGATACCCGATTCAATGAGATAATTCTATAATTTTCTTACTTGAATTTCTCCTCAATATTAGATTAATCATGAACTTAAGGTTGATTTATATAACTGTGTATAATAGATATAATTTTGTAATAAATACTTATGATTTTTATGCATTGAATGTTGATGGATATTGATATTTATTAGAATGTTAATTTAGGGTTTCATCCTCCAATGCATCCATGCATGTTGACTATGATGGATGATGACAGATAAATCACGGGATATATGCACAAGGTGGGCATCGATAGGAAGTCACATTGCTCTGACTCTTCTTCTAGTGATGGGTTCATATATAAAATTTTTAGATTGATACAAGTTTAATTGATGAGTATAACAATTATGAAATTAAAAGAATAAACATAATTATTATCATATCATTGTGTATCTTTTAGAAGGACTGACCTTAAAATAATATAAGAGTTTTATAGAATATCTAACCTTGGAGTCTATCTAATTATGAGAGTTATGTATTAGCTATAATAGACAATGATAGATAAGTCATATTGTACATGCAAAAGGATGTGAATAGCAAGGAAATGGCAATCTTACATTCTGCGGTGACATGTTAATTGTTATAGTTATAGTACTTATGAAGCTTAAAATACAAATATTATTATGACCATATTTAGGGATGATAATTTGCCTTGCCCCACTTGGATTTGTCCTGAATGGGATGAAGATTCCTCACTAGAGGTGTCAAATGGGTCTTGTCGTGCATATATGACTCATTTTTTCAAGGTACGACCATGTCACAATGTCGTGCTAGAGAGTACACAATAAAATTCTCGTGTCGTACCAGGCTAGAGGTGTCAAATGAGACATGCCGTGCTGGCACGACCCATTTTTTTAAGACACAACCACGCCACTGTGCCATTCCTAGCATGACACGGTGTCTCGGTCCATCGGCTCAACATGACACGGTGGCACGACCGTGTTGCACGGGCATGCCTTCCTGACATTTCATAGTTCTCAACGGCCACATTGACCATGTGACTGATTTTTTATAATAATTAGACTATCCCATGATTGGGTAGTTTAATTATATACCCCGTCTCGGGCACGAGGTCAAGGTCAAACTGTTAAAAAAAATTCATAATGTGTCTCTTAGGTTCTCACTCGGGCTGGTTTATCATACCACCTAGCTAGGCACACTGATCGTGCCTAGTCTGACACGAGGCAAGATTTTTGCTGCCCTAACATGGCACAAATCATGTCATGCAGCAACTCGGCCCGACACAAGACATGGTTCTGGACCTTGTTGTGCCGCGCTTGACACTGTTGAATTGGGATGGGCATCCGGTTGCCTGGCCTGATTGACACCTCTATGCCAGACACAACACTATGGTTCGGTCCACCAGCCCAGCACTGCATGGTGGCACGACTGTGCTGCAGCATCGTGCCAGACCATCCTATGCTCCAAATGTGAACTTAAAAGAATTCTATTGGGTGAAAATGCAATGGGTGGCCGATTTACGTGGCTGGCCAATTACAATCGACCACGTGGCAGATTGTTTCAAAATGATTAGACCACCTCGTCACGACCATGAGGTTGAGGTCTAACTGTTTAAAAAAATAGACCGCTCATTAAGTCTGACGTTACCCCACCGGGCGATTACTTGGGCCGGTTTACCATGTCACTGGACTAGGCAAATGGATTGTGCCTAGCTCGACATGAGGCATGAGCATACGCCTCATGTTATCCTAGCACGACACAACTCATGCCATGGTGTGGCTCGACCCGGCATGACGTATGATTCTGGATTGTGCTAAGCTATGCACTCCTGAATCAGGTTGGGTTGTGGTCCCATGCATAGTGCTTATTGGCTTATTTGACACCTTTATACTCTACAAAAATGGGTTGATATGGTAGATGGGACAAAAAATTTTGCCCCATGGCAGGGTTGGGGCAAGGATAGGGATTATGATCCCCACCTCATCCTCACCCCATCCATGCCCTATTTAGGATCTAGAGACAGGGTTGGGGTGGGGTTGGAGAAAATGATCCTCGAGCCTTGTGCTCTGTCTGGCTTGTGGAGTTGTGGAGTTAGATAGACCGGGCAACAAGGCAGGGAATGCACTGCCCCACCTTGTGACATAAAAATCTTGCTTCGCCAAAAATGGGACGTGGGGTGGGGCAGAAGTTGGAGAATTCCCAACAAGGCGGGGCACGAGGAGGGTCATCCCGACTTGGCCCCTCCCAACTCTCTTTCCATGCCTAACCACATTATCGTATGTCATTTTGAATAATTGAGATTAGAGAATAAAAATGCATATTTGAAATAATCATCAAGGATAGTTGTTGTATTGTCTACAAAAAATAGGATTGTGGGATGACATACGAACATGTCGATGTGAAGTTTTAAGATATGCAATGGGCATACTAATGACACAACTACAAAATGATCATCTATGGTAGTGACATCTCATGGATGCTCACATCTTGGAATGCTAACAAGGCATGAGATATCACAATTTTATTTCTTTCGTGTAACAATCAAGTATGATATGACTAAAATATTAGAGAGAATATTATTATACATAAAAAGTAAATTATTCATTGAATTTACGTATTTGTTTGAGATCCATTTATATCTTCTCAACTAGAATAGTTAGATAACTTATTTTTACTTGATTAAATTATCATAATAATCATTTTGGGATTGATATATAGATTGATATTTATTTTATTACTTATATAACTCATATACTCATAAAATTTAGTTGAATGTTCACATATGCACAATGAGTTTTTGGTACAGTGTCGAGAATCATTGAGTTTTTGGCAATTTAGCAAAATTATAATAAGTTTTTGATGATGTTATTAGGGGTCGAATTTAATTTGATTAGATAACTTTGAGTTGATTCAGTTACCTTGAAAATTAATTTTATTTTTAGTTGTTTAAAATATCTATTATTATTATTATTATTTTGTTTTGTTTTTTTTTGTTTGTCTTGTAATCACACTTACATGTACTAACGATCTAAGATAGTTAATATCTTTTGACCTATAACAAGAAAGAATAAGATAACAATTATTGAGACAAGGAATTGAGAGAACAATCATAAAAAAACAAAAATAGCAATGAGAACAACTAAGAGAGTGTTGAATAAATTGTCCAATAGTTTATTTTTTACTGAATCATATAGATTATTTGAGGCCAACATTGATATACAATTACTTTGGAATCTGGATACAAATTATATAAGCAAATCACTTCGAGTTGAAATTGAGTCTTATAGTAATGATGCAACTTTATTATGATGAGCATTTTTTAGAAGACCCAAACAACCTTATCATGTTATTTTTGAAGTTGTGTGATATTGTAAAGATAAATAGAGTTTGTCAAAATACAATAAAATTATGACTATTTTTATTTTTGTTGAATGACAAGATTAAAAGTTGTTTTAATGTTTATTTAGAAGATCATTTGATAGTTGAGCTGAACTTGTACAAGTTTATTTAATCAAGTTATTCCCACTTCAAATTACTTTACAATTGAGGTTGGAGATCAATCAATTTAGACAAGAACATAAAATTTTGTTCGATGTTTGAGATCCATTTAAAGATTTATTGAGTAGAAGCTTATGGCATAGATTTGAGCTATGGTTCAAAGTTCATATATTCTACAACAGGCTGAATTATATGATGAGATGTGCTGTAGATGTTGTCCTGGTGGTTTCATAATGAACAAGTTATTCCTGAGGTTTATTACTTGTTTTAAAATTTGCCCAAAAATATTTATCATACTAATAGAGGCAAAGATGAATATATTTTTTAGCAAATTTGCAGCCTACATGATAAAAGATCAAATGTGAAAAAAAATCGCACCCTTGCAACCACAAAATATGACTATTTTCGACCTATTTTATCAAGTAGAAGAAGTTAATGTACTATATAATATCTGATATTTTTTCAGACCTAATAATAATATCTAAATACATTATTATTCGAATATAAGAAATCATTAGAATTTAGAATATAAAAACCAAGGAATTCTACGACAAAACATAAATCAGATCTTACAAAATTTGAAAGTAACTTAATGGAGTACTAAATGCAAGGAACTTCAAGTTCTAATTATAACTAGCAAAATATTGTAGAGAAATCATCTTTTAAAGGTAATATTCTTGTATTATGGACTGAGACAAAGAAAATAAATGATGTGCAAGAGAATTGAATGAGACTGATGGAAACTTGCATTCACAATGAACGATAAAAATATCAATGAAATGCCTAGTAATATTGAGACAAATAAAAAATGATGCATGTCAATAACATTGAAGATGTGGTAAAGAAGTTGCAGGATATAAAGTATAAGTGAATTCAAAAGGATAAGTTGATGCAGAAATAAATTTTGTTGTAGATGATGTTGCAACATCCAAGGTTGTAACATTCAATGTCAAATTTTCCAATGCTGCAACATCAGAAATTGTGGTATCCAATGTCATGATTCTCTACATATTCCACTAATAGATCTCATGACGGAGTATAATTAGATGAGGATATGCATATGAATTGTAATAACAAATAGAAGAATGATGTGAAAAAAAGTGATTATGTAGATGGTTCATGCCCTTTTCACTTGTATTTTCCTTCTTCACAGTGATTTAAAAAGGGAAAGAGTTGGACGAAAAGTTCAATAGATTTATCAACAAATTTTTAATAATTGGAAATAAATATACTCTTCAGTCTTCACAAAAGCCTTATCTTATATACTATTCTATATAAAGTTTATGAAAAATATAACAAAAAACAAAAAGAAATTAGAGACATGAAACGATGAGTATGACCGAGAAATATAATGTAATTATTTAAAGAAAATTCTTAAGAAAATTCAAAGATCCAAAAAACTTTATTATTTCATGCTTTATTGGAGAGCACATATTATGAAAAATCTTATGTGACTTGGGAACAAATATCAATTTGATATTGTTGTCCATAATACACGACTCAACTTGGCCTTTCTTCCCAACATATTCTACTAATAGATACTCATGATGGAGTGGAGGAGGAGATGCATATGAATTGTAATAACAAATATAAAGATGGTGTGAAGAAAAGTGATTATGTAGATGGTTCATGCTCTTTTCATTTGTATTTTTCTTCTTCATAGTGATTTAGATAGGAAAAGAGTTGAACAAAAAGTTCAACAGTTTTTTTAATATTTTTAGATAACTGGAAATAAATATACTTTTCGCAAAAGTTCTATCTCAAATGTCATTCGATGTAAAATTTATGAAAAATAAAACAAACAAAAAGAAATTAGAGGTTTGGAATAATGAGTATGACTAAGAAATATAATGTAATTATCTAAATAAAACTCATGAGGAAACTCAAAGATCTAGAAAGTTTTATTATTTCATGCATTATTGGGAAGCATACATTTTGGAAATCTTATGTGATTTAGGAGTAAGTATTAATTTATTGTTGTACATAGGGGTGTCAACCGGCACGAGGCACGACATGATTCGATCGTGCCTGGGCCGGCTCATCACTGGAATTTCCCATGCTCGGATCCGTGCCGTGCCTGACCACAACACCAATCATTTCGTCCCGTGCCGAGGCCAACCGAGCCTCGTGCCATGCCTGACCCGGCACTGTTTCATGGCCCATGGCACGGCCCGCCGGCACGAGACATGTTCCGTACCCCACCCCAACCCCATCGCCAGCATCATAGTCCATAAGGATATGGAAAATGCACGTGCACTGGTCCGATTCTACTCCGACCCGACTCGTGGTCCCGCTCGACTCAAATCCCCTCAACTGTTAAAAAAAGATTAAAATTTGAATATCAGCCGTTGTATTTTACTTTCAACGGCTAGGGGGCAGAATTCTATCAAAGCTCTTGCTCTTCTTTCTCTCGAGACTCGAGATTTCGTATTTTATCTTGGCTTTTTGGGACTCTCAACTCAGGTTTGGAAGTTTGAACTAGACTGTGGTGTACTGTGTACGTGATCTACCTCACTACTTTACGGATAATTTAATTTTTGTTTAGTATTGAACTATAACTTTTAACATAAAAAATATTATTTAAAAAAATTAAGTTTTTTTGTTTATTTCTCTCTTTCTCTAGTCTCTCTCTCTAATCCAAAAATCTAAAATCTATCATCCAGTCTCTACCTCATGTCTAACAAAAATTCAAAAAAATGACTAAGACTAATAAAACATATTTAAATTTAGAAAATAAAAATCTTATACGGAGGTTTGAGGCTGCTGAAACTTTGGTTTCTCCAGTCATCTCAACCCAAACATCTAAAAAATAAAAAACTAGATCTTCGGTAGTTTGGACTCATTTTAATATAATAAAATAAAAAAATATTAGGGGTGAGGAAGAAAAAATGACAGTACAAATATTGAATGAGAAATTTAACTTGTAAGAGTTTATTTGGGATTGGACACCTTAATAGACATGCCGAATTATGCACCCAAAAATATGGTGCATTAGATCCTAGGCAAACTCAACTTAGCACTGCATTTTTTGAGACTGGATCAAATTCAGTCTCAAAATTTACTCCGTTCATATACTGCAGCGAGTTGAGTAGGGAATGTATGACCAAACTTATCACTTTGATGGGTCTTTCGATCAGATTTTTGGAAGATCCAAGGGTTGTGTGCATCATGCAGACATATTTTCAGCATGCTTATCGTAGGATTTCTAGGTTCACATCTAGTTTTGACATACTAAAATTTTATAAGTTAGAAAAACAAATAATAATTAATGAATTTATGACATATAGTGGAGTGGTGTTCGTGATGTCTGATATATGGACAAGTCATGATAAATCATCTTATGCACGTCTCACTGACTACTATGTAGATTCTAACTGGATAATAAATAAACAAATTTTAAGATTTTCTGAGATTCTCCATTCTCATGATGACCAGGTCATTTTTAAGTGTATGATGAAAATCTTTAGAGAATATAAAATTTAAAATAAAAATTTTGGTATCACATTCGATAAGGTATCTAATAATGAAGTAGTGATTAACATGTTTGTTAGGAAATTTAGAGACACGCCATTACGAGAGATCTTTCATGTCAGATGCATGTGTCTTGTGATTAACCTGATTGTACAAGCGGGTATGAAGGTGTATTCCTCTGTGTTGGATAATATATGTAATGTACTAAAATATATTCGCATTCCTCGTAGACAACAAGAGTTTGGTAGTATCTATTTGTCTGCGAATCTTAAAAAGAAGAAATTTCAATCGGATATGAGATACGTTGAAATTACACGTACATAATGTTAAAGTCGTATATTGGATACAAACACGTGATATCCAACTACGTCAATAGTAAGAGTAACGAACTTATTATTGACAATACTGACTGGGCTTCAGGAATTTTATTTATGAAATATTGGAGATTTTTTTATGACATAACGAATATGTATTTGTCGGTTTATACTCCCACGACTTGTTTTGTACTCAGGTGCATATGTAATATTAGTAACATATTTAGGAAGTATCGAGCTGACCTGATACTTAGTCATATGGTTGCAGAGATGGAAACTAAGTACTTAGACTACTGGTCCACCGTTTCATCTTTTTATTATTTTACTGCATGCACGGATCCTAGGGTTAAGGTTGAAGAGGTAGATAACACTCTGACTTATATTTTCTCGTACATGAACCTGGAAGACCCACCTGAAGGGTTTATTTATGAGAAGTTGACTGACCTGTTTACATACTATGATATTAGGTATTGTGATAGTAGTAGTGAGACTATGATTACGGGCATGAGTACCTTCTTCGGAGATGATTTTATATTCAGTTAGCGAGGGAGAAACGACGGGGTGGACCGTCACATAGGAATGAGGTTTCTCTGTACTTAGATACTGATTACTGTTCAATCCTATCACATTCTGATTCCAAGAATCTTGATATATTACAGTGGTGAAAATCATATGAGTCTACCTTTTCCGTGCTATCTAGGATGATATGGGATCTACTGACTCCTCTAGTGTCGAGTGTAGTATCAGAATCTATTTTTACTGTTACAGTGAACGTAATTTCGGATTAGAGATCGAGATCACGTCTAGTTATTGTTGAGTCTTTGGTTGTTTGAATGATTGGGAGAATTCGAGGTTTTTAACATCCAGGATCGTGCTGGTGCTGGGATAGAGATTGCATCTGCTTCAAAAGCGGATGAGTTGATTGCTGATGATGATGATCTATATGATAATGATTTTGATGTTGTGGTTGATAATACTCATGATATGTTGATTGATGATTGGTGTAGTTGCTGGTTGACCCTGCCCGTTATCAAATGTCAGTTGCTAATATCACGACACACCACATGTCATTTGTCATTGCTACTTGATTTTGATTTTTGATGCCTCACGGCTCAATGTCACGGATACAATTGATGATTTATGTTATTTATTCTTGATTCTGCTTTTTGATTTTGATGTTTTGTTTTGTATTGATTGTATATTTTTTTATTTACGATACGTTGTATTTGCTTTGGTTCGGTATTTATTGGCCGATTGGACATTTAGTTTGTTTTTGTTTTTGTGACTTTGTAATTTTTTTTAATGAAATTTTTTATTTAATTTATTTTTGTGTTTATATTTTTTATTTAAAACTCTATAATTTTATTCTAATAAATTATAATCTAAATTTATTAAAAATTAATAAAAAAAATTTAAACTTTATTAATATTTTATATTCAATAATTTTCAAGTTATACATTTAAAATTTTAAAACATTATTTATATATAATATAATATATATTTTATATATAGTTTAATACAAAATTTTAAATTTTTAAAAAAAAAAAAATTATTTTTTTAACCAGGCCCGTACGGGCATGACCCGGCATGGTACATTTATCATTGGGCCGGCGGGCCATGTTGGGCCTGGCTTGAATAAACTATGTCGGGTCAGGCACAGCACGGTACAGTAACAGTGTCGTGCCTGGCCCGGCACGAAAGCACAGTTGTGCTCACAAAAAATGTGTCGAGCCAGCCCGTCACGCCCCGTTTGATACCTCTAATTATACATAATACATAGATTGAATTTAGGTGATATCACTTCAACTTTTTTTTTTATAGATATTCAGTAGATCTATAAAATTTTTGAAGGGGATTATTGAAGATTTGCTAATCAAACTTGAAAAATTTATCTTCTCTGTTAACTTTGTGATGCTAGACATGGAAAAGACTCTTTTCCCATTGATTTTGGGAACAACTTTTTTTTGCTGGACAGACATTAATTAACATAAATAAGAGAGAATTCATGCTTTATGTTAATGAAAAACAAGTAAAGTTTAATATTTATAAAAATTTATAAATTTCAAATATTGACGAAGAAAATTATTATAGAATATATAGTTTCATCTGCACAAGAAAAACCCCTAAGATAAGTTTCAATATTAAGGATTTCCTTTTATGATTTTTGGCTTGAAGAAATAGAAATTTTGAACCTAGAACAAGTCACGACATGTTTTGAAAAAGATGCATACTATGATTTCACGACATTTCTCAATGTTGTGACAGTCATGGATGTTATGATATTGTGATCAATATTATTAATGCCACATTTCCATGTGAAGATAATGATGCAACTAATTTGAGGACTTTTCAAATGGTTGAAGTAATACAATTGGAAAAAGTTATGCCATGAATTGATGAAATACTTGGGTTAAGAGAAAAATGAGGTATTCCCAAAATACTTGAAGTAATAATAGAAGAGAAGTCACACCATGAAGATGAATGTTAAAAAATATTTAAAGAAAAATGAGGTCAAAAAGGAAGAAGAAATAGTTTGTGCAAAAATGCCAAGGTTGGCATGCTGAAAGAACTTATGATCTTAGAAAAAGTTGTGACTATTATGACCATATCAATAAAGAAGGAAAAAGTCATATACCAAGTTTAAGAAGCCATAATATTCATTAACAAAATTATTGCATCATTTCAAAAGATAACCAAGAAGCAAAATGGGGATTTTTGTGCCAACATTTAGAAAAGGGCAACATGACTATTATGAGAGAGTTCAACTCTAATCTTTAAAAATATGCAAGAGTTCTAATTCAATCATGATCATCACAATTCTAACTTTTGGTTTTATTATATTCATGTATGTTATCATCTACTTGTAGTTCTTAAATTTTATCTTTAAGACCTAGTCATTTATCCTATTAATCTTTTAAGAATGATAAAACTTTGATAATATTTGGTTATACTATAGCCATTCTATTTGAAATTATATTTACAATCACATAAAAAATAGGTTTTGATGTTATACTAGATATTGGATGGGTCTATAGATTATCTGTTATTTTTGATAGTATGAAAAAAATGAATTCATATATTTCTTATCAACTTAATATATTAAAATTTTTAATATTATTATGAAATAAGAATAAGTAGTAGTTAGTACTAAAATATCTTGATAGTTCACTCATATTCGATGAATTTCTCTATTATTTACTCTTAGTCGACTAAATTAAAAAGTTATTTTTGATTATGGTACCAGTTTTCATACTTGGAGAATTAGAATTTTTTTAGACTTGCCGATTTGTATAGATTGTAAAAGTCTTATAATTTGTTATATATCATAATATATTTTAATGTATTTCATATATGTTATAATAAGGTATAAATTATTTTTAAGTTAGCTTGTATTATTAGGATTAAAAATCTAATATATATACCTAATATGAAAAATCTTAGTTAAAGGAATATCTCAAATTATTTTTTTGAAAATATTTATTATGATATCATTATTTAAAATATTATTTAATGTTATGTTATATATTTTATTTTGATCATATATATTTTAAAGATTTTCAATCGACACTCTTATATGATATGATAATCATAAGGATGAATGATCTTATGAGATTTTAATATTTTTTTATTTAGTTTTCAGTTAGAATAAACAAAATAAATAGTTATATATGCAAATGTATTATCATCATGATTAGTCAAAATATTAGACATCATTGATATTATTATATTTTATTTTCTAAGTTTGTTAATTATTAAGTTTTTTAATTTTATAATTTTTATTGTTAGTCATACATATTGATACAGGGGTCCTATGATAAGTGACCTAAAAATATTCTTGCATACAATGAATTAGTTTATATATTTTTATAAATTTAAATAGAAAATTCATGCTTGCAATAAATCTAATAATACTTTTTTTGCAAGTTAATTGTGTAAAAAAAGGAGTCATTGAATCTTAAATTGATCTAAATTAAAATACTTTACCACTTAGTTAGATTTTCCTAGGATCACACAGTATGTGTTTTGGTGTTTTGTTTGGTATATTTATTAAGGTATTTAGTCTCATCATTATTTTACAAATATATATTTTTTATAACATAAACGTTATATAAATTTTTTTTGATATATATAGAATTTTTATTTTTAATAATCATAAAGTAAGTTAATATTAAAAATATTTATTTATTAATTTTATGTTTTTTAGGTTCATGGGTCGAGGTTGTTCTATGATTGAGAGATAATACATTCTAGGATCTTTTAGTTAGATTTTTGTTATTTAATTAATTTTTAGTTTATTTTAAAATAATAATAATAATAATATTTTTTTATTTTTTATATTCTTTAGAGTGGATTGTGTAGGAGAGCGAATTTTTTAATTATTAAATTATTTTGTAAAAAAATATAGTTGTGGAATAAAAAAATTGTGTACTTTATAAAAAATTAGACTCGATATGAATGTAACCAATCTCAAGTTTGTAATTATAATTTATTTTTTATTGATCGTGATCTTGGACATGTCTCTTGCCATCGTCAATAATAATTTATATAATTTTGTATTATTCAAATAAAAAAAAATTATATATTATAGTTTTGAGTTTTTAAAAGAATTAGAAAAAAATAGATTATAATTTGAATGTAAAAATTATAAATGATAATTATCTATATATAGAAAATTTTAAAATTTTAAATATTATTTTTTTTGTGAGCAAAAATCCAACATCAATGGGATTTCTATCTAGAATTATTAGGCAGAAATTTAGCTATCGAGATAAGAGATTAATATGATTTAAAAAAAAAAAACTTTTTTTTAAACATTAATAATTAATGTTTGACAATGACAATGACGTGCATCATTGTTGTCGTCAAATGTTGTTACCAAGGGATTGACCTAAATTTTTTAAAATGGGATGTATGCTTGCCATGTATCCCTTTATGAAAAATTAATAAAAAAAACTTATATGGAATTTACATGCCTTTACTTTTTTAATATTAGGACATGCATGAATTCCATGTGCCATGTCGGATTCGTCCTTTGCTTGCTGATAATTCAGGCCATGTCATGCTTTGGCATGACACATGTTAGCCTATTTTTGATGATGTCATAGTTCTTGGTTGTGCCAAGGGTTGAACTCAAGTTGCTCGACATGTTTGCTATTGCTAAATCAAGCTCATGTTGAGTCAAAACTTAGAGACTTATCTTCTAAGACCTAAAATCTATATTAGAAGAATGAGACACATCTAATCTACTTAGAATAGAGATGAGCCAGTTGATGAGATAGATGATTTTGCAAATATCTTATCTGATTTTGACTTTTTGATTACTTTTTTAAATGGATATATGGGTTATATTTAATACTTGATTTTATGGGTTTTGTCGTATTCGCATCTTATTATTTCTTTTGTTATCTTTATTATTTTATTTGATGGTGTTAGAATACTTAAGTTTCTTTTTGAAATATTATCTCATCTAAGTTGATGCTTGGTTATAATGGAAGAGTTATATGTATTTCATTTCAATTAGACTCAGGAAATCGTACAATATTATTCAAAAAGATTTATTATTTGTTATATGTAGATGTTTACTATGAAGACATATTCAAATGACATGATAAATCATATTAAGGTGAATCTTATTGTGAGGAAATTCATTCAGATGTAAGATATAAATTATTAAGATATTTTTTTATTTGTAGTCAAGATGATATCAATATGAATTCTTATTTCACTGGTAGTATCTTATAGATTGACATATATTAGTTAGACATGAATAATGTATTTCTTCATAGTGACCTTAAAGAGTATGTACATATAGAGTAGACATCTAGATTTTAACCAGCATAGTCAAATATAGTTTGCATATTGTGAAATACATTTTAAGATTTGAAGTAGTCAGTTTTTAACTTAATTTGTAAAATTTTCACTAGTAATCACGTTTTAGTTACATATTTTTATTTTTTGAAAAAACTTATGGTGATTTTGTTGATTCTATATATGAATTATATTTTTATTATGAATGATGATTAGTGGTGGAAAAGGTTGGGTATCTTGGGCCTAGAATCATGCGCATACCAGGGCATACCATCGAAAAGGTTGGGAATAGGTGTGAGACAGCTTGTGGCAAGGCTTGGGCCATGCCATACCAGGGCATGACGCATCCTAGTCTGGCACGACTAGGATGGGTGAGTTGGTTTTGGCCCATGTCACCAAAGCAGGCTTGCCTAGATAGAATTCAGGCTTGACAATGCTAAGTAGGCATGACCTGTCCTAGTCTGTTATGACTCAGCTTGACCCAGGTAGCCTATGGGTTAATTGGCCATGCCCAGCTCCCCTTTTTTAGAGGTGTGTCGGCACAACTCTACTCGGTTTTAAAATCGAGCTGCCATGGCCTTGCACGATTGCTCATGTGGGCCACAAAAAATTAGGTTATTTCCTGCCTCTAAAGATAATGAGTTGAGAATTACTCAATTCAATAAATATATTCAGTTATACTTTTAGATGAAATATGTGATTGTCACATATGAGATATGCGATTAATCTTGTGTCATGATTTATTATTTGAGGAATGTTATCTTGTCACATATGAGATATGCGATTGATGTTCTCATGAAATTTGGATTTTTGGATTGTACTCTAGCTGGATTTCTTGTTAATTCATGTATTAATTTTATTTTTATTGTGTTCTATGTACTTGACTTTATTGTTTACAAGAAAAATATACGAAAGATTAATTATCTGATTATAGTTAAATTAGATATAGCATATGTTGTCAATATTATTTGTCGGTTTCTAATTTTTTTTTTGATATTTTATCTTGTTACAACTTTTCTCATATTAAGGTATGCGAAGTCTTTGAGACTTTAAATTTCTTTCAATGATCATGAGCATTTTTAATTAAATGGGCATTTAGATTAAAGTTAAGCACCAGCATATACCTAGAAAATGTCTACGATATGATTCTGTATTTATCTCAAAAATAATCTTATCTCCTAAAAAAATAAGACACTAATAATTATTACTAAATTCAATGCAAAGTCAGACTTCAAAGTGATGATGATAGTCATATACGATATTTTGGATTCGACACTTAGTGAATGAAATTAAATATTAACCTTCTACTCTTATTACATGTGTTGCACGGATACGCCACTGGACTGCCGTGTCCACGTGTCGGACACGGTGACACGGTACTGACACTGTCGGATACGTGTCCGATACGCCACGTGGCGTATCGTTGACAAATTTCGTATCCGATATGCCACGTGGCGTATCGGACGTCCAGTGGCCAACGTCGTCGCATGGGCGACGTTGGCCACTCGACACAGGTGGCAGGGGCGCGAATTGAGGGGGGGGGGGGAATTAGGGGGCGGGCGCGAATTGAGGGGGTGGGGGATGCAGGTGGCGAGCGCGAATTGGGGGGGGGGGGGTAGGCAAGGGTTGGGCGCGAATTGAAGGGAGGGTCGGCAGGCGCGAATTGAGGCAGGGGGCGAATTGAGGGGGGGGGGAGGCAGAGGGTGGGCGCGAGTTGAGGGTTGGGGGCAGGCTGGGGGCTAGAATAAAATAAAATATTTTTATTTTATAAAATAAAAATATATATATTTATTTTATAATCTAAAATATTTTATTTTATTTTATAAAATACATAATATTTATAAAGAAAATAATTTTTATTTTTAAGTTTATTTTTTTATCATGCCGTATCCTATCCGTATCTTAGTTTTTTAGAATTTGCCGTGTCCCCATATCTTGCCGTGTCGTATCCCCGTGTCCGTGCTTCTTAGCTTATTACTATTTACTGTGATTGCCAAACAACAAGATATATATTTTTCAATCCATATTTCTTAAATGAACGAGATACATTGGGATTAATTATTTCTTACTTAGTAAAATGATTCAAAATAAAATTATTATTATAACTTATATTCAAATAATATAGTAGTTAGCGGATATATTCATGAATGTTTTCAAAAAAAATATCAACTCATATTTCTCTTTTTAGTTAGGTATTTTGTATATTTATACACTAACTTGAAGGGTGATATTTTAATTTATAACTTAATAGTTTTATTATTATTTTTTATTTTATTGCATTATTGTTTGCAACAACTAATTTATAGGTTATATTAATATCTAATCATATTTGTTCATTATATAAGAGTATTATTTATACATAAGTATAATTTTATTTATTTTATATCTGTATGATTTAAATTTAATAATCCAATTTGATTTATGGATTGTTTTCTTATGAATGTTCTATTGGAACGAATGTCTTTTTACTTGGCATTTTCCATTATTTGAGTTATACTTCTTGTAATATTTCTCATATAAGCCCAACGGTCCTACATATGATTCTTTAATGATCTTGTAATATTTCTTTGAAAAAAATAGTCAAGTTGTACTCACGGCCTAACCTCATGTTTTTTTTCTTATTCTGGACTTCTTTTTTATGTTTGTTGGCTGGCCTCTCTTTATGATATAAGAATGTGCATTTTTTTTTATCCTGAGTTACTCTCTGTCCTGATGGTGTTGAGTTATGCTGCAAGATATTAATATCTGTTATAGACTTATAGTGGAACATAAGGAATGATATCTTATCCTTTGAAAAGTCTTGCTGTATGTTGTTATTCATTGTGAAGATACTATGAGAAGGTAAATCATCTAAAAGCTTGGTTGGTAGCTAGGAGTTCTTGTAGAAGTTGAAGCAATTTCATAGAGTTTGATTCTGCAAGTTTTCTTTAGCATTGATGTTTTTTGGATTGCATGGGGGTGTTTTAGATGTTTCTCCTTTTTTATTGATTGAGTTTTTATAACATAATTACTCTTTTATTTATTTATGTTGATATTATTGTTAACAGAGATGTGTTAAGAATTACATGATTCAAGAAATTTAGTCTCAAATGAAAGATTTTTCCTCAATGATGGTTCTCTTTTCAAGTTATACAAGTGTGTTCAGGTTCATGTTGTTTTTTATCGGAGGAGTCTAAATAATGAACATATTTTACTCATGCTTTTATTGAAAGATGTTGAGCCTGGCATTAGTGTGAGCCAAGGAAATGTTGAGCCTATGATTCATTAATTTTGATCTTTCAATCATTTCCTGGAAAAAATAGAGATGAACTCAATATCCAATCTCAGGATTCTTCTCTTATTTTCGACATTTTTTTTTAATATGAAGTAGTAGTCCTGCTTTTATGGTATTAGGAGATTCAATTGTTTTTTTTTTCTGGGTTAATCTATTATTCTAGACTGGATGTCGACGAGTTATGTTGGAAGAGATTAATGCCCATTATAGGGAACATGACAAATGATACATTATCCTTAAAAAAGTATATTGTTGTATGTGATTATTCATTGTGAAGATTGTTCTTATGAGCGTGTAGATTATTCCTATAAGCATGCATGTGGTTATTCAATTGTTTTATGTTGGTATGCAAAATTATTTACCATGCTTCTTTTGTATCATTATTAAAATAATCATTGTTGAATTTATTCTATCAACTCATCACATGTTTTCTTGTTAGCTTTTCAATTTGACAAAAAATATTTTTTTTGTATAGGTTAAAATAATTTCATAGAGTTTGATTTCATAAGTTTTATTTTGTAGTAATGTTTTTTTAGTCGTATATGTATATTTTAAATATTTATCCCTTTCATTGTCAGAATTTTTACTGCATAATTATTTTGTTATTTTTTTATGTTGATATTATTGTTATTAGAGATGTGTTAAGAACCATATAATTTAAGAATTTTTTTAGGTAGTTTCAAATGAAATTTCTTTTCTTCAATGATAGTTTTTTAAAGGTTACACAAGTGTATTCCATATTAATCTTATTTTTATCTAAATGTGTTAAGTGGGTTGGGGCATCCTAGACACTACACAGTTCAGCCGTGTCAGGCCTAGAACAACATGGTCCAGAATTGTACCTGGGCCAAATTCATCTCGGCCCATGACATTGTGCATCATGTTGTGCCGGGACTGCACGGGACTCTTGTCATGCCAGACATGCATGGCCCACATTCCTGGCACACGGGCACGAAATCACATATCATATTTTAAAAATTCAGCATTTTTAAAATTGTTGTTTAATAGGCATTACAACTGATGTGATAGTGTGTATCATTGTTCTGTCGATCAACAAAAAATAATTAAAAAATTTTAATATTTTCAGCCATTAGATTTAATTTAATAACCCAGTGGGTAAAATAAGATTGTTGTTGGATTTCTGCTCACAAAAATATAAACAAAATTTATATTTTTTTAAATAAAAAAAACTATAAATAGCTTTATGATATATTATTTTTTTCATAGTTTATTTGTAATCTTATCTTTCTTTTCTCTTCTTTCTTAGCTATATTCTATTTCTTTTTAAGTTGTAAAAAGAATCATAGAGTCGTCCCCATATTTTTTTTTTAATATTTGTATTTCTAGTTTGGCAGAGCTCTGAAGTGATTGTGGTGAGAAGTTGTGATTTTGAAATGTGAACAAACGAGGTGGAGGTGAAAAGTGTCTACTGCCAATATAAAGTAAATGTACACATTTTATTATTATATATATTTTATTTTAATTAATATTTTGTAAATAAATAAATAAACTTGAATAATAAGTAAAAAATTATGAAATATCTCTTAGATTAAAAAAATAATAAATAAGGAATATTATGAAAATAAATTAGACTTAAACATAAATAATAATGATAACTCGATCGAAAGTTTTAAGACCTAAACTAGGTTTCTCTCATAATTTTAACTCATGTATAAAAAACATAAAAATATGTCAATTTTAGTAATATTAGCACTTTAATATAATTAAAAATTAAAATTTTAGGTATATCATAATGTATATATTAAAAAATATATATATATATATATATATACACATATAGGAGTACTAGTAGTATTGACCACCTTAATAGACATACTAATCAATATATTTAAATACATAGTATATTAAATTCCATGCAAACCTAATTAAGCAGTGTGATCTTTGAAGTTGAATTAATTTCAGGTTGATTGACTTTGTTTATTTACTAGAATTAGTTGTAAATGGAATTTAATTTTTAACATAAGTTTTTTAATTAAAATTTTAAAGGATCATAAATTAGTTCTTATTATGTAAATTTTATCATATAATTCTTATGTTGACTAATATGAATGACATAATAAAATATTTTAAATTAAAAAATAATTAATAATTAATAAACTTTTAAAAAAAATTTCATATTATAAAATAAAAAAATTTACTAAAATATTTTAAGATACCTAATAGATAATAAGAATTTTATACTATATTCATTAATGAGCATAAAGAAGAAAAACTTCAAATATATGTCATGTACCATTGCAATTATAACTACTTGATATTATATTTATATATTAGCTATCAGCATGTGATATTCAACTATATCAAAAATAATAAGAGAAATTATTATTGATGATTCAAACTTGAAGATAAATTTTATTTTTGAAATATTTTTTATAATATAATGGATATATATTCGTCTCTATAGCCTCCCATCATATGTAATATACTTAGATATATATGTAATATTAATAACATATTTAACAAGTGTATGAGGCATTTTGAATTTAGTGTCATTGCTATTGAGATGAAAAGTAAATATTTAAAATACTAATTATTTATCTCTTTATTACTTGATTGCTTATATAGATTTTAGGAATAAAGATGAAAATGGTAAAAAATATATAAAAATACATATTCACTTATATGAACTAAGCTGAAGAATCAAATGATAAGATTCATGAATTATATAATATGTTTAAATATGATGATAATATGTATGATAATTTTAGTGAGCATTCAAGTATGGACCTGGACATCATATTCAAATATGGTGACGTTTTTATTCAATTAGCTATGAGCAAATAACAGGATGGTTTGTAGAATAATTTTAAACTATTTTGATACTTGGATCTTGATTACTATTTCATCATATTAAATGATGATATTAAATATTCAGATATGTTAAATTGGTAAAAATTATATAAATTTATCTATTTCGTATTATTTAAGAAAATACATTATCTATTAACTTCTCTAATATTTAGCATGATATTAGTGTCTATTTTTTTGTAGTGATGAAATATAATTTTAGATAAGAGATTGATATCATGAATAAATATCATATAAGTATTATTATATTTAAAGTACTGAGAGGATTTACAAATAGATCTTTAAGTTAAAGTGAAAGAGATGCTAGTGGATGATAACTCACACGATATTGGAGATATCAAGACTAATACTATAAGCTTGAAATGTGAAAATATGAATTATACAAAATGATCGTGGATATTAAAGGACTGACATGTTGTTGATTACTGGTATTTGTCATATTTTTATAATTTTTATTTTATTGCTATCTTTGTGATATCGTTATAAAATCGAAATCATAAAATATATTTATTTTTTCTATTGAGTTGTGATTTTTATTCATTTTTATTTTTATAATGTAATTTATTTGTAATATTTAAAGTTTAAAAAATTAAAATTAAATTATAATGACAAATCTTGTTTGACTGTAAAATTTTAATTTACAACCAGTGGCCTTTGGGCATTGGCCGACTCCTGACTGGCTAGTCCAGTCTTCAAATCATTTTCATTTACAGGGTGATGGGCATTGTGTTTTTCATAGAAGTCCGTGACAACGGGCAATGGCCAGTGGCCTAGTGTCATGGCCAAGCCAAGTCGCAAGCGGCTTGATCTATGGCCGACTTGATCCTGCCTGTCACCTGATTTTGTAGACATATTTTCTATGTGAAAAACTTAATTTATATCTCATTTACATAGATATTATTATTTCTAATTATAATAAGTTGAACATCTCAAATTCATTTCATGAATTTCTCACAAGCTTAGTTTTGGATACAAGATTTGATATGACGACTATTTTCTTGGGGACGAGGCTGATGTTTTTCATATAAGGATGATTCTATTCTAATGAAATTATGTTCAAAGATTTTTAGAGATTCTTTTTAAATGTACTTTTGTTGATTAAATGATTGAGACATTTGTATTTTGTAGTCTCTATTGGTCTAATAATTATCAGATTATGCATTTTTTTTTTGCAATAAGTTAATTTAATTATTTTTTTAAATTTTCTACATCATATATATATTACACACACACACACACACACACACATATATATATATAGTTGCTGCTCTTTGCATATTCAAGTATGTAAAAAAGTCATTTTCATATAATATTTTCTAGGGAATTATGATTATTGTTATCTTGTTGGGAATCGACCCCAATTTCCAAACAACCATGCTAGCAGATGGTGGGCCTTTGCTTTTGCTTGCCTTGAGAGAGATTGAATTAGAGCTCTTAAGGTGGTCAAGGTCAGGAGGCGAAACAGAAGAGTAGATCTCTTATTGTAGGTAGGCATTTCTTCGCTTCGATCCTCCAAGTCTTTCTCACTCACTCTGATTTTATGCTAGTGCACCGGAAAGGAATAGGTTCAATTCAATGCAAGTCGTAGTTTGTTCCATCAGCATGGGAGTCATGCCTGCAACTTTTGTGAAAAAAAAAAACTTCAATCCTCCATGATTCTGACTCCCCCGATGGGACAGGCGCACATCTAGTTTGCCCATCGACTCGGGTTTTCATGAAGCTTTCCAGCCACCTATTTGAGAGAGATTGAAACTCAGACTTGCCTCTTATCTGTGGCTTGCCCTTTTCCTGATGCATCGAACTCGGCTTCAAACTAGCATACTCGAAGATGTGATTGATGAGATCTAAAGCTGGCAAGAGATGACAACAGAGTGAGGTCTGCTATCCAATAAGACCTCCCAAACGAGGAGATAGACTAGCACCATCTTGGCTGATTTTGTGTCCTCATTACGGGCTTTCGACTTCACTTCTTGCCTAATGGAGTCAAAGACAAGGCACCCGAATGAGGGATCTAATTGGATTGAGCTAGTTTCAGCTTTAACCCATCCTTTCTTTTTTTTCTTTCCTGCAGGAAGATCTAACTTGTAGAATAAGGTTCATTTGGCAAGGTTTCACATATGTAAGGGAATGCCTTTGATCAAATTGAGAAAAAAATGTATTTTTTGAAATGGGCTTGCCTTGCAAGGTTTTGCCACTAGGGGAGAATTTAAAATGTCAAATTGAGCCAAGTTAAAAATGACTTGCAAGCTTTGGCAGCTATATGGAGATGCTGATTTAATGCATTGAATGGACCTCGATTCACCTCACAAGTGATCCAATTCGTTGATTCCTCGCTTCAAAACTATCCTTCTATTTTCAATGGATATGTATAAACAAATAAATGAAGCTCAGACCAGCCTTGCTCCTCTCCATCTTTCCAGGCCTAGATCTTCGAAGTTTCTCAAATCCAGCTTGAGAAGGAAAGAATCAACTTGTTCACTAGCCCCGTAGCCTTAGAACCGTGTAATAAGTGACTATTTTGTGCAGTATCTAATTAGCTTAGCTTGAGTCCACCTACTTGTACTGAAGTCAACTCTCTGCTTCAAACCCTAAGATTGGATCTCAGCCAAGTTGAAGTTCTAGTAGTCGACCAGGCTTCTTTTCCAAATATAAGGACTCGAGCACTTTTTTTATTCTTCTCCAACCAATGCCTCAAGAGTTTCGGAGAATTTAGTATAAATTGAGTCAGCGACATCCCTTTGTGAATGAAAATCAAGTTGGAGTCGATTAAGAAGTTTCATGTGGTCGATTCTACTTTAATGATGACTTTTTCGAAAAGATACAGAGACAATACAAATAGAACAAGTTTTTATCCACAGGACAATACTTTGACTGATGGACCATACCTAGCCCAGGGTTGAAGTACTCACTTGTTGAGCTACCTCCTCCTAATTCAATTGTTTTCTGTTGCTAAGATTGACTCTGGACCCGACAACTGATTCCCTATCCACTAGAAGCTGAATCTCGCCTCACTCCCCTCACCCTATTTAAGGGATAAAAATATTCTTTCAGTTCTTTCAAATTGGGAAGGAAGGGGTTCCACTTCCATATTGGCGGTCATAGTTAGAAGAGGGCTCATTCCGGTACAAAAGGAAAGTCTTAGTGGGACATAAAAGGAAGATGAAAGGGCTCTATTTGAAGCAAGTTTAGTTCTGCTAGTCAAAACAGCTAGCTAAGGGCAGAAGACCTGTACCTTGAGTCAAGGAAGTGCAGGTGCGATAGGTAGGCTTCGGTCAGCAGTGAAGCAAGGATCCCACTTTTCATGACTAGAGAGGTAGGGAATTCCCTCGACGGAAGAGAAGGTAACAACTAGCTAGGTTTTCCCAATAGGGACAAGTCAGTGTATACTAGGTTTGCACGTTTAGCACTCACCAAATTTTCTCTGCGTTGATTGATGCTTTCTCTCCGACTCGATTAGACCACACTACTGAGTGGGCTTCTTTCTGGTTCTCCTCCTAGAATTTCTAATGCCTCTTGATTCAACACAAATAGTTTCTCAACCACTTTTTCAATTTGATGACAGTACAGTGAGTGATCTACGACCATCTTCTACCTCTCGATCTAGACCCTGCTTGAAAATATGCTTTAAATATCTTTTTTTTATTTTTCAAAAAGAAAGAAGTAGTAATCTTCCTGGGTCTCATTGTTTGGATAATTTTCCTTTGAATCCTACTGCATAGGTAACATCTCATCATTTGGCAAATCTTGGGACTCAGAAGAGTGATCTCTACGATGGTAAAAAGGGATCCGGGGGCCATCTCTTTGCTGTTGTGGACACTAGGAATCCCATCATGGCCGATCTGAAAAGAGAGGTGCAGAAGAATATGCCCAACGGGTCAAGCCCTCGCTTAAAACTAAAGGATCATGAACATCGGCACTCACTGCATTAGCTCATAGGACAAGATGAAGATCCAGATAAAGGTTTAATAGATAGGCACCACACATCGTCAACTTTACCTTGGAATGCTTCCTTCAGCACTAAAAAGAAAGCATTGAATGAGAAGAGAACTAAGGCAAGGCTAGTGATGTGCCATTGTATGGAGGGCTCAGAGAGAGTAGAAGTGCTTTCCTTCACGTTGAGCTTGAACTTCTGATTTCAGTCATATATGAGGAAGATTGCTTATGACATCAATCAACTAGGTTCGTCTGTCGAATAGTTTTTAAATGCATGCGATCTTTCGTGTAAGATGAGAGTGAAGGGTCTCGCTTTCAAGTTGTATCTGTGGCAATATGCCACAACGGCAGGTTAAGAATCAGACCTTTGATATGAGATAAAAAAAGTGATCTTTCAAAAAGAAAGGGACAGAGCCAAAAAGGAGTTGCGATTGGGGAGGAGAAGTCACTTGTTTTCAAAGATAGGGGGCACAAGTATGGTCTACGGTCAGGCGGGGGATTGATTCAAAAAGCTTTTTTTATAAAAATAGGGAACAAGACCAGGATAGGGCTTTGCAGGGACCAGTACAAAGTACTCAGTGGTGAGGAAAGCAATAGCTTGCTTACGACCTAAGAGGGAAGCACAAGTGGAAGATCGACTGGAGGAAAGCAATAGCTTGCTTACGACCTAAGAGGGAAGCACAAGTGGAAGATCGACTGGAAGAGAGAGGATAGAGAAACATACTCAATCATCGATGGAATGGACCGGATCCCGTGTTCTACTACCACCCTGACTTTGACCGCTTTATGATCGCTGGTCAATGAAAAGCCCGGATTCTTATCCCTATCATTTGCTGGCTGGTTGCTCGACCCTAAACGGCCCTGCTATTTGCTTTATTATTGGATGGGGAATAATAAGATTAGAGTGTATCTGGGCAATGAAATCTATGAATAAGATATTGAAGTTTTGGAGCATACAAGAAGTCGTTTTGTAATCTTATCAAATAGGTGCTAAAAAAGTAACTTTTTAAGATTAAACAAAAAAAGAAATGCTTTAATGCTTGGACCGCAAGCCTCTACTCCTAACAAGTTGTGGAATTCAGTCCGATACGAGTGTCAGAATTGCCTCCCTCTCGGAGTCCACCCTTCATACTAGCATCAGCCTTGTGATCTATGAGCAATCTTTTATGCTAAAAAAAGCAGCTGACTGAGAATCCGCTTTGATTTCCTTGGACCCAGCAAAGCATCAACCAGTTTTGGCTCTAGCAGTCCGAGCACAGTCAACGGGACAAAAAGTGGAAGTTGGAGCAAAAGTATACCGCATAGAAGGGCTCTCATAAAAAGGATAGAGTTGTGGAATCTCGTCCCAAAGGGAAGCACAAAGAGTTGCTTTCGTGACCAGCAGCAAATAAGTGAAGCGGAGCTTGAGTCTCAGGAAAGGTAAATAAGTTGTGCTCAACTGAGTTTGGTTTGAGAAGGCAGTTCAAAGAGGAAGGCAAACGATCTGTGGTTCTCACTTTCAAAAAATGGGTCTTGAAGGGATTTTGTAGATCAGACGACAGTAGTTAGAGGAAAGTCATAAATATGACGAAAATACGGGTTTCATGGACAAAGTGTGAGCCAGCCAAAGAGTTTGGCCAATACTTGATTAGTCAACTCTGAGCTGGGTGGGGAACAACCAAGAGAAGATCAAGCCAGGGAAGAGGGCACTGTCCAAAGCGTTCATCAAGCTGTCTCACCCAATCCTTGGTCCACTTAGGTTTGACCTACTCTGAAACTCACTTAATCTTCTCTAAAACTTGCTTCTTTCTATTCTTTTATAATAGTAAGCTGCTGGTCCGATTATCAATCTCTGTTTGCTCAAAGAAGATATCATGATGCTATGCTACCTTTTGTGAATGACGACATTATGATTAATTTGGTGGGTGACATTGTAGGTTAGATTCATAATTGTTTAAGGTCTATAAGGATAGTAATGTTTTCTATTACAATGACAATTAGGTTGTTACAGCAGTCTGCCTAGAGTCTCATTCATTTTTATTGATGTAGGTAATGATCGTTGACTATCTGCTTCTAGCTTCTAGTACGACAATTTTGGGTGAATGATATCTTGAGTGGAAGGAGATCAACTACATGATTATAGTTTTATAATCTTGTCAATTAAAAGTTGCTACATGTTAGATTAAGAGTAGAGACTAAGTGTAAAGTCATGGGTACTACTATTTGTGAATTATGAATCAAATACTTTCTTGAGGAGCTTATATTTTGTAAATCTTCTTTTTTTTTTTCACTTGGACAGTCAAATATTATGTAATATTAATTATTAATTTTTCTACTGCTCAAGTACTTATAGGAGATTAGCTTGCAAATATTTTCAGGAAGACATTTATAGTAGATCTCTAATATTGCTCTAATGCTAGACAAGTTGGATTTTGTATACATTAGTTTCATGGAGATTAGAGATTTTTTTTTTTTGAATTTTTATCTTTATTTTCATTGATATAGTTGTACATTACTGGTATCTTAATCTATAAGACATGCTATAATTATTTTAGTACCATTTGAATTATGAATCAAATAGATACCATTATATATATGTATCATTTATATATATTTTTATGTGAATGGTGTATTTCGAAAACATTATTAAATATTTTTAGTTTTGAAATCATTTTTCATAAAGTTTTTTAAAACATGGACTTTTTAAAATATTTTGTTCTTTGGCTCAAAAATATAATTTCTCATTTATTTTTTTATTTTAAAGATCATATTCAAATTCTAATTGAATACTAGTTTTCATAAATAAAAAATATATCATAATCTTGTTTTATTAAAAAAGTGACACACTTATTTCTCAATTCTAGTATAGATGTAGTGTCTTGGATTATGATTCTTATGATATGTGAGGGGTTTTTAGATCAAGTGCTTGTTTTAAAAGATTAATTTTTCAATTTCAAACATTATAATTCTTTATGATGGTAGACAGATAACTATAGATAATTTCTGATATGATATTTTATTTGCGAACAAAGTATATAAAAATTTATTAGTATTTAATTTGGAATAAGATACAAAATAACTTTATTGTTATTATTCATATTATCATCATAAGACGTGATGACTTGGTGCTACAAGTGTTTTATATTTTATCAAGAATCCGACATAACCTCGATGATTTATGAGGATAATATTGTCGAGATGTTAACATCTCTAAGACCTTGTACTAAGCGAGAGTCTTGTTCACTATGTATGAACATATATTATTATCACAATTTAGCTTATAAATATTTTCACCGTATTTTTCTTTTTATAATTTCTTATAAGTTGTAAAGATAATGATATATGTGTTGTATTTCATAGGCGTGTTTTATTTTTTTTTTTTTGGACTTTAAGTTGTAAAAAAGTGTTGGACTTTAAGTTGTAAAAAAGTGTCTGACTTTAAGTTGTAAAAAAGTGTTGGACTTTAAGTTTTAAAAAAGTATTGATGTGCATTGTAAGAGTATTGCTATTAAATAAGAGTTTTGTAGAGAACTAGGGTATTTGAAAATAAAAAAGTTAAAATTAGTTCGCTAGAGAATATATTGACCAAAGTAGTGCACAATGTCGGCAATGAGAATGCCGGCATTTGATTCCTACTGAAGCCGGTAATGAGGACGGCGACATTTGAGGTTTTATGGATTTAGGGTTTTAAGGTTTTAATATCAAGTGATTATAGGTTTTAATAATGATAGATTAATTTAATGCTTTTATAACTATTGTTAATTAGTTAACTATTATGAAAATGGTCATGAATGGTGAGATAGTAGCTTATTTCTTTCCAATGTCTTGGGAATTTTTTATTATCAATATTAGTAATTTTGTTCCAAATGGTGCATTATCTATAGAGGTTTTAAAAAAACTTGATTAATTAAGAGACTAGAAAAAGCTTATGAGACAAAATGTGCACAAGTCCTTGTCACAAAAAAGTAGAGAAGAAACATGAATAGAGGATGGATAGATCCTAACAAGTTGGAAGGATGGTCTTACTCCATAAAAAAAATCAAGTGTTTTCATAATTAGAAAAATAAGAGGCAAGAATATGATGCAAATTATGAAGTGTAAGTGTTTTAATATGAGTGGTTGCATATAGATTATCAAGGAATCAAGTGAATTGTAGACATTGCAACCTCTTACAATGTTACCTCTGTAACCTCTCACTTGGACTTATTTTCTAATTATAGAGTTGAAGACTTTGATACATTCAATATGAAAAATTCTAATTACTCTAAGATGATAGAGATTAGTGATGATTATTTTAAGTCGATATTATGGATTTATGCATTAATTTAATTCAAATATCAGTCTTAAATAAGTAAGATCATGGAAGTATCCTTACTTGATCATGAATAAAAAAATAGACTGAAATAAAATAAAAAATTGAAGGAATGCACTTTCACATAAACTCGCAAAAAAAAATGAGGAAAATCTTTCAAGTTTTTTTTCTCTTCTTTTGTTTGATAATTTTTTTCTATACTTCTTCTTTATTGTGTGTATTCTAAAGTGTAAGAAATCATTTTAATTTCGTCCTTTAGGAATCGACATAATCTTTAAAATTTAAAATAAGTTCAATTATGAAATTAACTATAAATGAGTAGAGGGGTTCATCCTTCATGCATCCTAACCTAAACTAGTTTGTTTGGAGACACGGTTATTAAAAGTAGTTCATTAACAATTTTTTTTCTTTTATTTGAAATTAGTTCAGGTAACATGTTTTTCCTAGAGGTGTCGAATGGGCCGGGTCGGCACGGACCAGCACGAAGCACGGCACGATTCGACCGTGCTTGGCCTGGCATGACATGAGAATTTTCCATGCCCGTGCCCTTGCCGTGCCTGCCCATGGCACGAATTGTGCTTGCCCACGGCACGAACCGTGCCAAGGTCAACCATGCCTCATGTCATGCCTGACCCGACACTGTACCTCGGCACACTCCAAGAAACTATCCCAGTGGCAGAAGCTGAGCCCGATGGTTCCAAAAATTGCCCAGACTCGAATTCGATTCCACTCCCCCCCCCCCTCTAATTTCTAACGGTTCAAAATATTAAAAAAAAATAAAAATAAAAAATTTTTGAATTTTAATCATTAGATTTCGCCTCTAACGGCTATGGGGTAGAATATAACGGCCCACATGATTCTACCCCAAAAAAATCAATAAAATAAAATAAAAAAATTACTTTAAAAATAAATTTCTTAATTTTATTTTATAACCCCCCCCCCTCCCCCCTCTAATTTTTATATTTTTCAAAAATATAAATTCTCATACTCTTTCAAGTCTCTCTCTTAAAATTTTATTTCTCGAGATTTTGGCTTAACTTTTCGGGACTCACAACTCGAGCTCGGCTTTAGTTGGTGTTTGCATTGGTTTTGGAAGTTGGAATTTTGGTACACGTGTTTTACCTTTGTACTGTTTCACGGATATTTTTGTTTTTTTAAATAATTAGTTAACTGAAATTCTTAAGTCTTAACAAAATATTTAAAAATAATTAGTTTTTTACTTTTTTTTCTCTCTACTTTTTAATCTATTATCTTTGTCTAAAAAAATCAAAAAAAAAAACAAATATTAATAAAATTAATTTAAATTTAAAAAATAAAAATTTTACATAGAGGTTTGAAGCTGCTGAAATTTATCACCTTGATGGGTCTTTCGATCAAATTTTTGGAAGATCAAAGTGTAGTATCATGCAGATATTTTCAACTTGCTTATCCTAGGATTCCTAAGTTCACATCTATGAACGAGATACTAAAATATTATACGTTAGAAAAATAAATAATAATTAATAAATTTATGGCATATTGTGGAGTGATATTTGCGACGTCTGATATCTGGATTAGTCATGATGATTCATCTTATGTATGTCTCTCTGCAAACTATGTAAATTTTAAATGGACTATGATTAAAAAAATTTTAGGATTCTTTGAGATTTTCCATACTCATGATGGTTTATCCATTTTTGAGTGTATGATGATCTTTAGAGAATATAAAATTTAAAATAAAATTTTTAGTATCATATTTGATAATATATCTAATATTAGAGTAGTGATTAGCATGTTTGTTAATAATATTAGAGACGTACCATTATGAGAGATTTTTCACGTCAGATGCATGTGTCACGTGATTAACTTGATTGTACAAGCGGGGATGAATGTGTATTATCTCACTTTGGAAAATATATGTAACTCACTAAAATATATTTGTATGCCTTGCAGACAACATGAGTTCGGTAGTTTCTATTTATCTGTGAACCTTAAGAAGAAAAAATTTTAATCGGATGTAAGATATTCTTGGAATTACACGTACCTAATATTGGAGTCATCTGTTGGATACGAATACATGATATCTGATTACGTCAATAGTAAGAGTAACGAACTTATTATTGACGATACTGACTGAGCTTCAGGAATTTTATTTATGAAATTTCTAAACATTTTTTATGACACGACGAATATATGTTCGTCAGTTTATACTTTCACTACTTACATTATACTTAGGTACATATGCAACATTAGTAGCATATTTAGGAAGAATCAAACTGGCTTGATACTTAGCCATATAGTTGTAGAGATTGAAATCAAATACTTAAAGTACTTGTCGTCCACTTTATCTCTTTATTGTCTCGTTGTATGCATGAACATTAGGGTTAAGGTGGAAGGGGTTAGATAATATTTTGACTTATATTTCCTCGTGCATGAACCTAGAAGTGCCACATGAATGGTTCATTCATGAGAAGTTGACTGAATTTTTCACATACTATAATATTATGTATAGTGGTAGTAGTGAGACTATGAATATGGACATGAATACCATATTCGGAGATGATAATTTTTCTATTCAGTTAGCTAGGGGGAAATAATGTAGTCGATCGTCGAATATGAGCGAGCTGTTTCCGTACTTAGATACTGATTACTGCTCAATCCTATTATATTCTGATACTAAGAATCTTGATATATTATAGTGGTGGAAATCATACGAGTATATCTTTCCTGTGTTATCTAAGATAACACGGGATCTACTGACTCATCCAGTGTCATGTGTAACATCGGCGTCTGTTTTTTCTGTTGTGGTGTATGTGATTTCAGATAAAAGATCGAGATTATGTCCAGATATTGTTGAGACTTTAGCATGCATCAAGGAATGAGAAGATTCGAGGTTTAGTATTCATGATCGTGCTGGGACTGGGACTGCAACGAAAATGGAGGAGTGATTATTGATGATGATCCATATGATAGTGATTTTGATATTGAGGTTGATGATAATAATAATATGCTGATAGACGATTGATGAGGTTGCCACTTGATGTCTGACGGTTGGCGATTGCGACACGTCGACAGTGACACTTATATTATAGTTATGCTTATGTTTATAAGTTATGTTTGATTCTGATTTTTGATTTCGATATTTTCTACTTGTTTTTATTTATATTGTATTTAATTTGGTTTGGACGTTTAACTTTGTCATTTTTGTTAAAGAAATTTTGTTTTTATTTTATTTTTATGTTTAATAATTTTATTAAAAATTTTAAAATTTTAATTCTAATAAATTATAATCTATTAATCTAATTATAAAACAAATAACATAAAAAAATAAACTTTATAACTATTTAAATATTTATAATTTATAATTTAAATATTTTTAAATATTATCTAATTTATATTTTATAATTACATAAATATTATAAACAAATAAATAAAAAAATATATTTCTTTAAACCAGCTTGTACAGGCCTGTTCTGGCCTGTACAGTCCTGACCTGGCATGATAAAAAATCAGCAGTGCTGGCGGGCTGTGCTGGGCCTAGCTTGAAGAAGTACTGTGCCGTGCTGGGCCCGACACGGTAGCACGGTTGGGCGGCCTAAAACCATGCCGTGCTAGTCCGGCACTGCCCATTTGATATTTCTAATTTTTTCCCAAAATAAACTCGTAAGAATAAGATGTCATTATTTATTTTGATTGTTAAAAATATTATGAAAAATATGATTTTAATTTAAATGTTGCCGTTGTGGTCGACTGCAATTGATTTAATTTAAATATTGCCGTCATTGTTGCCGGCTTCAATAGGAATCAAATGCTGGTGATCCCGTTGTCTGCATTGCGTACTATTTTGGTCAATACTTTCTCATGTGAACTGATTTTATCTATTTTATTTTCAAACATCCTATTTCCATACATAACTAATGAAATAAACTAAATTTTCTTGTGTCAGCTACGGAAGCAGCATCTGGCAATTGTGCAACTTATGGAGGAGAACGAAAAGGTGCGCCAGAGGCTGATAGGAGACTTAAATGTGTTGCCCACCAATCTCAAAACAAATCTCATTGTTTTGGATGATGAATAGAAGAAAAGAAGGGGTAGCTGGAGGTGAACGTTGCAGTATGATATATCAAATTGTTGTACAAAAAGAGCATTGTGATTTGTGAAGAGGTCAAGTGTCAGTACCCTTTGGTTGTGCAAAACACAAACCTCCCAAATTATTTTTTTGCGATATCTGAGTTTTGGTGCATCAAAATTAAATTAATAAAAAAATGTATTTTCCAAAATTATAAGTGTACCAAACTTTGAAATAATTAAGTTGTGTATTATAATGGATTGATCTAATTTTGTACCTTGAATATTCTGAAAAAAAAATTATTCAAATAGGAAATCGTTTTCATTTTTTACACGAACTAAAAACCATGCTTTGCTAATACACAACAAATGATTTACATTGGGATATATTGTCATATATGTGTATCTATAATCTTTATTTATCTTTATATTTTTATTTATATAAATGTATAAATATATACATACATATGTAGATATGTAAACTTCGGTATGAACCATTGACTTGTCAAGCATGGTTTAGGAAATTTTATATAAAACAGAAAATGGTTTCTAATTTGTAAAACAGATTTCTGAATATTAAATACTAAATAGTGGTTTTTGAATTCAAAAAGTTAAATTTTTTTAAAAAATTCAACGAACAAAGTCAGATTGATGCATTTTAGTACAACAAAACTTAATTATTTTGAGTTTTGTACATTTTTTATTATTTTGAAAAATGAAATTTTTTTTAATTACTTAGGTTTTGGTACCAAAACTCAAACCTCCCTTTTTTTTTCCAAAAATTATATAATCATTATCTTATTTTAAACAAATATGGAAATCGCCATATGTCAGATTGTGTGTGTGTGTGTGTGTGTGCGTGTTTTTTTTTTTTTTTTTTTTGTTAAATAAGTAATGTGATAAAAATCAGAGATTTGTTATTAATAAGTAGTCAAAAAGTTTATTAAAAATTATCTCATGATTTATGTTGATATGTTAAATTTAGCATTATAAATCTTAATTTTGAACCTTCTCATTCTGATTCACGATGTTTTTCATCTAATTATTTATAGAATTATTTTTATAATTATCTCAAAGAAAATATTCCATAGAAAAATAAATTTCTATCCAAAATAATGATCATTTTTTAATGTTTATATGATCATGCCTCTATTCTCACAATGGATGTATAATATTTGGCCAAATCTTCTAAGAATATAACAATCATGATCAATCTGTCTTTCTACAATTTAATCTCTCGATATGATTCTCCTAGATCACACATGTTGATAAAAAAAATGAAAGAAAATATTAATCCAAAAGAAAAAAAAAAATGAGCAAATCTGTGGTATAGGTTTCTGTATCATGTGATTGTTTGGAATATAATAGCTTTAAAGATATAATTAAATTAAAAATAATTTGATTGTTATATATGAAATATTTATGTGAGCTATGAAACATTCATGAAAGTTTTCATAACTCACCATTAAAATGGATAAATGAAATTATTTTTTTAAGCCTATAAAAGATACCTATACTCAATTATATTAATAACGGGATGGGAAATTCTTTTCTCTTTATATCTCTATTTTTCTCTCTCTTTCCAATTTTTCTCTTTTTCAATTCTACTCTTTTCATATGAAAAGATGAAATATATTTATTTTATTTCATATTTTATAATAGTTTCACAGCACATTATTAACATCAATTTGCTCTGAATGTATTATATAATCATAAATATTAAGTTATTTTATTTTTGCATATATATATCAATATTTGATTTTCATTAGAAATAAAAAAAACTATATTATTGTAAATGTTGCTAATAATACAATTAATTATGAATGGCCTTACAATCAATTACATATGAATTAAATATTTTATTTGATTTTGATATTTCTTTGTGCAAAATTAAATGTTATATTTAATATTGATATTTTCTAAATCACTCAATCTATATTTTTTCTACTTTTCTAAAAGTTAAGAAATTATAATACACTTGATTCTTATTATTCTTGTCATATATGAAAAGTTTGTCAATAGTGTTAAAAAACTAGTCTATAATATTTAATATTCTAGAAGTAAATTATCTACCTTTGATCATTGATACCAAGTAAACTTTTGAATTTTTAATAAAAAATCATCAATTTAGTCAAATTGGCTTTAAATGATTCTCTAAAGTATATTAATATCATCTCAAACTCGTAGACATAAATGCAAATTAGTCGTTGCATAAGGTCATGAAATAAATTAATATCAAAATGAAATAGAAAAGCATATGTGAGATAAAACCTTCCAAGAATTATGAGAATATATGATATGAAAAGGCATTGGGCATGTACATATTATATGCCCAAATATTTGACTGGCATATACTAAGCAATAATGAAAGAAAAGGAAGAAATATTAAAATAATTTTTATTAATGGTGACCAATAAACCTAAATACCATGTTGTTGATTTCTTTGAATCTCCTAGTGAAAACCTAAATACTTGATGAATAATGATAACATTAAACATCATTATTGACTAATAATTTTTAAATTAATTAATGCATCATCTCTTTATTACATTTAACTCTAATTATATTATTTATTATTTGTAACTATGCAAAAATATATCTTAAATTCATGTGTTATATCATACAAAAAAAAATATATCTTGCTAACTATGCAAACCTAACTAATATTCTTTGAATCCTCAAGATGAATGAAGATAATTTATATCTTGCTGACTATGCAACCATATATACAATTATTCAAGATAAAAGATATTTTCTAAAGTTGACATTAATAAATATCAATGTATCATAACCGACAATACAAAGTTAATTGAAGGTTCTAGAAGAGCAAATATAATATACCAAATGAAACTAGATTATATATCAATGATACATTATATTCTAGCAAATTTATGAATATTTTACTCAGCTTTAAAGATATCCAAAGAAATATATATCATATTGAAACTATGAATGAAAGTAATACAAATTATATTTACACTACCTCTATTATTTATGGTAAGAAACTCATAATAGAAAAACTCTCAATATTTTTCATTGAGTTATATCATACAAATATAAAGTATATCGAGTCATATGTTATCTTGAACCATAAGTTCAGAAACCCATAAACTTTTATTCTTTGACATGATAGGCTAAGTCACCATGGGTCCTCAACGATGCAAAAAATCATAAAACACTCAAAATATGGGCATCCACTATAGAATTAAAAGATACTTTTACCTAATGAATACATATGTGTTTCTCGCAAATCAATAATCATATACTTTTATTGATACAAAGAAAGTGACCGTCATTTATCTCATATACAATTACTTCAGTACTAATTGATATCCTAGAAGCATAATTAGTAATGAATCTAAAATATATCTGAAATATAGGAAGCTTGATACTTCTAAAGAGGAAAACATAAATGAGAATTTTACTTCTAAAAAGGTACATGATAAATAAAAAGATCTTATAAAGGCACGTGATATATAAAAGGCCACAGTGATTATATTTAATGAACAAGAGGTCCTTGTAGAAGCATATAACAAAAGACGCCTGAAGAGATTCTAAATAAAGAAATATCCCTAGTAAAGACACATGTATCTAAAATTATAAAATCTCAATAAATTCTATGCTCTATAGAGAAAAATAGGATTAAAATAAAGTTATTATCAATAATATTTTTATTTTCAAAATGAAATTAGACATCATAAGACATAATGAGGATCTCTAACCACATAATATAGAAAAATGTCGAGATAGAAATGGTTGGCCAAAATGAAAAAGAACTATGTATGCTTAATTAAACTTATTAATGAAACAATATATTTTTGGACAAGTAGTCTAAATATTTAAAGGCGTAAAGCTAATTGGATACAAATGAGCATTTATATGAAAACACAATGAAAATAATGAGATCATATGATATAAAGTATGATTAGTAGTACAATGTTTCTCGTTGAGACTTTGTTTTGACTATGAGGACACATTTTCTCTTTTCATGGAAAGAATCACTTTTCACTTTCTTATAATTTTTGCAGTCTTTGAAGGATTAAATATATATCTATAAATATTATCACAACCTATCTATATGGATCCAAATATAATGACATATATATGAAAATCTCTAAAGGATTTAAATTGCATGAAATGAATAAAACAAAGCCATGTAATATGTTCCTAATCAAATTCCATATATATGAAAATATCTATATGGATTGAAGTAATTTAGACACGTGGTATTATTTCTTCGGTGATTATTTATTGAAAGAAAAGTATGCAAATAACTTTATATGCGTATGCATATTTATTAAGAAATCCAAATTTTTATAATTATTATTGTATATGTTATTAAATTAAATTTTATTGAGATTGAGATGAAAGATCTTGGAAAAATAAAATTTTGTCTCAACCTACAAATCAAGCATTTCTCTATTGTAGTTTAGTTCACCAATTATAATACACTAAGAAAATCTTAAAATATTTTTATATGGGTAAAACACGCCCTTTAAGTTCATCAAAAATTATCCATTCACTTGACAGGAAAAAGGACCCATTTCATCATTGTGAAAAGGGTTAGGAGTTGCTTGGTCTTAAAGTATTATATCTTCGCACCATTGGTGTACTTATATATCTTGCTAATTATACTCACCTAGATATTTCTTTTTGTTATCAATTTATTTGCTAGATACATTTTTGCTCCAACCTAAAGATATCGGAATGACATAACACATATTGCACCATCTCCAAGGAACAACTAATATAGGTCTATTTTACTTAATTGATCTAAAGCATCAATCATTTTGATATGTTGGTAGAATAATTTTTTAAATCCATATAAGGCTAGATCACAAACAATATATGTGTTTAATTGTAGTTGAACTGTTATTTCTTGAAGATCCTTTATGAAGAGAATGATAGCTACATCATTGAATCATCCAGAGATTATTGCAATTATAAAGTCATGAGTGTATATAGCTAAGATTGATGATTTAACATATTTAAGAATCATGTGGACTCCCTAATTTAAATGATAGTTCCACAACTTTATTTGAAGATATTGCTAAAAGTATTTAACATATCAAAGGAGATTATATTAAGGGAGATAAAATTTAATATATTTCTCGTGAGTTCTTTTATACACATGACCTATAAAAGATTAGTGAATTGATGTTTGATAAATATGCTTAAGTGATAATCTAGCAGACTTATTCACAAAGTCTCTGGATGATTCAACTTAAATATTCTCATGAGGAGGAGCAAACTAATGAGAAGTTAATCTATTGAATATTTTTTTCTTCATCTAGGTTTTGTCCCACAAGGTTTTACTGACAAGGTTTTTAATAAGATAATCCAAATATGAATATTATACTAAGATCGATCAATAATATCATATGAATATTATACCATTTATCCTTCACTAATTTTTATCTCATTCAAATGAGTGTTATAAATGAAATATTTATGTAAGTGATAAATGATCATATTAATATAAAATGTACATATGCTCACTTATATTAAAAATGGAATGAAAAATTCTCTTCTCTCTATATTTATATCGCTCTCTTCCCCCTTTTCTTTTCAATTATCCTTTTCCATATACAAAGAAAAAAATATATTTATTTTGGCTTAATATTTTATAATAGTTGAACAACATTAATAAAATATTGCACATGAAATAAATAATTGTGTAAATATATAAATTCAAAAAATACCCATGCTCAGTCCTTGTCAACATAAAAAAAACAAAAAAAAATGCAAATACTATTATTGAAAACAATATCTATGTTAGAAGTATTTTTTTTTTTGAAAACAATATCACATAAGAATATAAATTATTAGGATATGTTTATATAACATTATATCTAAACATATAAGTTTATACATTTATATATTTACATAAACATATTACATTATATATATAAATATTTATACTTTACTTTTATATAAATGTATATATATTTATAAACATTTATATATAACATATAAACATTTTTAAATATTATATATAAATATATAGGCATTTATAAACATTTATATACATGTATATATATTTATATATAATGTTATATATTTATATATCTCTATGTAAATGTATGTCTAATGTGTTATATCCCTATAGTATATTATTTTCGAAAATAATATACCTCTAATGTGTATGCTATTTTTGAATTTTTTTATGTTATTGTGAACTTGGTTGTTTCTCTTTTTTAGTGCACCAAAACATAAATATTTTTCATTTATTTGTACATTTATTCTAAATATGAAAAGTTTTAGTCATTTTTTTAAAATATTTTCATTTCATCTTCTCCTAGTTTCCCCTCTATGTATTTCCAAACAATCCATACTTCCAAAAATAGAAGTAAAAATCAAACTCAAGTTTTTACAATGTTATTTGTAACTCTACATTTGTCATCGCCAACTAATCATCTAACCAACTAATGGGAGAGTAAGAAACACATTTTCAAAAAAAAAAATCAATGGATTTTTGATGATAAAGTTTTTTATTTTTTGTGAAATAGATTAACAAAAAAAAAGGTTGGACGTTCAAATATGAGCTAATTGAGCAAATTCTATAACCTTATGAATAATAGAAAAATGATTCAACAACATAACAACTACTTGATTCCTAATTTTAATAATAATTCAACATTTAATTGAACATACTTTAGAATAATTAGTTGTTATTCGAATATTCAATTTATATTATCGTCATATGTTTTCTGAGTTAAAAGAAAAACTTTTTTAATGAAGTAATCACTATTAAATGTAAAATTTTAAAAAATAATTAATTGTTTCACACTAATTTAAATGTTATTTAAAAATGAATTGAGGAATAATGAGTTTTGATAAAAAAAAATGAGCTCATTTTAGCCTTGGGAATAGCCAATAGGGGAAAATTCAAATTAGTAAAATAATAAGTATAAAATCGATTCTCTTAAATAAACACATATAATCTTATAGTGATAAAAAAAATTGATGAACAAATTAATTTATCCTGAGCTGTGATTATTTATATGTGAATTATTATCCCAACAACATAGCTGAATTGGGAAAATATAGTTTAGAATGTGAAATGAATTTAAGCATTAAGTTTGTGAGTTTACAATGATTACAATTATAGATGAAACAAACTTACATATAGTAAGTAGAAGTTGTTTGAATATTAAATCATTCCATCAACAATATTGCCTTCAAAAAATAAGGACTAAAATTGCATGGTAAAATGGTAGGTTGGAGTAATTTGAAGGATAACATTAAAAGTTTAAAATATTTCATTTTAGAAAATTAATTCATTTTTGAAATTATTCCCATTGTAATATACAACATAATGACAATACTATTCCCACAAAATATTGAGAATAAGATGAATAATTTTAAAAATACATAATTGATATATTTGGAAATTTAAATTTTAAATAAAACAAATTTATTAATAATGATATGAGCAAATGGTATGTTAAAAAGTCTAGGACCTTTAGCTACTGATTAATGTTCTTGAGATATGTTTAGAAAATGATTTTGTAAAATTAGTACAAGTTTGATACTTTTTAAGTTTCAATTAGTAGATTTATAATGATTTCAATTAATAAAAAAATAATAATTTATGAACATTTAAAATAAAAAAAAAATACCTATCAATCTATAATAATTTACTTTAAATTAACTAATGAATAATAAGCAAAGATCATTCGAATAGTGGGTCATTTACTCATTTTTATCAACCATAATTTTACCATGAATAAACAAATTAATCAACCATGAATTTGCCTTGAATAAAGATATATCAACTAGGATTTTGTCACAATTCATATATATCTATATATCAATTTTGTTTTTTGTAAAAATACTTTTTTTATAAAAATACATGGGCAAATGAATTTCTAAATTCATCAAAAAACCATTTTCATAGTGCAAGTTCATGAGTTTCATTAATTAATCACATATTTTAATCAAACATATAAAATACATGAAATTAAATTCAAAGAAACCAAAACAATGACTTATAACAAAACACACAACATTTTTCAAGCTCAATACATGGGCAAATGATGTAAAAATACACAATATTTTATATGTATTTTATAACAAACATATAAAATACATATCTGATAGAGTACTTATATGTAACTAATAATGTAAAATATGATATTCTCACAATAATTTCTAGAGATTTTCAAGCTCAAGATTTTTCAAGACTTAACCCTTATGAAGGTTAAAAATTATGAGGACATAATTTGAGCTTGAAATCTCTAGAAATTATTGTAACTAATAATGTAAAAATATATATCTGATAGAGTACTCAAAGTCAATAAAAGTGCTATCTATACCAACCAAAGAATAAAATCTCTAGAATTTGAGGTTAAAATTAGGTTTTTATGAAGGTATCATCTTGTAAGTGTGTGCATTATTTTGAAAAGAAGGGGAAACTTACACTATAGTTGTGAGGACATAAAAAATTTTCTCTTCATTTTAACCAGTTGATTCAAATTGATTAGTTTGACTAATTTTGCTATTTAAGGAGGAAAGAATTGATACTTTTTTTTTACATTCAAAAATGAATTGGGGATGAAAAAATGAAAATAAACAGCACTAAGTTTAATAATTTTTTGTTTTGGTGAGAAAATTGGGGCACATAGAACTCATGGGAAATTTGAGTTTTTTACTTTTTTATCAAGAGATAAATAATCATTTCTTTTATTTCTCTTTCTCTCATAATTTCTTTTTTATTTCTCTTGCTTTCTTTTAGTATACTGCTCTTTTCCTCATTTCTCAACCAAAATTATTCAAATGAAACCCTAGATTTTTTGTTTCTTTTTTTGGTGGAAATCTCTTATATGAGGTGATAAAACTTGAAAATTCATATTTCTCAGTAAAGCTTAAAAATTCAAGGAAGATTTTTAATCTCGACAAGGATTAAGGTGTGTTGATATAATTTTATTTTCTTGCTTGATTTCTTAAATTCAGCCATCGTTTGCTCAATTTGTGACATCTATTTTGTTTTCTTTCCAGTTTGAGGTTTGGTTGAGGTTCTATATCTCAATGGATTAGTCATAAATATATTTATGATTTTGTCTTCATAGGTATTATATTAACAATAATTAAGCTGACGTCAATCTCAAGTTTTGACATATAAGTTTATTTCATATGTTAAGATTTGAATGATTACTTTTTTTTCTTTTTTATCATACTTCATAAGTGTGTCTCATGACTTATCTATCATCATTTGTTATGACCAACACACATAAACCTATGATGTAATGATAATCTTAAATTTTAGTTCTAATTAGTATCTATAGCTATCAACATCCAACTACAATATTACCATAAACATAAATATTATATATTCACATCATCATAAACAAGTATATCAAATCAACTCTAGATTTAAATTTAGGCTAACATTGGAGAAGAATAAATTTGAGATGTTTAGAGTGTCATCTTATGAGATCAAGGGTTCCCAATGATGGCCCTAGTGATGAACTATTCCTTAAAACCTAATTTCAAATAATTGGTGCTTATGTTTTCCTTGTATTTTCTCTTAATTAGAGTGTGGAAGTCTTGCTCTTGGCTCAAAATTTGATTTCCCATTTCTCTTTTTTATATTTTCTTTGAAAACTCTAAGTGTTGCTTTTATACTTCAGGGTTCCTCACAACACTTAAAGATGCACGTTGTATCATTAGCACGAGGTCACAACTTTCTTATCTCATGGAACCTTCTATGATGTACAAAAGTCATAGTGATAGTAATGCTATGACTTAAGTAGTTCCCCTCTAGAGTCTAGAAAATAGAGTCACGGTGGTAGAAATATTATGACAGATATTATTATGACTAAATTTACTTGGTATTTTGGCTATGTATTGATTAAGTTATAAGGCTAAATAAATGTTGTGACTTATTGTACTAGTAGGATACTTACCTATCACAACATGAAAATAAGATCACAAGTATTTTGTGTAATCAAGTTAGTACTATTGCATCACCGTGACTTCAAAAATATTATAGCCTTAAAAATAGTATTGCATAGTGAAAACATTATGACAACTCAGTCATGATATATAAATATTATCATAACTTATTTTGTAGAGTTGTGGCAAAGAAATGATTGTCGTAGCTACTATATAGGCTTGTGAAAAGTGTAACTAAGTCATGATATGAGAAATATCATGACTCTCATTTACTTCTCTTCCTTCCAAGTTATCACTCTACTAAGTTCAATTTTACCCAAAATATATCCAATTTTATAAATATTCATCAAATTCTATCAAAACAATCATTTAGAGAAATCTTTCCATTTTATGCTCAAATAAGTACAAACACATCAATAATTATATGTCAAACAACCCAAAAGGATCAATCAGTGGACTGCTGATTATTAACCTCATGAAAAGATTTAGTCATATAATCCCACTTCCACTTGTGGGTAGATAGTTATTGCAACAACTCTCTATATTGTTGATACTCAACTCTCACTTATTGACAAATCAAATATCTCATTATAAAGTATACCACACTATACTCAAATAAGTACAAATAAATTAATAATTACATGCCAAACAAACTCTCATATTAAAAATATTATTCATCATGGAGCAATAAATCTCCCTCTTTCTAGGAATCTTCTAGAGCATCACTCCACAATGAAAAAAGTAAAATACAATACAATACAAAAAGATAAGAATTGTCATGATTGGGGTTGAATGTTATGGTAGTTTGTTTTGTGAGTAAGTCATGGTTTGGTTTGAGTATCATGACTTATTTTTGAGTATTTGTAATGTATAAGTGTATGAGTATATGTATAAAAAAATTATTACTTCACACAACATAGAAAGTATAAATTCTCGAGTTGTCTCCCAAGAAGCATTATGTTCAATATTGTTAGCTAGACTATTATTGGATCTTTAATTTAGTCAGTAATTTTAATGATCCAAGCAAACTTATCAGTGTAATATTTTATCTCCATTCATCTTGTATTTTCAAATGTTGGTCAATGATGCTAAATAAAGATAGACATTATTCTTTTCTTTCCTAGGTAGTATATTGCTAAAATATCTTATACAAAAGTTGGTCGTCTATAATCTTCTTTCCTCTTGGATGAATGACTTTGGAAATCACAATATTATTAATTATTATAGTATTATTGTGTATTGTCTTTTTTAATTCTATCTTAACTTTAAAAATTATTACAATCTCTCTAGCTTTGGCCATGAATTTAGAAAATTTAACAATATCATTTTTTGTTCTCTAGATTGAATGTGTCATCACTTTGAAAAATATCATAGCATCTTCATTTAGCTTTTGTCCCTAAAATGTTGTGACTCTTTCAATTCCTATCACAGCATTATTCTTCATTGATTTATTCATAATGATCTTGACTTTTTCAGATGTTGCATCTTCTTTCTAGACTGCAACCTCTGTCTTGTCCACTCCAATTCATCCTTTTCAACCTTGATTTCCTTTGTGTTTTCATCATGGTTGATATAGCTTCTAATGGAATAAGTTAGGAAGTAAGATTTGGTAGTACCACAACGATGGATAATGTTGTGGTTTCAAGTCTAACTAGATTGGATGTAACCACATCAAATGTTGTGACATTGTCAATGACAAGATCATCTTTTGCATTAGTTTTTTTTCCTGCCATTCTACTTCATTTACTTTTCAATGTTATGGATTTGTATTGTTTTGGGTTTGTCTCAATATCACAGAGTAATTCATTGACATCTTCTTTTATTGAGAATACACAATGTTAAGTTTGACCCTTGCTAATCTTTAAATCGTATCCATCTGGTTTAGCCTTGTTTCCATAACCTCCTCAATTCCAAAGCAATTCCTCCTCAATTTTATTTCCTAGGTCAATATACTACTCAAATATCTTCTTCAAAGATGGTTGTTTGTAGTATTCTTTTTTCTTGGATGAATAGTTTCAGATGTCACAAATTTATTAGTTATCATGACATCATTGTGTGTTGTCTCCTTCAATTACATATTGTCATTAATATTTATTACAATCTCTTCATCATTGGCCATGAATTTAGAAAATATAATGACATCATCTTTTGTTCTCTGGATTGATTGTGTCATACTTCGAACAATGTCATCACATCTTTATATCACTTTTCTCCTTAAATTATTTGACCCTTTAGCTTCTTTCATAGCTTTATTCTTTATTGATTTGGTCATGATAGTCATGAATTTTTTAGATGTTGCGACTTCCTTCTATATTGCAAACTAAGTCTTTTCCACTCCAATTCATTCTCCTTTTCAACCTTGATTTCCTTCATGTTTTCATCATGGTTTGTCATAGATTCTAATGAAATAAGTTAGGTAGTAATATTTGGTTATACCATGATAGTGGATAATATCATGGATTCAGGTGTAGTGATATTGGATGTTGCCACGTCTGATGTTGTGAAATTGTCAATGGAAACATCATCTTCTATATTAGATTCTTTTTTTTTTTTTGATTTTTTTGCCTTTCTATTTCATTTATGCTTCTCAATGTTATGAACTTGCACTTCTTTGGGGTTCTCTCGATATTACTAAGAAATTCATTGACATCTTCTTTTATTGATAGTTCACACTATCTAGTTTGACCCTCAGTAATCTACATCATCAAGTCCATTTGTTCTAGCCTTGTTTTCGCGTGCCTTATTTGATCTCATTTTGAATCATTACTTTTCTTTTTCTTTGTTAGTGATGTAAGAATACATCTTCAAATGATGACTTGTCTATCATAATATGGACTATCATTTTGTAATAATTTTTTTTGGCTCACATATGATAGATCTTCAATAATTTCTCTTATTCAAATGATAGTGTAAAGGGATGCTGCTATCAGGTCTAACAAAATATCCATTATTCTATAGTACATTGATTTCTTCCACTCGATAGATTGGATAAAAAAATGGTCATATTTTAATATTGCAAGACTACAAATTCATTGATTAAGATATCCATCTTAGCTTCTATCATTAATAATTTGTCCACCACAAATATTCTAGCATGTTGCATTGCATTGACTTGATTAGGTTGTATTTGAATTTTAGAGTAGCTATCCATTAATGTTGCTATATAATAATTACCAAGGATCCAGCCTAGAACATGTTGTTGAATGATTTGTTCAGCACCTTCTAAATTTTCTATCATAATTACTTATTTATCTCTTCATCTCAAAATTGTCTTTCTTGTTCTCTAAAATTTATAGGTTCAAAGGTATTAATTCAATTATAGAGTTTTGGCTCAACTCTATGTAAGGACTATAAAACAAAAAAAAAACAAAGAAACAAAAAATAAATACAATAAAAATAGTAAGCAAAAATCATTTTCCAAATAACTAGAAATAGAACTATCCTTTTGTAAGGGTAGTTACATTAACTCAAGTTGACTAATCAAATTAAATAATATCTAGAAATTATACCAAAAACTTATAACTTTGTTATGATGTCAAAACTTATTATTTATCAAACGGCCCCAAAATCTCATTAGATTATTGCCTTTTATTTAATAGAGTACTACAAGCATATACGTCATACAAGTAATCAAGTTGAACATAAGTCTAGATATCGATCCTATAGTACTTGCATAGGAAATTTGACCAATCAATAGGGAACCAATAGGGAACCAACAGCTACTAAAGTTGAGTAGATGAACTTATATTTTTGGAAAGACATTAGACTATAGGGTTGGTTCACTTTCTTATATATGATGATATTTTTTTGGTATCGGACAAAACATAAATTAGTGTAGAAATGTCTCATTGTCCTCTTTGCATACAAGATAATTATCTTCTTTGGACCATCACTATCAAGGATGATCCCTTTATAGTTGTATCCTTCGTACTTAACCATTGAAACTACATATCATTATATTCATGAGTCATTTATATATCTATTTCTCTTAGGTAATACTTCTATTGCCTTTGATAATTACTTCGAATATGTATTTCTATTATTTGACCATTAATATCTCAAAAACATATAATGATATGGTAATAAATATATTTATACTTTTGGCTTTGAAAGTATCATACTCATGATAATTAACATATATCCTCCCACAAATCTTACCCATATAAATCATTTAAGAAAAAATGAATCACAAGATTGTCACCATCATATGAGATACCTCTACTTGCATGTATCTCATGATATACCCATAATTTTCTACCATAGCCAACACATGACTCCTACACTATGATGAAACTCATAGGTTTGAAATTATACTTAATCCCATAATAGTCAAAATTTAGTTTTTCTAGAATATAAATAATGGATTGGTCATAAATATATTTATCTTATTGGTTTCGTAAGCATCATACTCATAATAATTAAGTTTATCTCATTCTTGAATTTTCATACATTAATTTATTTCATACATTAAAAATAGAAGGACCATCACTTCCTTCTCATTATATCTTATGAGTATGTCGTATGACTTACCTAAAGGTGTCAAATGGGTCTGGCCGGCCCGACCCAATTTTAGGCCGCTCAATTGGGCTACCGTGTCGGGTCAGGCATGACACGGTATAGTAATTGTGTTGAGCCAAGCATGACACAATAGTAACAATGCCGTGCTTGGCTCTGCACGGTTCTATAGAGGTCAGGCCCGACATGGGCATGTAGCCCGAAATTCACCGGGTTTGACCTAGTTCAGCCTAGTTCAGGTCGAACAAAACCTTAATTTTTTTTAAATTAGGATTTCGACAGCCTGCCACCTCGTTTCTTCGCCCTTTCAAGGCTCGGCAAGCCTCGCCCATTGGGCATAGACTCGTCATGACCATGCTTGTTGCATGGTCATGCGTGTCGTGCCCACGTGCCTGGCATGGCACTATGGGTTGATCCCTCCGCCTGGCATGTCTTGACCGATGCTGAGAGTGTGCCCAACACGGGCCCGGGCTGGCCTAGCCCATTTGACACTTCTAGACTTACCTATCACTATATATCATAACCAACATGCATAAACCTATGATATAACAAAAACTATAATTTTCAATTCTAATTAGTATTTATATTCATTAACATCTAAATCATAATATTTCCATAAACATAAATATTATATATTCACATCTCCATAATATAAGTATATCAAACTAATCCTCAATCCCAATTTAGCATAACTTTGTACTTCAATAACTTTACTCTGAAGTACAAACTCATGATGTCATAGATGTCATAGATAAGATAATTTCTCTCTAGAACACAAAGTCATAGCATTGAGAATAGTTATGGCTTTGGTATTTTTTATTTGGAGCATAATATCAAGATGTTTGACATATCATGACTAAAGTAAATATTTTATGAAACACAAAGTCATGGTAGAAAATATTTATATGACTACATTTACTTGTGTTTTGGCTATGTATTGATTAATCATACTAGTGGAAAATGCCATGTCTTCTTATATTAGTGGGGTATTTAGCTTCCATGGCATGAAAATAATATCATGATCATCTTTGTGCTATCAAGATAGCGTAGCCGCGACTTCAAGAAAATGTCATGACCTTTTGTATGTTTGACTTACTAAATATTCTTATATATTTTGGTAGTTGATAATGATATGTATACATGAAAATGAGACTAATGTAACTTGATTTCTTGATTCTTGGTGTTTTGGTGAGTTTTAATGAATAATCATGAAATCAATGTATTTTGGAGTAACATAGAAGGTAGATTAGTAAATCTTACATAATTTTAGTATGTATTTTTAGCCAAAATTCTACCTAATTGATCGAGGATAGTTCTTTTATATCATGACCCTGCCAACTCATTAGCATAATCTTTCCACCATGTGACACATTCTCAATAATTATGATATTATCATAGTCATAGTTATACTTAACTTGGAAAATTTAAATGATTATGATAATAATTCTCTATCATAACAATTAAGTACCCTGCTAGTATTTATGGTTGTAGCCAATTTCACTGTATCATGATTTTATCTTATATGGCTTGGTAATCTCAAGTTAGAGTCATGATAATTTATATAAAGTAATGACTTTTGAACTATAGAAAATTACAAAACCACAAGTGCTCATGCTAAAACTATGATAATTATTCAAAGTAGTGACTTTTAGGATACTAAATATTATAGTGGATATTACTTAAGTATGACCATTTCTAAGTCTACAACTCTTATCATCAAAAGAATATATAACTATAACATATATGTGCAAGCTAGTAGTCAATACCATGACATCTAAACAATTTTGCGATAATGTATTATATGAGAGAATAAAATATCAATGTCATGACCATTCACAACATTGTGGACACTTAAAAGATATGAAGAGTTATTTTTGCATCATATTTAATTCCAGCAATGCATTCATAGAGAACACAAGAAAGGTCATTTTCCAATACCATGGCCTCCACATAGTACCATAACTATATACAAATATAAGAAGCCATCTTCACTCCATGATAACTTCACATCACAATTGCCCTTTATGAACTACGAACAGATGAAGACATAAAGTTGTGCCTATTTTATAGTGATTTGACCGTGTATTAGTGAGAGATTAGATCAAAATCATGGTCATTATTAGTATCCTGACTTTGTATAACAAAAATATTAAGATGTTGAACAGAGTCATGACTATTTTCTAGAGTCATGACTATTTTCTAGAATCATGACTATTTTCTAGAGTTTTGGCTTCAAGCTAAAGAGATGAAAGCTAAAATTATAATTTTTTCTCTAAAATTTATAGCTTACTTAGAGTAATACAAGGCCACTCAAGTATAATAGTGAAAGATTGAGAATTTTAGAAAAAAAAACTCATATTTTTTCTTCTTCTCGTTCTCCCTCACACAAGCAGTACCAAAGAAGAAAATTTCACACTCCCTAGAGGTTCATTAAGTAAGGGACACATAACTTATGTTAATCACTAGAGTTTGGGGCACAACTTTCAGACCCTTCTTTTATAGGGGTATATTTGAGAATTTGTACTAAACTAGTATTATCTAGTATTTGTGTAATTTGATTTATATGATATAATTAGTTTTGACTATGAATGCATTAATGTACTAAACTAATATTATCTAAGATATAACTAGTATTATCTAGTATTTATTTTATGTATGAATATTGATGTATGGTGACTAAAATAGAACTAAATTAGAATTTTGACTATTAGTAAGTTTGTGTGAGGTTTTTAGTGTATGATGATAGGTAAACCACAAGGCTCACTCATACATATGATAAGAAAGAAGTGAGAACCCTTATAATTATAATATATAACATAAACCTATATATTGAAACTAAAATTTAGGTATGTTAATCAACATAAGTATGCTACTTATAAAGACAAAAATATGAATGCTTTCACATGCCAAGCTATTATACACATCTTAAAGGGTTGGTTCTCAATTGGGAATGGATATTATATAGAACACTCTTTCAAGGAGTTCACCTTTAGTTGTAAGTCACATCCTTACTGAGGAGGACAATGATAGGAAATCCTTAAGACATGTATGAGTATGTTCTGACTCAAAAAGTGGTGAGCACATTTGTGAGCTACTTTTACTCATATGAATTTCACTAGTAAAATTAGAGGGAAGTATACATCAATTATATAAGTATGATTCTTAAGAAGCAACTATCAAGGGCATACAAAGAAAGCTTCAAGAAAATAATTATTTTTTTATGATAATGGAGGTCGGAGAATAAAAGTGTGCATACAAAGAAACCATCAAGAGTAGTTTACAAAATTACCTAAAAGATATGTGAGTGTGAATGCCTTAATAAAGTTTTTTCTCAGTAGTAATGTACCGAGAGAATAGCTATGAGGGAACTACCATTAGGAGAAAATCAATGGTAATAATTACTTTGTATGCCATTAGGAAAAGGAGTTATTGCACGATACTTTAGCTTTTATTTTGTATCTAACATAATATATATCAAGCAATTTAATGATATCATAAAAATTAAATGAATGAACATTGGACCTAAGATTGTTTAATAATTTGAGTAACTATACTAGAAATAGATTGTCTCATTATGGATCTTAATTGATGAGACACTCTTGTTAATGAGTTTTTGGGATATCGCTTAATTGATTAAATTAGGTAGAGTAACAAAATCACAATATGTTTTTTGCACCATTTCTAGGGATTATTTTGTTTCATTAGTCAATATAAATTGAAATAATTGTTCTTATTAAAAGATAATTCATTTTTAGTAGTTTAGATAGTGCTATGTTTCATAAATATTCTTAGATCTAAATGTGATGCCGTGATACCTTATTTGAATGAGGAAAGTTATTTTTTGGATTTACTTGTATTTTTTTTCTTCTTTTCTTTCTTTCTTGCCATCTAATATAAAATTAGAATGTCTAGCCACTCTTGATAAGATTTCCATCCAAGTTATCATAAAGAGCTATTGGGGGATAATGAAGCATATAAAGGCATTTTAGAAAAATTACACCGATGAGTGAGAATGTCATCAAACAAGAATTATAATAAGACCTATCATGCTCAAGAAAATACCGTGTATTTTGAATCTTATGATAATCATTTTCAAACCTATTATCATTAGGAAGAGATTTATGAATATTGGAGATATGGAAGCCATGAGAAGATAAATGATTATATGTCTCAACCATTTTTAGTATCTTATTTGATAGCTAAACTTGATGAATTACTAGAAGATTAAAGAAGAGTCAATGCTCAATGCTCATAAAAGCAAAATGATGAGACAATAGAGAGAGAGAGAAAGATAGAGAGAGAAAGATAGAGAATAAGTTATAAATTAGTTTAAGCTAAAGAAAGTGCTTTAGTTAAAACCCTTATAGCAAAGGTAAACATAGTTACGGTTAAAAGTTTAGAAGAGGACATGGAAGCTATAGTCTTGATTATTTGAAGAAAAGAAGAAGAAGCGAATAATAAAACTTCTATGACCAACAAGGAGATCGATGTGAAAAAAAAGCTTGAAGAAGAAATTGACGACATAGACTTAACTATCCAAGGTGGAGATGAGTTTCTCATCAAGATTTTGATGAGAAACTCAAAGATACAATGTCAACTATTTAAGAGGAAAAAGCTAATGTAGATTATAAGGCTTTGGTGGCTGGATTGAAGAAAGTTGATGAGTTGTGTGCATGTGTAATTGAAAAAGCCAAGATGTTTCATAATGACAAAGCTAAAAATAAAATAAAGATGGAAAAAAATATGAAACTTAATTGCACGGTGAGAAAATAGAAACAATCATTCCTCCATTATCCACAAATTATATTTAAAGTAAAAGGAAGAAGAAAATAAAAAAGTATACTGAAAAACTCATATAGATATTTGAGATTTTTAGTGGATAGAAAGAAGTTTTGAAGATCTCACCACAAACGTAAAACATAGTGCTACTTAAAAGATAACCCAAGAATTTTTTTTTATTTCTTATGTGATAAATTATGATTATTATGAGAATAAAAATTACATGTATATAATTACACTTATACTCTCTCCTACATACAAAAGAACAAAAAATTCAAAGTAACAACTATATAGTTTTTTTTCCCAGAATCATGGTAGTTTTTTAGAGCCATTACTTTGGTATTACAAAAATATATATATATATCATAAGCTACATTACAAGGAAATGATATTTTTTCAGAGTCATGACTTTTATGCTATAGCATTATCAAAGCTATATGGGAAAGCTGCAATTTGATGCAATGCCATGACTTGGAAGGTATTGCTTACCCAAAAGTTGCAACTTTTCATTTACAGAAGAATAATAAACTCCCACTATCCATGTTTCTACAATTATTCTAGAGAGATAAATATTAATATATGTCATTCTCATTGGGTATCGCATAGATGTGTAAATGATTTTTGAGAAATTAATTCTCTAATTCCTCAAAAGTTATTTTTTGGCCAAATCATTCACCTTTCACTTATTATTTTGTTGTGCTTAGCCAAGGAAGCTCCTACGAATGAACAAGTCAATGCAATATATCCAATAGTAACCCATTGACATTATTAGGCATAAAAAGGAAAATTGTCACAAAAGATGGAATGAAAGGGAGAACACAAGAAGATAAGCTAGCCTATATTGAATATTCCTTAGTTGCATATGATGGTATGTTTATCGATATTTTGTATACTTTGGAAAATGTGCTGTAGAATATAGAGAAAAATAAGAAAGAGATAAAAAGGAAGATCAATTCCCTATGCATAAGAGTAGTATAATAGATTGGAAAGTTTGAAGACTAAATCAACAAACTCTTGAAGAAAGGAATGAAACTTATGGATATTGGATTGATAAAAAATGTCAAATCATTTGGAATCTATATAAAATAATTATGGTGGATTGAAAAAAAATAATTGATAAAAGACACATAATAAATGAGAAGGAAATGACATCTAGGTAGTATTAGTGGATGAATGGAATAGCTTTAAAGTTGTACTAAATTCAATGGGGCAAAGACAATAAGTTCTATATGACATGTTGGCCAAGAAATTGGATGGGTTATTTACATAGAAAAAATATTTAGAAGGATCATATATTACTTTACCATCCTTTTAGCACTCAATGACAAATTTTTCTTTCTAGGAGTATGATTCTAAAGAAAAATCATACCGGATACCTCCATCACTATCATGATTCATACTATCATACCGGATACCTCCATCACTATCATGATTCATACTATCATTATTTATTCTTAAATTGTGATAATGTACTCAATATATAGAATTGAATTGAGATGTTGAATCTTGTATTTATTTTTCTTATTTTTTAGAGAAAGAAGTTATTGCTTGAGGATGAAAAATTATTTATTGTGAGTTTGCTCAGTGTTTAATTTATTAAATATTCTTGTATATTTTGGTGATTGATAATAATGTGTAGATGTGAAAATAAGATTAATATATATTGATTTCATAATTTTTGGTATTTTAAAGAGTTTTTATAAATAATTATGAAATCAATGAATTTTTAGAAGTATTTAGCAAAGAAGATAGATGAGCAAGCCTCATGTAGTTTTAACATCTATTCTTGGACAAAATTTTACATAATTGATCGAGGGTAATTCTTATATATTATAAAACTACCAACTTGTTAGTACAATCTTTCTATTATACAACATATTCTCAATGACTACAATATTATCATTGAGTTGTACTCATACTTAGCTCGAAAAATTTAAATGACTATTATATTAATTCCCTATCATAACAACTAAGTATCCCACTTGTGATCAAGGTCATAGTCATTTTCATAGTATCATGACTTTATTTTATATGGTTTAGTAGTCTCAAGTTAGAATCATGACAATTTATATAAAGCTATGACTTTGGAACTATAGAAAATTATATTCACAAGTACTCATATCAAAGTCACAAAAATTATTCAAAGTTATGATTTTTATAAACATATTATAGACGATATTATTCGAGTATGACCATTTCCAAGGTTACAACTTATGTCCTCAAAGGAAAGCATTGTCATGACTTGTACATACAAGCTAAGTGCCAATGCCGTAACATCCTAATAGTGTCACTACAATATGTTATATTAGAGAAAAAGATGTCAATACCATAAGTACTTTCAAATTATAAATACTTAAGAGATATGAAAAGTTACTTTTGTGTTGTGACCAATTCCCAGCATAGCGGCCACAACCAATACAAGAAAGACCATTTTCTATTGTTATAGCCTCTCTATAATATCATGACTATATAATAATATAAGAAGCCACCTCCACACTATGGATACTTCATAATGTTATGGCTCTCTATGGACTAATGGATGAAGGCATGAAGTCACGACTATTTTATAGTATCACAAATTTGTGTTACAAAGAGATTAAAATATTGAACAAAGTCACTATCATTTTCTTAAGTCTTGACTTCCTACTAAGAGAAATGTAAGGTAGCCCAAGTATAAAAGTAGAAGATAAAGAATTTAAAAAAAAAAAACTCTCATTTCTTCTCCTTCTCTCTCACTGAATATGTAAAGTCATACAAGTACAAACTTTAGAGGCAAATTTCATACTATCTATGAATTCCACAAGCAAATAAAGGATGTATGATTTGGAAATCTTTAGAGCTGGGAAATATGGATTTCAAAACCCTCTCCTTTATGGATAAATTTAGAAATTTGTACTAAACTAGAGTGATCTAGGATTTGTGTAATTTGAATTATATGATGTAATTAGGTTTGATTATAAATGTAGTAATAGTTTGATTTATTTAATGTATAGATGTTGATGGATGATGATTAAATAAAACTTAAATTAGGGTTTTGACTATTAGTTAATTTGGGCAAGATTTTCATAGTAAACAATTATAGATAAAACATGAAGCTCACATAAGCATATAGTAATAGGTTACAACCCTTCTGATTATGATTAATGGGATAAACCTATATGTTGAATTTCAAGATTTGGGTACCTTAATCATCATGTGTATGATGCTTATGAAGATGAAAGTGTGAATACTTTTATATGTCAATCTATTATATATACCTTGAATATGGAAGTCATGTTGTTACCAAGGAAGATAATGCTAGGTAATCCTCAAGATATGCAAGAGTATATTGTGACTCGCAAGGTGGTGACAGCCATTGTGAGCTACTTTTACTCATATGATTCCCCCAATAAAACTAAAGGGAAATATATGTGAATAAAGTGAGTATGATGCTTATGAATCCAAAAGTACAAATACTTATAAACTATGTTAATCATTTATCTTTATGATAATAGAGATCAGAGAATAAAAGAATGCATACAAAGCAACCATCATGGGTAGTTAATAAAGTTGCCTAAATAGTATAAGATTTTGAATAAATCTCATGTAATGATGAATTATTGTCTAGAAGGTGATGTATCAAGGGGATTAGATATGAGAGAGCTACCATTGGGAGGGGTTCAATGGTGGTAACCACCTTGTATATCATAATGACAAAGAGTCATTTCATAACACCTTAACTTTCATTTTGTGTCCAACATAATATATGTCAAGCGATTTAATGGCATTACATAGATTAAATAAAAAAATCTTGGACCTAAGATTGTTTAATCATTTGAGTATCTATTTTACTAAAATTGGGTTGTCTCAATCTTGAATAACCAAACTACCAATATAATTCTTGTAAGATCGATATATAGATGAATGTCCATTATATTACTTGTACAACTCATGTACTTGTGGATCTCAATTGACGAGATACTCTCATTATCGAGATTTTGGAATATCATCTAACCAATTAAATTAGGAGTAATGAAGTCATAATATCCACGAAGATAGTATTGCATAGTGAAAAGATTAAGACAATTCGATGGTATAGTCATTGCATACAATGATTGTAACAACTTATTTTGTAAAGTTACAACTAAGAAAAGATACTAAAACTACTCTATAAGCTTGTGAAAAGTATAACCAAGTTGTGACTTAGGAAATATCATGATTTTTTATTAATTTTTTTCTCTCCAAGTCCTCACTTTATCAAGTTTACTAAATTCACCTAAAATATGTTTGATTCATTAACATTCAACAAATTCCATCAAAAAGTCATTTAGTGAAATTAGTCACATCAATTAGTCACATCTATTTAACACTCAAATAAATACAAACACATCAATAATTACATACCAAACAACATAAAAAGTTGGTAGCTGGATTGACAAATAGTAACCTCATGAAAAAATTTAGTCGCATAATCTCTTTATAAAGTATATCTCTTTATAAAGTATATCTCTTTATAAAGTATATCTCTTTATAAAGTATATCTCTTTAAAAAGTTGGTAGGTGGATAGTTGTTGCATAACCCTCTAGGTTTTTTATACTCAACTTTCACTTGTTGACAAACCAAATATCTCTTTATAAAGTATATCACATTTTTCTTAATACATGATCACCAAAGTGGCTTTTCATATCATTGTACCTCTTATTTTTTCTATAATAAATGAACAACTTAGATTGATAGATTTTTTAAAAACTTCTTCCCTTAATTTTTAAAGAACAAAAAGTTCCTTAAACAAGTATTCCTTCCACTCATAGAAAGCATCTACTTGGTGCCTCTGTCTATTGCTTGCTTTTGTAATATTTCTTTGAACTCTACAATTTTTATCTGAGCATAATTTAACTATTGAACCAAAGTAGATTGAAGTTTGAAACTATAAAAAATATGGTTCCTCATTTTCTTTGGCTTAAAGCCTAATATCTTCAACTACTGATAATATCTCCTAACATTGGAGTCTCAAAGAAGTTAAATTCTTAAGACTTTTTCTACTCAAAGCATCATCCACAAAATTTTCATGCATATGAAAATTTTTTTCATGAGGCTTCAACTACTGAGATCCATAAGCAATGACTCTTCTAATTTGCATTATCACATAACCCAAACTATTTAATGAAACATTTGTAATTGAAATGCTATATGAAAAAATTACATGTTATGATAATACATTCATAACTTTTCATTTTTACGAATCTCACACTCTCTCACAGATTTCTTTAAATTTTCATTCTAAGACAATAAATATTTGCATGCTTCTTCACAATGAAACCTAACATACAATTTTAAAAACTCATTTTTAAAATTTGGTTGGAAATTCCTTTGTGAAGAAGGTTGTAGAGATTACTTGAATATTGATTAAAATTTGGTTGGAAAGTTCCTTGAGCATGATATAATTATATTAGGTTTTGTATTGCGTTGGAAATTATTCTATTGAAAAACTCTACTATTTTTTGAATAGCTAAAATTATCTTCAAATAGTTGTTTTTGTTTTTTTCACTTCTATGTGCATTGTTCCTTATTAATTTGATTCCTAATACACAAAATTGGATTCCATTGTTGATCCTATCATTATCGATTAGCAACACTTTGGTTGTTTGCATAAATCATTAGATGACAATGATACTAAATGTTGGACTTCTATAAGTGACATGGGTTTCTTAGTCAAAGGTAAGTCTTAAATGATTATTCTAAGGTTGTTTTTACTTATTTTATATTGTATTCCTATGATTGAAAAACAAGAGTTTTCACTCAGTAAGCTTGATATATGTTCCTTTCCAAGCTGAAGCATATACAAATGATGAATAATCATAGCACAAGAATGTATATTTGATAACTAGTATCTTTGAGCTTTCTAATTTTGGAAAAATAATGTATCATGATAATGAATCATAAAAAATATAAATCTATCAAGTTGAAACAAATAAACAAACAAACACACACACACACACACACACACACACACACGTCACAACTTTGATCCAATGTTTAAGCAATCATATAAGTTCTTAACAAAATGTGAACATGTAAAAGTATCACTATTTTCATACTTCAATATACTATATATAGTAGCTAAAATTTTAATATTTTTTCATGTATTGTACTACAAAATCAATCACTAGAGAAATATAAATATCCAAAGAAAAATTCTACATGGGTAAAAGTAGTGGTAAGGTTTCATCCATTTTGTAAAAATATAATTTTGTTGTTTCGATTAGAGGTGTCAAGTGAGCCGGGCAGCTCAGACCCAACACAAGGCACAATCCAATTGAGTTTTGCCTGACCCGGCATGACATGGTCAGAACCATGCCTGGGCCTGTACCAGGCTGGCTCGACTCTTAAGGCATGTTTCGTGTCATACCATGCCAAGGTCTCCCGGGCTCGTGCCAGGCCAGGCACGACCTGGTTACCTGGCCCAAAGGCATGGTTCATCAGCACAACCTGAACCAAGCCCCATATATCGGGCTAGGTTCATGCATGGCATGAACCCGATCGCCCGAACACTTGGGCCTCACCACTCACTATATAGATTCTAAATGAGCACTAAATAAAAAAGATATTAGGATTTTGAGAGATTTTCCATCCTTATGATGACCTAACAATTTATGAGTTCATGATAAGAATCTTTAATGAATATAATATTCAAAATAAAATATATGGTATTATATTTGATAAGTATATAATAAAGAAATAGTAATTAATATGTTTATTAATACTATTAGAGATGAGCATTTAAAAGAGATCTTCCATGTAGATGCTTGTTTCACATCATTAACCTCATAGTACAAGTGGGGATGAAAATTATTTCTCCCACTTTAAAAAACATACGTAACTCACTAAATTTTCTTTATATGCCTCATAGACAACATGAGTTTGATAGTCTCTATTTGTCTATGGATCTAAAGAAAAAGAAATTCTAATCGGATGTGAGATACCATTAGAATTACACATACTTTATGTTAGAGTCATGTGTTGGATATAAACATGTAATATTTGACTATATTAATAGTAAGAGTGATGAACTTATTATTGACGATACTGACTAGACTACACAAATTTTATTTATGAAATTCCTAAAGATTTTTTATGATATGATGAATATGTGTTCGTCAGTTTGTGATTCTATGACTTGCATTGCACTCAGGTGCATATGCAACATTAGTAGTATGTTTATGAAGTTTAGAGATTACCTGATATTTAGGGACATGGTTATTGAGATGAAAACCAAGTACTTAAAATACTAGTCTGCCATTCCATTTCTTTTTTATCTGGCTACCTGCATGAACCCTAGGGTTAAGGTGGAAAGGGTAGAGAATATTTTGACATACATATCCTCGTGCATGAACCAGGAATATCAACCAAAAGGGTTCATTAATGAGAAATTGACTGAGCTATTTATATATTATGGTACTAGGTATAGTGATAGTAGAGGCCAAGCTTCGAGTATGGACATGGAAACCATATTCAGAGATGATGACTTCTCCATTTATTTAGTAAGGGGGAAATGATAGGGTAGACTATCAAATAGGTGCGAGCTATCTCGGTAATTAGATACTAAATACTGCCCAATCCTATCACATACTAATAATAAAGACCTTAATATTTTATAGTGGTGGAAATTATATGAGTCCACCTATCTCATGCTATCTAAGATGATATGGGATCTACTAATTACTCCAGTGTTGAGCGTAGCATCATAGTCTACTTTTTCTGTTGTAGTACATGTGATTTCGGATAGGAAATCGAAATTGTGGTCAGATATTATTGAGTCATTAACATTCATGAAGGATAAGAAGGATTCGAGCTTGGGCATCCAGGATCATACTATAACTATAGTAAGAGAGGAGGAGTTGGTGGTAGATGATGACTTGTGTGACTTTGATGAGGACTGTGATTGAGCCTACTGGTAGTAATATCATCAGATATTTATGGGATTGATCATTGGTGTATTGCCTATTGATTTTTTGTCTTTTGAGCTTGCATTGTTATTTTGTTGTTGTATTAATTCAAAAACTTATGAGATTTATCTTCGATATATTGATTTTTGACTTTTGAGTTTGCTTTATTATTTTGTATATGTATTACGTTACAAAAATGAAATGATTGAAATTTATAATATTTATGTTATGTTATTTTTGTGTTGAGTTGTGACTTGTGATTGTTATTTTGTTTTTTTTTGTTGTTTATATTTAATTAATAAATTAATTAATTTTGTATTAAAATTAAAAATATTTAGAATTAGAGATGATCATATTCTAAATGGGCCAAAACAACACATCCCGGCATGTCTCTGTACGACCCAACATGACCCGGCACAAAATCCCCAAGGACTGGCATGAACCGACCTAAATTCAAAAAACTCGAGCCTACCGAGTCATTCCAAGCCTTCTCTTTTTGAGTCATGCCATGCCAGACATGCCACAACTCCTGAACCATGTCATGTCTGGCATGACACGGTGGTTAGAGTGAGCCACCAAAAAATGGGTTGTGTCACCCCGACACTGCCCATTTGACACCTCTAGTTTTGATACAAACTATATAAGTGTGTTGGATAAGTTTCATCTTGGTGGAAAGATTTATCCTTATTATACTTTGTTTTCAATTGAAAATTATTTATGCAAAAAGTAATAAATTCATGTTACATTTGTTTGAGGCTTGGATATCTTCTCGTGATAATATGTATGAATTAGTATCATTTTTTTTTATTTTCAAGATGAGTATCAATGTAACAATGTTGAAAACATAGCTTATTCATAAATTTTGCATGTAACCAAAGTCTTCTCCCATATATCTTGCTCTGAATCACATGAGGAAGAAGAATAGTGTGAAATTAATCTTCTTCTGCCATAGAAACCAAAAAAATACAAAAGAAACATGTCATAGACTTTTTTAAAAATGGTGTGATATATTTTTCTCTTATCTTTAAATTGTTATTTTAAGATTATATTATATTATATTATATTATATTATATTATATTATATTATATATGTATATATGTATATATGTATATATATATATATATATAATTTGATTTTAATTTAAATAAATTAATCTAATTTTAATTAATTAATCACTCCATTTTATATACATATATATTCTAAACAAATAAATGAAAATTTTAATTATAATTTAAAATATTTCTTATGGCATTGGATAATGCTATGGAAGAGACCCTAACTAAAATAAGATTTTGGGTCATTATAAATTATGTTATACTATTTATATTAATTATATTTAATTGAACTATAAAATTATAATTACTTTTCCTCACATATTCAAAATAATTTGAGCTTATAGTTATTTAGCATTTATTAAATTTTCTGTTAAAATTACAAATACTCATCAATTAAATTAAATTACTAACTATTTAATTTAATCAATCTATTATTATTTCTTTTAGACCTTTCACTTAACATATTTGATATGTTGAATTAAAATATACTTGTATGGTTTAATATTATCAAAACTTACAAATATTATCAAGGGGGTATTATTAATCCATTTGATATGATACAGATTTCACCAATAATTAATATTTACCATGCAACTAATAAATATATCCAACTCATCGAGTATATTAACCTATTTATAGAACTCACTCTTTATCCATCAAAATAACTATTAACAAGTATAAACGTCTATTGATTATTTCAATATTAAGAATAATATTATTTTTAATAATGATAATATATTTTTATTTTACATATTAGTATAAAATAAATACACCATGATAATTTCAATCAATACATATAAGTGTATTAATATAATTTAGAATTTTATCATTTCTCATAGTCAAGATAGACTTATTAAAATTATATGTTATAATCTTATCAATAATGTGTCCAGCTCCATCTAGATTGTGAACAAGCATGCTTATATTTTACAAGAACTGATGATTTACTCTTTCATGCATAAGTCAAACTCTACGCATTAAATCATTTGCTATGCAAAATAAATGACATATGCGCATTATTTTTAAATACAAACCCAACTCATTCTAAATGTAGTTATATTTAAAACAACAATATAAATACAATCAACCAACCAAAAAAACATAACAATCAAGTGACTTTCAGTATAAACATAGTTCCAACAACATCATTATTAAGCCAAAAAGAATGTATTTGTTTTAGAGGTGTCAAACGGGCCGGCCCAGCACGGCACGGCCTGTTTTTCACGTGCCCAGCCGTGCTACCGTGCAGTGCCGGGCACGGCACGGTTTTTTAAATTCGGGCACGGCACGGCTCGTGCCAGTCACGGCACGGCACGTGCTTTGTTCGCCCGGGCACGGCACGGGCCCGGGCACGTTTTTTGATCGTGCCGGGCCGGCCCAGGCACGGCCGAACCGTGCCGTGCCTCGTGCTGGGCCGGGCCGGCCCGGCCCGTTTGACACCTCTAATTTGTTTGCATGTTATAATACTTTTAAATTTCTACCTATAGTGCCCAAGAAAACCATGTGGTGTGAAGTGTAGTTACTATGTGATAAGATACATGAAGGATATCATTCCTAATCCAAGTCTCATATCCATGAAAGTTGTACTTATTAATTAATTTTGTAAGAATGAGATGCTTCATACTTTTTACTTCACTTGTATCATGTATTTTTCTAGTCAAATTAGTCAAGGAAAAAGCTATCCAATAAAGATTTTCAACAAAATGATGATCAAAGCATGACAGACCTAGAAAACTACATATCTCATTTATTACAATAAATTTCAACTAATTAAACATAGCTTTCACCTTCTCCAAATTCATCAAGATTCCTTTCTTGGAAACCATGTGTCAAAGGAATTGAATGCTAGTAGTCCAAAAAGGCACACTTGGACCTCTTACCATATAATTGTTGCTCTTAAAGAGTTTATAGGACTTTTTCATGAAGTCCATAAATACAATCAGAGAATTAGTTACTCCAGAAAGCACCAAAAACTCATAGTATCCATATCTAGTTCAAAATGATGTATTGGACATATTTTGTTCCCATATTCTCAACTGCTGATAAGCAACCCTCAAGTAAATTTTAGAAAAAAATTAGGCTTTTGCCAACTAGTTAAACAAATCATCAATAAGAGGAAGCAAGTATTTGTTCTTAATGGTAACTTGATTCAAATTTTGATAGTTATTACATAATCATTGTGACCCATCATGTTTTCGTAACTCTTTCAACTCGCCATTCATTATAGAGGAAAATAAATATGTTTGGTCTATAGCTCCAAGTTTATATATAATTATTTTTCTCTTGAAGGAGACAACCCATGTAGCTCTTTGTTTTGACTTTATTATGGTGTCAAAACTTCTCATTTGTGATGGTCCCAAAAACTTATTGGGTTATTATCTTTAATCTACCAGAGTTTCACATATATATCGGTCATATAAATAGTAAAGTAAACTTAAATCTTGATATTGATCCTACCAGAATTATATAGGCAATTTGATTAACTAACTGTAAACTAACTATTACTCGAGTTGAGTATATAGATTTGGATTTTTGGAAAGATACTTAAGCGATAGAGTTGGCTCACTTCCTTATATATGATGATGTTTTCCTAATATGTTGGCAATATTGTATTTGTTTATTGAACAAATGATAGTCGAGTGTGAAAATGTCCTTATGTCCTCTTGGCATTTAAGTAGCTATCATCATTGGACTATCACTACTAAATAATATCTTATCATAGTTGTGTCATTTGTATTTCACCACCAAAATTATATATCATTCCTTTCATACATCATTTGTATGTTTTCTCATTTAAAGTAATATGTTAAATACCTTTGATAACAACAATTAATTTTTTACATTTCAAATACTTAACATTTAAAATGTAGTTTTGTTTCATAAAGGCTATATATCCTACATGATATGTGACAAAATATGACCAAATACATAATTTATATATAATTAAATTAGATGCAAGTTTTGTTTCACAAAGTGTATGTAGCCTACTTGGTATGTTGTTACATTTCCAAGTTTTCCTTTCCGCTTCTTCCAACAATATGCATTGTCTAACATTTATTATAGAAAATACTCTAAAATTAGATGAGACCACAAAGAACAAAGCCAAGCCTAATGTAGCTCATGCTTGTGTGGAATTAACCTCAAGGAATCTATTCCAAAATGAGTGTACATTAGTTATGGAAATGTTGGTTCTTAGTAGAAAATTGAAGTGTCGAACACTCCTCGATATTATATGCAATTTAAAAGAATGGGGCATTCAAAATAAATATATAAAACATTAACAAAATATGAAAACCAAGGAGTGCAAGGTACAAGAAAGGGAAATATTTGACCAAAATGAAAAGGGTAAAAATTACAGATCTCAATTAAGCTGAACCATTTATTTCAATAAGGGAAAGAGGTAAAAACATTTTGGAATCAAAAAATAAAGAAAAAAAATAGAAAACAATGAATATATTTAATAAAAAAAAAAAAAGTGAAAGTATAGCCATTTGTTGTATAAAAGAGAATCATAGCCCATAAGTCAATTAGATTGGACAAATAAACTTAAGCAAAAGAAAAGAGACCTATGAGGCTTTAGAGGAAGAATAAAATACACTACTAAGGATGTTGAATAATTCTAAAACAATGTGGAGGACCAAAGACCATACCGGTCCACTTTAATAATGGAAATTGAGCAACAAATATATGTATTTGAAAATGGAGATGGTTTGGAAGATAGTGAGGGCCTAAAGAATAATTGATTACACTCACATAACATCATCATAGATCGTGACAACTTTGATAATCCAATATCTATTGAAGATAAAAAAATATTTACTCTAATAATAAAAAAAAAAGAGAAGAAAAACTATGGGTGAAAAAATTGTTAATCCAAGAATGGCTTCAACAAAAGATTTTTCAAATGTCATAGTTGCATATCTTCCTCCACAAAATAATTAATAAGATTTTTTGGAATGTGAGAAATGTGAGAAATAATCCCACTAAGAGGAGATGAAAAAAAACTTATTAAAAAATATAAATCTTTGTTTGTATTTAACAGTGAACTAAATAATCTATCTAGTTTATCAAAAAGTTTAAAACATCAACTAAATTTTGAGTTAGTGATTACCAATTCCAATAACAAAATCTAGGTTTTGGAAAAGAAGGTTCAATATATAACCTTCTAGTAAAATGAAAACCAAATTATATATCTATCAAGGGTGTACGTAATAATAAAAACTTAGTGAGAAAAGGCTGCTGGAATCTATGATTGATTGGTGGAAACTTTAATGTGGTCTTAAAAGTGAAAGAGATACTAGGTAGAAAGTGTACTAATTTCAATGATGCTTATGAATTTGCGGATTCCATAGCTGATTGTGGATTAGTTGATTTGGGTTACTCTAAGAGCAACTTTACTTAGTATAATGAGAGAGAGGGATGTGATTGGATGTGGTGTCATTTGGATTGAATTTTGTGCAATGAAGAGTGATTAGATAAATGAAACTTACCATCAGTCACACATTTGAGTAAGATCAAATTATAAAATACTCCATTAATCATTGAAGTTTAGAACTAAAAAGAATTGCATTTTGAGATCATTTAGATTTTAGAATTTCTTGACAACTTTTAATTTTTTGAAGGAAATAATCAAAAAATCATGGAGTGAACCAATTGCTATAAAGCACATGCTTATTCTCTCTAAAAAGTTAAACAACTTAAATAATACTTTACAAAGTAGAATAAGGAGGTGGTGAGAGATATTTGTCAAATAATAACTATGATAAGGATCTAATATTAGAAATACATAGGATCCTTGAATCGAATATGTCAGATAGTGCTTGTACAATCTATGGGATTACAAAACCCAAGCTTAATACAAATCGTCGCCATGAGAAAGCCTTTTTGGCAAAAGTAGAGTTGGATTAAATTGCTAGAAAAATGAGATGAAAATATAAAACTATTTCATTCTCCATTTAATCATGAAAGAAAGAAGTTATTCATTCACAAAATAAATGATAGTCATGGTTATGGTACTCGCTTTATTTTTTTTAATTATTTGACCCAAATTGACCGACGTTGACTAACATAGGATATGTTCCAAAAAGTCATTAAAATTTTTGTATGCTCAATAATAAATCTGAGATGAAAAATTGTGAATAATTATACTAGGTTTACTAATTTTGGAGATTTAAAGACAAAGATGGGTTAGTTTGGACATTGAGAATAACATGCTTATTTATTTACAGAATTTGAAGGAAGTTAGAGAAATTATTTTTGAAATGAAGAATCATATTTCAGCAGGCCAAGATGAGTTTAATGTTATATTATTTCTGGAGTGGTTGGAAATCATTAAAAAATATTTACTTAGATGTGTTATAGTCTTCTCTATTGGATCTACAATTCCTATATGATTTGTATACACCTTAATTGTTCTCATTCCTAATGTAGAACACCCTTAAGACTACTCAAAACTATAACCAACAAGCTTTTTCATATTATAAAATAAAATTATTTCAAAAACTTTGATAAAGAAATTAGAACAATTCTTCCTCAAAATATTTTCTCAAGAACAAAATAAATTCTTTAAAAATATGAAATAATATGGCTTTGAAATTGGACATGTCTAATTAATGAGATAGAATATCATCTTTCTTAATTATGATAGTGAAGACGGTTATATTGTTAGGCGGCCGAATATTAATAAAAATCCATTGAAGAGATAATGTACATCAAATAAATTATTTTCATTCCGTTTAAAATTCCTATTATTTTAGTAAGAATGACATGCCTTAACTCCAAAATCTTGCAAAGGTATATATTTATTAATATGATGTTATTGTTTTCTTTTATTTTCAATTATAAAATATATTATTAACGAGTACACACACACACACACATATTATTTATTTATTTATTTATTTAATTCAAAATTAATTTAATACAAATCAATTAATTTGATTTAATAACAAAATCAAACAATTCAATTCTAATCAAATTAATTATTCTAATTATATGCACATACATAATCTAAATAAATAAATAAAATATTTAAAATATTTCTTATGACTCTGAATAAAGTTATGAAAGGGACTCTAATCAAAATAAGATTTCAGTCTCCCAATTTAAATTATATTATACCATTATTTATATTAATTATAATTCATATTACTAAAAAATTATAATTATACTCACTCACTTATTCAAAATAATTTATCTTTTGTTGTATAATACAAATCAAAAAATTGAATTAAATTACGGATAATTTAATTTAATTAATCTCTAATTATTTTCTTGAATTTTTCTACTTTAGTTATTTGAAATATCAGATCATAATCCACTTGTAGGGTCTAACAATATCAAAACTTATATAATTTATAGAGTTCATAAATCTATTTCTTAACTCATTTTATATGAATCAAAATAACTATTAATAAGTATACATGAAAATTAATTAATTTAAGAATTAAAACAATAATGTTTATAATTTATAATGGTGTATATTATTTTACATGTCGGTATAAAATAATCATATCATGATAGTCTCATTCAATACACATAAGTATATTAGCAAAAGTTAGAATTTTATTATTCTTCATAGTTAAGATATACCTATTGAAATTTGGTACTATAATCTTACTGATAGGTTATCCAGTTTTATATAAATTATAAATAACAAACTTATATTTCATAAGTATTAATGGTTTAATCTTCCGGAAGTAAGCTGAATTTCATGCACCAAATTATCTACTATGCAAAATAAATGGCATATATTCTCATAAATTCAACTTATTGTAAATTTGTTCACTAATATAAGAAAATGATGCAAACTAATTAAAAAAACAACCAAGAGAAAGTAGTTTTTAATATAAAACATTTTCAACATATATGTTATGAAATATGGATCAATATCATCCAATTATTGGTATAGAATTGAACAGTTTCAGTTTTGGTAAATGGGAAATAATGTGGTTTCTCTAAATATGGATCACCGTATATGTCATGAAATAAGAGGACCATGAAAGGGTGCCCCTTTGTCTATTAGCCTTATTCTCATTGCCTCAAAAACTCTCAACAAAAATTTGAATAAAACTATAAATATGAACATGGCAAACCGATTCAAGGTGTCGAGAAACTACAAGGCAATCTTACACTTGACTTTTGCAAAAGATATTATTGTCTTCTACAATGTTATAATAAAATACATAGCAGGCCCATGAATGAAGTTATGGTCAACTAGTTAATACGGACAAGAATAGTATCATATTGAGTAATCAAATTACTGCCATCAGATCCCAAATGCTGAGCATATAATTGGTTTTAGAGAGAAATGATGGCCAATTATATCTCTGAGTTGCACTATTTTTCTACATCTTATTTTCATCATATTGAAAATAAAATGATCTGGTCTATATATCATGAAAATTTAGATTAAATAATTAATTTAAAAACCGAGTTAATTAATACAAATTTTAATAAATCATATATAACACAATAATAGATTATTAGCAAATTAGTTAATTGGACATTTAGTTGTAAGATGATTCAAATTAGTTAAAATAGTTTAACAAAATAATAAGCTGAAATATCCTAGACTAACTTTAAAGAAAGTCTTGTTGACCTGCAACAACTCAAATTTTAGCCGAAACAAATTGATGAATGGTGAACTATAATTATATGAATATTAGTTAAATTTTTTTTTTTTTCACGGGATCAGCATATCAGTTATGTGCAAAAAATGATATCGTAGGAAAAATTAAATTCAAAATAATGAATTTTAAAAAAACAAGTAATAGAAATAAATTTATTACATTTCAACTGATTAACATTGAATGAAAAGTACATATATTTTTAAAGATAATAACTAATAGATTTGCATTAGTTTATGGCTGCTTGACATAGCCTAGCAAATAGCAAGTTGTCTTTGTTTGTAGTCAATAGATTCTGTCCACTGTCCACACATTAAAGATACAAGTAGTCAATAAAATTTTCAAAAAATCATAAATAATATGAATAACAGTCGAAGGATAAACAAATTAGTTTGTTGGTTTATTAAAAAAATTCAAGTTTTAGTCGAGACAAACTGGTGGATGGTAAATTATGATCATTAGAATATCATTTCATTTGCTCATAAGATTAACATCTACGCTTTGTGCAAAATTGATGTAATAAAAATAACAAATTCAAAATAATTAAATTAAAAAATACGAGTAATAGATTTATTGCTTTTCGAATATTTAATATTGAATAAGAAGCACATATTTGGAAAGATATAACTACTAGATTTGCATTAATTCAATGCTAGTTGAAATAGGCTAGTAAATAATAAGTTATCAAAAAAAAAAAAAAAAGTTAATAATGATAATAATACGTCGTCTTCAATTGTAGTTTCGCTTGACCCAAAGCGTACAGCCCGCATGATACGTATAACGTATGTATGATGACAAGCAGTGAATTTATTATATTAAAAAAAAAATAATATAGAATGAGAAGCATGCACTTTTAAAGACACCGCTAGTAGCAGTAGACTTGTATTGATTTAATGCACGTTGACATTGACATAGACCAATAAATAGTAAGTTATCTACAATTGGAGTTTCATTTCCCTAAGATTAGAGATTACACGACGACATGGGTCGATCCATAATCAAGTACAAAACTTGAACACTAGTTAATACAATTTTTTTAAGTTTAGATAAAACATAGGAATTGTGATTTGCAGACGTTCCACCCTCCCCTGGCAAACTCAATTTATACTAAAAACACTTCGCCGCCATACGAGCCTCAGGGATTCAAGGTCAGAGAGGCCGATCTTGGCAAAGATCCTGAGGAAGCAAATCCTACGTCCATGAGGAAGCAAATCCAAAGTTGGACCATCATCTTTTTTTTTACGGACTGGACTGCCATTTGACCACCAACTTCATCAAAGTTGGACCATTTCCGACATACGGCTACCACTTTGGCCCACAGACAACATTTCAGCTGACAAATATATGTTCGAGTTTTAATTCTAATTGTAAGCATTCACCACTATTACCATCGTAACGGTGAAATATTTCTACACTTACATTCCCAAGAACGCGTTGATGACATTTGTATGGACAATTGAAATCAGCACAAGCAACTCCAACAACATCAGCAATGAAATTCAACAATTTTTTAATTATTCTATCCCTCATTCCGAAAACACAATTTCTAGGCGTAAAAAAAAATAAAAAAAGCATCATTTATTAATACCATACAAATAAGAAAATAAGAACTGCCTATTTGATCGTCCGTCAAAGTTAACCCTATAAATTACACACACACACACACAAGCACTAGGGGAGAGAAATATATGCTTCCCCATGAGAGTGTTTGTCGTGCAACTGGTCAATGTGAAAAGTTATGACATCGGTACATGAGTGAGCTTGTAGAAGCTCCAAACGAGTGAATGGAGGTGAAAACTGCAGTACGTAATCTTCATCTGTCACCATATTAAACCAAAATGAGAAGAAAAATCTTCAAAAAAAAAAAAGGCTTTTTTTTTTCAAATGACAACCCAAAAAAAAAACTGAAAAAGATGGGTTTCTTACTTTCCTTCACTGTGCCATAGAGCCAGCACAGCACCTCATCTGCATACGCCAAACAGACCCCTCCCTGCAAATTTCCTTAGATAGTAAACTAAAACTATTCTATCTACTTTTTAAAAAATTAAAAAAGCATGTTTGGATTTGGAATCAAAATTTTGCTTCTGATTTTTTCTATATATATATATATATATATATATATAAGCAGTCTAATTTTCTGTTGGCCATCTATTTTTCGGAAAAAAAAAAAAACATAGCCAACCAGATTTTTCGTAGCTGATTTTTCTTGGCAAAAACAAGATGAAAAAATGGCAACAGAAATCAGAAATCTTAGCAGAGCACCAAACATGCCCTTAGCCAAACAGTTGGCAACAAATGAAATACATCATGCCTGCCAATAGTTCTTCATTTTTACTCTATTTGTTATGTCCTTGGCTGTTAGCCTCTGCGTGCGGACAAGTCTTCCTGAATCATCCCTGCAAAAAATAAAGTGAGCAAAGACTCCAAACTTGAATTCCAAAAGACTATCTACTTGTCAGATGTCAATTATCCTTGGCTAATTCAATAAATTCATTGTTACCTTTTCTATTGTGCCTAACTATATTAATGAAGAAATTAATTCTGATAATACTATATTCAATAATAATAGGATTCATAATAAAATTAATTCGGATTTTGGACATATAACAGGTGTGACCTTTTGTAATGGATACAATAAATTTGAGCATCTCACAATCAGGTGCTCCCACTCATTAAATAAAAAAACACAAAAAACAATGAACTAAAAAACAAGTTGAGATAGCAACATCCCCATACTCTCATGCTGGTGCATATAGATTCAAAATATCAATCTTAGGAATTAAAAAAAGTTAAAACCACTTCAAAACTTTCATAGCTGATATGCTAGCAAAACGTATTTTATAATAATTGTCACACCCTAGATCTTCTCCCTGTGGGAGAAGTAATTCATCTTCAAGTTTCATTCGCTCATGAAATATCAACTTAGAAAGTACAAGTCTTTTTAACTGACAAATACAATAAACAGTAGCATGAGAAAAAATTGATACTCATTCTACTCAAGTAGGTATCGAATTTGAAATATCATGCAAGTAACTATTTACTTCACTTTTAACTCAATCTCGACATTAGATATAAAACAATCATTTGTTTCTTACATTTCTAGGAGATCAAATTATCTCTCTGAAAAATAAAAAAAAAAATAGAATAAATCTTATCTCAATACAAGTTAGTGTATAACTCAAAATCTAAGTATTCAGCTTTCTGTAAATATCCATAACAACTAAAAGAAATCAATTTACAAAAATTTCTTCGCACACCTAATTATGGAGTAAGTTTTCTTGTTACTTAAATATTAATTATTACTCAATCTGATTAAATAATGATAATTAAAATTTAAATATTTTAATTTGTTAGAAATCATACGAATCTACCTAAAACACACTATCTAAGATGACACGTAATTTACTGACCCCTTCGATATTTAGCATAATATCAAAGTCTACATTTTCTATGGTTGACAATATTATTTCAGATAAGAGATCTAGACTATAATCATGTATTATTGAAATATTTACATACTTGAATAACTGGGAATATATTTAGTTATTCAGAATAAGACGAAAGAGTTACTGATGGATGATAACTCATGAAACATTGACAATATTGAGACTACCACTAGCACTACTTTCAGTGACAATCATGATGTCTATTTTTACCGTACTATATAGATATTGCACATTAAGTACAACGAAGCCTTGATGAAAGGGTTCAATGAGATCTATATTATTGACCTATTTCCTCGAAAGATATAAATAATAATAATGACTGATAAGAAAAATAGAAAATGAATATGTAGTAGAAAATAATTTGGTATTAGGGGGTGATAACTTACATGAGCTTATTTTACAAGAATTAGTGAAACTAATAAGCTTAGATTTATACAAGAGCTAAAGTAAGTTCAAGTAAAATACCAATACCACAACCAATATTATCACGCTTAAAACATACTCCTATTATTGCTTTAATTGGTTAAAATGAAGATATGACTTATATATTAAAAGAGAAAGATTAAGATAAGAAAAGAATTCAAGAGAAATAATGAAACGATTAATAATAATCATACAGATTTTATAAATTTAGAATCTAAAAAAAATTTATGAATATTTATTTTGTTTATTTTTTTTTATTTTAAATTTTTGTGATAAAAAAAAGTATTAGTGATATTTTAATTTTATGTTTGATGTATAATATTTGAACTTTAAATTTTGAACTTTATTTGTTGGATTGTTGAAATTAAACTATTTTATTTTATAATTTTGAATAATTATAACGATAGAAAATATTAACGTTATTTGATTTTTATGTTTGATATTATTTATTTAATTGTATTTCATCAATTAGATATAATTTGATTTTTACATACTTTAAGCATGGTGTGGATCACAAAAGTAATTTGCCCCTTAATTGTGTTTTGCGCCTCAAGGCTCCAAAAGAGTTTAGGGTATTGATACACCTTGTGACTCAAATAACTATGAGTAGAATAGTTAAGAATTAATAAGTAATATGTCAAAAACAATCAAATATTTACTAAGAAATCTTACTATTAAATAGATAATATACAATCCAGTCAACTCAAACTCATATTAAGTATTTCTCATAATCATCCGATCCTACAAATAAATATCAACAAAAGAAAAAATAAGAAAAAAAACATAAAAATATAATATGACTATTAATGATATAAATATTTGCTCATACATTAATAATTCATGAGATTGAAATACGATTATAAGTGAAATGACTTGTAATACCTTAAAGAATAGAAAAATCATCAGCTACCTTAGAGAGGAGTTTTGTATACTCCTCTTTAGTAAGGACCATAGTGGATGAACTATATAAGCACTATTGGATGACTCTAATAGTCAACTAATCTTTCTCAATACTCTGTAAAGCCTTGGACTTCCTCTCTATATATAATATCCAAAAAATATTTATGGAGTAACTCATTCTCTTACAAAAGGTAAACTAAATTGTGATTCTTCGTTATTTAACTATGTTGTGATAATCTCTAGCAGGCCGTGAAATTATAATTCCTCCAAAATAAAAATCAAAGCACTCAAGTTTTTTACAAATCTACTAGAATCCTAGATCAAAGATTTAAAAAGGAGTTGTCTAGGTGCGCCTTGATGGGCACCCTAGGACAAGGCATGAAGAAAAAGCCTTGAGGCATCTGAAAAAAAAAACCACACACATGATAGGTGTAAGCCTTTTTCTGTGAAGCATTTCGAGACACACTTTGATTGTGTCTTTCACGCCTTGAAGAGGGATACGTAGGCAATGTAGGAGCTTTTGTGGCATTCAAATAAGGTAAAAAATATAAAATTATCAAACCGAAAATAGTGCTGATCATCTTCTTCGGCACTGCTTGATATTTTCGACGACAAAAATATCATCTTTTTTGCAGCACAGCTCGATCACCGCGGAAGCACTTCTCCATGTATGTCAAGCGCTTACCTCTTCTTCATCTCATCTCTCTTAAAGATCTTCATCTCATCTCTCTTAAAGATCTTCATCTCATCTCTCTTAAAGATCTTCATCTCATCTCTCTTAAAGATCTTCATCTCTCCTCCCTTCATCTCATCCAACTATGTACCCCATAAGTATATGTTTTTGGCACTGCTCCAAAAGTATATGTTTATATGTTTCTATAAACATATACTTATATAGAAAATGATACAATTATAGTTATAGATATAGTTATACATAGTATATATAGTTATATTGAGTTATATATAGTTATCCATATAATTATTAATAATTATATGTATTTTAAAACACATAGTTATATATGTAGTTATAGATATAATATATATAATTATAAATATTTATACATATAGTTATATATAGTTATAAATATAATTAAAATTAGTTATATATAGTCAAACATATAGATATACAAATAATTATATATATATATATATATAGATAATTGCAAAGTAATGTATAAAATTATAAATAATTATATATAGTTAAATATGTGATTATATATAATTAAAAAAATAGTTATATATAGATATATAGTTAAGGTAGAGTCGTATATATAGTTAAATATTGTTATATATTATTAACTATTATTATACGTATGTCAAAGATTCTAAAAAATATAATAAATTTCTTCAAAAAGTAAGATATTATGAGTAATGAGATAGACATGAAAATAAAATTACTATCATTCCAAAAATATATATGAATACTCATATAAATTAGCAGTCACAATCAATTTAATAAAATCTTATAAGTTTATTTTTTGATTGAGATTTCATAACATTATAATTAATATTACCAATCAATACAAAAAATAAAATTTTATTAACACTCAACAATAAAATTCAAATCAATATATTCTTATAAATGAGCAAAAAAATTTATGTAATTCACAGGTTGGGTACTCCCATCAAAATCATAAAATAAAAAAATAAACACAAAGAATAAACTATAATAGTCTTATAATAAAATGAAATTCATAAATTAATTGATTCAAAGGTATTTTCTAGGCACGCCTTGGCTTTTTTAGATTTAAACAAAATAAATTATGATTTTAATTTTTAAATTCCTTTCAATTATGTTTTATTATTATTTTTTAGTTAATTTTATTATTAAATAGAAATATGAATAACTGAATATATTGGTATTTTTTTCAGAATAAGTTCCAGAGATTCAATAAATTCAAGAAAAGATAGTGTAAATATATTTTATTAAAATTTCAAAGGAATAATATTTAAGATGTAAATTTTACAATCAAGGATGCACGAGATGAGCGAATATACTCAAGTATCACTTAGCTATAACTCATCATTGTATGAAATCATGTCCTAAAATTAATGAAAATATTAGATTAGAATGCAAAGAAGTATTGACCAATTTCAAGAATCAAAAAATAAAAAGAAATTAATTGCTCCAAAAAATTTATATGAATCCAACTTCAAAGAATGAGAATATCTTGACCAACCATTTGACAATAGGTGTCTTAGGGAGTGAGAGTGGGAGTGGGAGTGAGAGTGGGAAACTTATTCTTAGGGGACCCATGAATAAATTTATCACTTTAAAACCTCAGCGAAACATTTTAAATTTAAGATAAAAAAAAGGAAAAAAATGTATAAAAAAATTGTTAGATTTGTCTATCTAAAAAACTTCTCATTTAACACTGTGAATGATCCTTATTAGATTCCTATGATAGATACTGTTACAAATTTTAAGCCCAAAATTTAAGTCTCCATCTATGCATGAATTGAGGATATAAATTCTTAAAGAAGTGAAAAACCTAAGTATCATTATAAATAATCACAAAAAAACTTAGAAATAATATGAATGTTCAATTATGTCAAATAGTTATACATATAAAAATAATAAGTATCTTATCAATTTTTTGGTGAATAGTTCTGCTATTACTTAGCTTATGAAATTAATTAATACTTCTAATATTTAAAAAATAAGGAATCGATGTTCAAATATTTTAATGATATGATTGAAGAAATCAGATAGGAGAATATTATGCAAGTCATCACTAATAATACCTCAAATTATGTGCTCCTTGTACTGTAGATTGGATTGATTTGATATTGTAGGATATTTGAAAAATAAATATTCATGATACTAACTTACTAGAGTTAGGCAAGTTGTGAAGTTCATATATGATAATACTTAAGTTCTTAGCTTAACCACTATTCCATTAGTTAGTGTCTTGAGAGAGATTGATTTAGAGAAAAGACCAACCATGAGTTATATTTATGAGTTGATAGATTTTACTAAAGCAAAAATTACATTAATTATGAGACGTTGAAAAAAAATATGACCCAATTTGGAGAAAAATTATTATAAGATGAACTATGTAACTTCATCGATATTTACATGCAGCAGGTTACAATCTTAATCCTCAATTTTTATATGAGGATAAATTCTCTAATGTTGATGAGGTAAGGAATAATTATTTGAATGAATGAATTGAATGTTAGATTATCAAAAATATTTAAAAGCTAATATTCAGTTAGACTCATTTGACCAAGTAAGGGGTGAATTTGAGAATAGTATTATAATTAATTTTCGAACATTAAGAAATCCTACACGTTGGTAGATATGTTTTAGAAGTTCAACACTAAAATTATAAAAATTTGCTATTCGAGTTCTTAGTCTTACTTGTAGTGTTTTGCGATATAAAAGAAATTAAAGCACATTAGAATTGACATTATTTTTATTTTTATAAATTTTTATACATATAATTCTATTTCAATGTAAAAAAACTTTATTTCAATTTAATACATAATTTTCTTTATATCATTATTTGTAGATACATACAAAAAATAGAAATAAACTTGAACATTAAAAATTAAATGCTCTTGTATACATAAGGTAATAATACTAGATTAAGAGAACGAAGTCTACAAAAAAAAAATAAAATATTGATCCGATTTTGATAGAGGAAATTGATTGCAGAGAAAGAAGATCCCCTCCTTTGTCCTCCCCCTTGATCTTTGTTGGCTTTAGGATGATGAGGTATTCAATGTTGATGCTTTTAGAGTTGTATCATCCAACTCACAACAAACTCAAATATCATCGGATTAAATAGTTTCTTCACATTGCTACAAAAGAAAACTTAATAAAGTACCAAGTATAACACAAAAATTGAAGTAATAAATTTAATTAAATTTAATTAAAATTTTATAATATTTACACCTAATTAATAATTTATACTAAATATAAGCGGAGACAAAAGTAAAAAAAATGAATTCAATTTTACACTAATTGATGAAAAAAAAAAAGATGTATATGAAATAAGAATACATGATAGTAGATATTTTTCTAGTTTTGACATATTAGATGGGATGATAATGTCCATAAAGAAGAGATTTTAAATTGAAATAATTTATTCTATTTCTTATTTCAGGACTTGATTATGATTTTTGGTTAAAATTTAAAACTATTTGTATACTTGAATTTATTTTCTATTTTATGACTTTATTATGATTTTTTATGAAAGTAATGAACTAGTATACTTTTTTTTAATAATTCTAATGAATTATTTTCATATTTTTATTAATGCTATTTTATTTAAAATATTTTAAAATATTAATTACAAGAAAATATCTACCATGATGTTCAAAAAATTTATGCATTACTGCCTCAAGACTTATGTCCCACCGTATTAACAAAAAAAGTTTCGCCTTTATCTTTCGCTTTTTAAAACATTGTCTTAGATAAGGTTTTTCGCAAAATGTCAATGTGCTCTTCAACTAACCTCTGTGTGGCACACTGACGTATGGCATCATACCCACCTAGGTTTTACTGATCAAATATGTCATCGTGCTCCTGGTGCCACCAACACAAACCTACTATTGCTCATGCCTACTGTCACCAACTGTGTGAGCCTGTTATCACCAATCATGCATGAATATATAATCACCACCACGAACACCACTGCAGCAATTACCACGTGTCATCTACCACCACCTAACACCTCTTTTATAATCATTGTACATCGACTACTATCACCACCATTGAACACCAGTGAAAATGGAATAAATTTTGTTTAACTCAACTTTGACATCATGTATAATTCATGCATTTCATAATGACCAAATATGATTTGGACAACCTAAAAGTTAATTCCTCTCTTCAAAAACAATAAAAAAAATACTGAATAAAAACTACACCAAATACAAAAGAATCATAAAAAAAAATAATTATATAATTATTATTAGACTATATATAATTTATATTAATTAATATAGATAGTTATTTTATTAATTTTTTATGATAGTTTCATATTTAAGTGACTCTTCACACACTAAGATAAATAAAAAAAATATTCAAATTCCTATAATTATTATTAAACTATTATTGAAGATTTTTTCTCTTGAAATAAGTTATATCTATACTAAAAAAATATTTGAGTCTCCCACATTATTTGTCTAGAATTGAGACTAAAGATATACATTGAATTAAGTTGTCTCTAATTCATTATCTCACATAAATAGAATATCTTCTAAATACACGGTAAATAAAGTGCTAGCATGGAAGTGGTATAAAGAGTACTAATTGGGCTGTGCTAGGCTTACTATAAATAAAGTCATGGCAACATGACACGACATGACTCATTTAACACATCTAGAAAAACTTGATCACAAAAAACTTAAGAGTCTATTTTATGTGAATAAGATATACACTAGTTCAAAGCATATAAGAGGCTCCTGAAATAACTAATAATCCTATCGCCGACTCTTTTAATTTAATATTTCGATCACTCTTTAAAAAAAATATGAGTTATACTCGATATTATATATCATATATATTATCATATTCACGTATTCTCCATTGATAACTTTTTTTTATTATTTTTTAATGATTGTGGAAGGCCCAAGTCTCCTTCTAAGATATCATTTTATTTATGATGACCACAAGCCATGTATGAATAGATAAATATATTTTCCTCCAATGAAAATTAAAAACTAGTACCTAAACTTTTGAAGATGTTTATTATTGATTACAAGAAGATTTCTACTGTGAATATTAATCTAAATAAGAAACTAAATCAACTAATGTAAGACTTATTGCAAAGAAAGTTACTTTAACATTAAGAATAACCTATTATAATATTTCTACTCCAATGACCAACATGGTCTCTATACAGATAATTATAACACAATAATTTTCTCATATACAGAGAATATATTCTTTAGATATAAAAAATATTTTTGTCCATGAAGACCTTGAAAGAGGTACACATGCGAAAGTCACCAAAATTCCAAGCAGTACAATAAGACTCAATTTTCAAATTGTGGACAATATTATATGGACTTGAGTAACCACCACCACATGATTTATAAGGTTCTTACTAATAATCACCTCTTTCTGTTTACATACATATCTTACCAAATAGTCTTTAATTTTACAGAGAACTTCAAATGATAATATGATACTACTGATTATGTATGTGGATAACATCCTTATTATAGAAGATAAAATAAAAATTATTCAACTCAATTAGCACATTTAATCATAATTATAGATAAAATATTTTCTTATAATAAGGATAATTTACTCCAAGTAAGGTACTATATTGTCATTTAAAAAATAATAAATTTATTATCTCACAAAAGTTGATTTTCTAAGTTGTGCACTAGTTGATATTTTTATTGAGCGAAATATTAATTTTTCATCTTATACAAATCATTCAATTGATTTCATTATGGAATATAAAACTTAATAAATATAATATTAAGATAATAATACTCAATGAAAAATAATGAATAACTCATACTAATATAATAAGTAAATATGATTGAAGCAGCTAACATATCAAGTACTCCCATCAATAAGGAAAAAAAGTTAGGTAAAAACCACAATAACTCTGATTAAACTGGTACATACCAATCGACAACAGCTAGCATGGAGGAAAAAAAGAAAAGCTGAAATTTATTTTAGGCATTCGTGAAGATATCTACTATTTTCTTTATTGTCTGAATGTATATTATAATAATAATCTCGTCCTATATTTTCTTACTGAGAAAGAAACAATTAACCTATATATGCTCCATATGCTCATGAAATACTAAATTGGAGGTTTTGTATCTGACTATCATAATAAAGAGCAAGATGAGAAAAAATCTTTTCAGATAGATATCACATCTAAAATATCTTAATCTTACAAGTAATTATCAATTTTATCTATAAAAAAATATAAAATCTCATCATAGATCTCTCATTGCATGTTTGCGGTCAACTCGAATTTTAATACCCAACAAAATATAAATATCCATGATCCCTAAAATAGATATCAAGTTCTAAAACTTTCTTCACATATCTAAGTATGCAAAGAGTTGCGTTAAGATGATAAACTGAAGAGAATTTAAGAATGATTAACTATATTAACTATTTATGTTATATATGATAAGGTCTTAATTGTATAGTTAATCTTTCTAATGCTTCTCCTAAAGTATTAAAGTGAACTGGATGAGTCGCATAAAAAAAGAAGTCAATACCTAAATTAATAAAAATATTTATTGAAATATAACCAAAAAAATTAATTTTTACAAGACTATGAAGTGCATATTTTCACTTTGACAAAATAAGATAACATCACTCATAAAATAAGTCAACTCTAAACCAAAAAAAAAACATGAGAGTTCCAAGTTGTCTAGAATTATAGCCGAATGTACTCTTTGTATTGTGTAATTTCTAATTATATTCCATAATCATAATATCATCTACATAGATAATCAACAAAATTATCCTGCCAATTATATTCCAAAAAACAAAAAAAAAATTAGTAATACAATTGTGTAACCCTTAAATATGATTTACAACTCATCATTTCTTACTAAAACTAGTAAGCAGATAGGATATAAAATTTTAATAATCATTTATAGTTGACATGCATCATATTCTAGGATTTAAATATCCTTAAGATTAAAATAAAATAATCTCAACTTAGTCAATGATAAGTAGACTCATAGTAATTAAAGGTGTGCCTTAAGCACAAACACTATGATGCCCTTGCTATAGCACCTCGCATGGGGGAGGCAAGCCTATTTGCAAAAGGCACAAAAAGCCACGCCCATTTGTTAACGACACAAAAAGGAATGTCCATTTGTTAACATCACAAAAAGGCATGCCTTATGAAAGACACACCTTGTTAAAAAGATTATATGAATGAGAGTATCTTTGAGAATATAAATTATTATAATAATTACATAAATTAAATATTTTTATTTAGTATAATATATAATCTAATAATCATGATTTTTTTATATTCAAAGCAAAAGAAGAAATAGATCGAAAGATCAATGTCTAAATAATTTGTTGTACATTAAGTACAACTGAGCCTTAATGAAATGTTTCGATGAGAGCCATATTATTGACTTATTTCCTTGAAAAACATAAATTAAAATAAATGATTATAAGAAAAATAGAAACTCAAAACATGAGATAATATTATAAAAGTTAGTGAAACTGATAAACTTAAGTTTATACAAAAACTAAAGTAAGTTCAAGCAAAATATCAACACCACTATCAACATTATAAAACTCTAAACATAATCATATTCTTACTTTGATTAATGAAATAAAGAGATATCTTATTTATCGAGAGAGAAAGATGAAGATGAGAAAGAATTCAAGAATAATAATAAAATGAATGATGATAATAATGATTTTATGAATTTATAATTTGAAAAAATTGAGTATTTATTTTGTTTATTTTTTTGAATTTTCAATTTTTGTTTTAACGAAAAGTATCAATGATATATCATTTTTATGTTTGATGTGTGGTATTTGAAATTTTAATTTTGAACTTTATTTGTTGGATTGTTGAAAGTAAACTATTTTATTTTATAATTTTGAATAATTATGATAGTAGAAAATATTAATATTATTTAATTTTTATATTTGATATTATTTATTTAATTGTATTTCATTAATAAATAAAAATAATAAATAATTATTTAGTAAAATATATAATTTTTACATACTTTAAAGCATAGTACACATCATTAAAAAACTCACACCTAGAGGTGTCAAACGTGTCGGGCCGGCCCGGCCCGGCACGAGGCACGGCACAGTTCGGCCGTGCCTGGGCCGGCCCGGCACGTTCAAAAACCGTGCCCGGGCCCGTGCCGTGCCCGGGCGAAGCAAAGCACGTGCCGTGCCGTGCCGTGCCGTGCCTGGCACGACACGCCGGCACGGGTCCATCCCGTGCCGGTTCACGCAGGCACGCGTGGCACTGGCGGCGTGCCACGCGTGCCGTGTCGTGAGTCGCGACTCACGAGTCACGACTCACGAGTCACGACTCACGGTCACGACTCACTGAATCGTGACTCGTGACCCAACCGAGCCCCGCCCCCGGTAAAAAGAACGCGGGTCGGGTCCAAACAGACCTGACCCGCCCCGCCCCGCCCGCCTTGCCTTGCCGTGCGCCCGTGCCGCCTGGCCAAGCCGTGCCCACGGGCCGTGCCGTGCCGTGCCCGGCACGGCACGGTACGGTAGCACGTCTGGGCACGTGAAAAACGGGCCGTGCCGTGCTGGGCTGGCCCGTTTGACACCTCTACTCACACCCTTAATTGTCTTGTGCCTCATGGCTCAAAAAAGTTTTGGGCATCAATGCACCTTGTGTCTCAAATAACTATGAGTAGACCAAGCTGAGGATTAATAAGTAACATGTCCAAATTAATCAAATATTTAAAAAGAAATCTTATCATTTAAAATATACCATACAATCTAATCTACTCAAACTCAAATCAAGTTTTTCTTATAATCACCCGATCCTACAAATATATATCAATATTACGTATGACAGATAAAAATAACAAGGATTAAAACATAATAATATCATATCAAATAATTTTTGAGTATTTATCATTAGTTATAATAATATTTTAGAATAAGAAAGAAATATAAAAAATATAATATAATAATTAGTGATTAAATATTTGTTCATATATTAATAATTCAAAAATCTAAAATAAAATTATAAGTAAAACAACTAGTTGTACTTTAAGTATAGAAGGATCTTCAACTATTTTAGAGAAGTTTTGTATACTTCTCTTTAGAAAGAAACACAATAGATGAACTATGTAAGCACTATTGTATGACTCTTATAGCAATTTATCTTTCTCAATACTTTGTAAAGCTCACGACCTCCTTTCTATATATAATATCCAACAAATATCTCTGGTGTGACTCATTCTCCTACAATGAGTACACTAAATTGTAGTTCTTCATCATCAAGCTTTGTTGTGATAATTTTTCTTTATACTATGCCATAAAATTATAATTTCTCGAAACACTCAATTTTTTTTACAAATCTACTAGAATCCTAGACAAGGTTTTTCCCAAAATGTTGATGTGCTCTTCCATTAGTCTTCGTGTGCCACACAAACATATTTCACTGTGCCCACCTAAGTTTTGCAGATCAAATATGTCATCGTGTTCCTAATGCCACCACAACACACCTACTATTGTGCATGCCTGTTGCCACCAATTGTGTGAGCCTATTATCACCAATGTTCATGAACATATAATCACCACCACAAACACCACTACAACAATTACCACATGTCATCTACCACCATTGAACATATTTTATTATCACCATTGTGCATCGACTATTATTATCACCATGCACCGGTGTTATTGAAACAATGAAAATGAAATCTATTTTTTTAACTCAACTTTGAAACCATGTACAACTCATGCATTTTCATAATAACCAGATATGATTGAGGCAGCCTAAAGGTCGATTGCTCTCCTCAAAATAATAATGAAAAAACTGAATAAAAACTACAACAAATACAAAAGAATCATAACAAAAATTATTATATAATCATTGTTAGATTTAGACTATATATAATTTATATAATTAATATAATTAATTATTTTATAAATTATTTATGACAGTTTGAGATTGAAGTCTCTTCACATAATAAGATATAAAAAATAAAATTCATGTTCCTATAATTGTTGAAGATTTTTACTCTAGAAATAAGATATATTTATACTACAAAAAAAATTGAGTCTCCCAATATTCTTTGTCTAGAACTGAGAATAAAAACATATATTGAATTGAGTAGACTCTAATTCATTATCTCATACAATTAAAATATTATCTATGTACACAATAAGTAAAATCATCTTACCATCAAGGAACTTATAGAAGAACAAAAAAAAATTATAACATGTATGTGTAAACCAAACAAGGTGAATATTTATACAAATCTCACAAATCAGATTCTTGATGACAGCTTCATATACATCTCCTTCCTTAAGATCATCATGAAAAAATAATCTTCATATCTAACTAATATATTCTTCATATTTGAAATACTACCCAGCGACGATCACCGATAAATCTTCTCGTAGGTCATGAAACTAATTGCAATATATCATTAGAGTAAAATTTATATATCTTGTCCAACATGATTTGATATCATTTTGAGAAAAATAACATCTCAAAAATATACCCAAGTATCACAATATCATTAAAAGAAGTAGTAAAAGAAAAAACACATATAGAATAATACATAAGAGATTAGATGCTATGAGGCTACTATACTCTTTCCGAAAAGCAATTAAAGACCAAGATCAATAGAATCAGCTAAATAATCATCTACCTCATTAATAGACTTGTTTCTAAATTCCAATCTGAGAAAGATATGTATGCCACCTCCTTCTAGTTATATGATGATTTCCTCATTTGAGTAGACACATGGGCTACTATGTCATACGAACTCAAAAGAGATTTCCTCATTTAAAAAATCTCTTTCCAAAATCAACTTGAATTATAATTATTAGTATATATGATGATCTCATTAAAATATTATCATAATATAAAAGAAGTCTCAATATCTCTTTTAATGATCATTGATCAAAAACACTTTTTTTAATTAGTTTCTCAGATTCAAAATGGGCACTAACTTACACTAACAAAAAGTCTCCTACAATTATTTAACTATTTTTGTAGACTTTTCTTTCTGGATTGCACGATCTCTATATAATAGTTGTCTGAAACTACAACTAGCAGTACTAATTAAATTGAGCAAATACTAATTCATCATCTTTCATAACTAAAATATCATATATACATACATAATCAGCAAAACACCCTATAATTAAAGCTCCAACAAAAGAATAAGAAAAAAATTATAACACGTGTAAACAAAATAAAATATTATTTGTGAAAATTTTACAAACCAATCTTTTTTGTAGCTACTCTATATGTATCGCTTCCTCAATATCATTATATATTTATTATTTGTCTGTAACTAGGACTAAAGGTACTAATTGAATTGAGTGAACTTTAATTTATCATCTTTCATAACTAAAATATCATATACATAAGTAATGAAAAAAAAACACTCAATCATTAGAGATCCTAAAGAAAAATAGGAAAAAATTATAACACAGATATGTAAACTAAATAAAATAATTATTTGTGAAAATCTTGCAGACCAAACTTTTAGCAACAACTCTGTGTGCATCTCTTCCTCAATATCATTGTGAGAAAAAATAATCTTCAAGGTTAGATTGTCTCTTTCATCTTTGAGATATTATCAATAAAATAAGAATTTATATAAAAATCATTGTAACTACGAAAGAAAAATTATTATGATAGTCCACACCTAACATCTTCCCATTTAGACTTGTTTGATAGTGAATGGCATATACATTCAACAACAAACATCACGTAGGTCATGATATTTATTCTAAGGTCCCATTGAAATAAAAGATATTTATCCGTTTCAATACAGCTTTAAACAATTCTGAGTGGGATAATATCTCAAAAAAAAAATTACATAAGTATTTTAATATCATCAAAAGAATCCATAAAAAATAAAGAAAACATATATATGAAAAATATGTGAAATTGGGAGCTACATACAACTCTTATGTCCATTTTAAAAAATAATCAAAAGATTAATATCAGAAGAATCAATTACATGATCTTCTAGTTTTATGATAAGCTCGTTTCTAATATGAACATGTTGTGTATGTCTCCTCCTTCTAGTGTGAGCACTAAGCTCTAAGGCCTGGGTAACCTGACCCCCTTGTCTCTTGTTCATCATGAACATGAATAAAAGTAGACTCATGAGCTACTATGTTGCCTGAAATAGAGAGAGATTTCCTCTCTAAGAAACCTTCCTCTCTCTAGAATCAACTTGATTTACACTTATTAGTATATATGATAATTGCATTAGAGTGTCATCATAATGTGAAATAAGTTTAATTGTATTGGACAAAAGCAACTCTCTCTCATAGCTAAAAATCAAAATTAGACTAATGAGAAGTAAGTAAAAATAATAGGTCGAGATATAAAAATATTACGATATATCCAAACATAAATTTCATGATAATAAACAACAAACAATGTCTTTATATAATAAACTAATGAATTAGGAGAGACAACATTTTGATTGCTTCCATCTGTAATGAGTTACGACATAGCCAAAAAAAAAAAAACATAAGAGTGCAACTATAAACTACAAACATAGATAAATAATTTATTTCTCTATCAAAATATTTAGGACAAGACTATTATTATAATTTACATTCTTATAATAGATTAACTAGTAAACATGTTCACGAAGATCTTAAATAACTCTCAACTTATTTTTTTCCTCTAAATTTAGTATTTTAGATAATTATGTATCAACTTAAAAGAAATGTTATTAATTATGCTTGTTTTATTTTATTTTATTTTAGTTTCTTGTTTACTTTTACTTTATGGGTGAGAACCCCAACATGTGGGCTCCGTCAACACAAGATAGCTTAGTTTATATACCATATCAACTAAATTCAACGGTAGAATACAACTTGCAAAACAACTGTTGATAAACAAATGTAACTGAGGTGTTCATACTCATGTTACACAGGTCTCAATAGGAATTATGTTTGTATCAGAACAATTCTAATTACTGTATATGTAAAATGATATCAATGTTAATGAAAATTTCACTTGCCAACAAGAACAAAACAGATGAAATTACATTTCTAATGCAAATTAAATTGCCCCATGAAAAAGTGAAAGTATGATAACAAATGAGTAGTAGAAGGTACCTAAATCCAATAACAACATATGGAACACCAGCTATGAATGACTGAATCTACAGTGCAAAAAAAGACACTTGAATCAAAAACATGAAAAAGAGATTCAGTAATCACCAAATAAACCTAGAAAGCCAGGGTTAATTTATTTCTATTATATGGCATCATATTACCAAAGAAAGAGATTAATTGAAACCAGAGGAAACAAAAAACAGCTATGATGTTGAAATTTTATATCACACAGTTATGTCAAAAAAAAAAACTAAAAAAAGATTAAAAAACACAGTTCATAAAGACCCGATCTGATTTGTTACTAGAAAATGAATGGCAGATCATTCATTAGACCATTGCACCCCCTGCAATTATCAACCAGAATATCTGTTCACAAATTGCATGTTACACAGCCTGAAAATTGAGTAGAATATACATGATGAATAAAAGGTAAACATGTATAACATTGTCATTTAACATAGTGCTGTATATGTAATTTATTTTTTAATAATCTATTTGTATAACCAAATATTTCTGTTTTAATATTTTCATGTAAGTGTGGGAAGAGAGATATTAAGAGGTCGGAGATGCAGCAGTAGCACAATAATGGAGGTCCAGCTGTTCGATCAGCGGACCAAAATTTTTGGAGCATAGTCTGGCCCGTCCCATGATGCCCTGCTCCGGTTAAATGAACCGAGAGAATTTTTTAGTATAAATGTTTTATAATTTTTATTTTCGGGTTGCTATTTTTCAGACCGGATAACTATTCATCGTCCTCTCTCTCTCTGCGCGATTTATCGCGACAGCTATGCACTACACATACTATAAGACATTTTATTGGTTTAATCTGTAACACATAAATATTTTCTGGTGGATGTAGTTAGTCGTACTGAGCGACTAGCGAACCACATTTTTTTGGTGTCCTATTTCTCTTTTTTTTTATTCTGTCATGGTTGGATTATGGATTGGATATTATTATTTGTTGTTCTGTTGTTATTGTTGTCTTCTATATCTTAATATCACCACCATTGAAGCACAATTGCCCAACACACAGCATAAATGTTTATCTAAACATTTAACCAATAATTAAGGTAATTGACTAACATAGGGTTGGAATAAAAAGTCCGAGTGTTCCAGAAGTATATGTTTCTAATTTCAAAAAATAATTAATTCTTATTAAAAAAATATTAATAATATATGTGGAAGGAAGCAAGCCATCAAGCCGTGCCGGGCCAGCCATGCAATGCTGAACCAGCCTCCCATGATGATGTGCCGGTATGGCATGACCCAGGTACTCAATTCATGCCATGTATGGCACGGCACATTGACCCAGTTGAACCACCAACATTTGGTTTATACTAGCATGGCAGAGCCCTTTTGACACCTCTATGCAAGATGTGAGAGTTGTATAAATGTACAAGTGAAATAAACAACATTCAACATCAAAGAATTATACATACATTGCCCATATATAATGGCCAAATACACGATCATTGGTGCATACATGTTATGCACATGAATGAATATTATGTGATCTCATCTATATAATAAAAAAAAGAAAATACAATAAACTAAAAAAAACAACAATATCCTCAATAAAGCTCTGTTGCATAGATGTCTAAAACATCAAACTCTATAAAAAAAGCAAGATGAGATATCTTCAAGATATTCATAAAGATGTCTATCAGTTACTATGTTATCTAAATATATGTTCTAGTATGAGAAAGCTTATTGACTATTATGCTATCTAAATATATATTATAGTATGAAGATGTCTATTGGATGCTCTATTATCTAAATATAAATTATAGTATGAAAATTTCTATTAGTTACTCTATTGTTTAAATATATATTATAATAATGATCTCATCATAAATCTTCTCCTTAAAAAAAACAGCTTGCCTCTATGTGTTTTGTTCGTTCTTTGTTTGACTATCACAATAAAGAAAAATACGAAAAAAAAATAAATATCATATTTCTTCAAGTAGGTAGCAGATCTAAAGTATCTTATAAGAAATAGTCATCATCACCCTAGACACTACCTCTACATTGAATCTCAAAATAAATAATTATCTTTTACTATTCTATGAGACAAAATTACATCAAAAAAGATGCAAAATATTATCATAGATGTACTCTTTGAACAAGTAGGTGTCCAACTAAAATATGAATATCATGCTAAATATAAATATTCATTATCATTAAAAAAGATGCCAAGTTATGGAGACTTCTTCACATATATTATTATGTGAAAAATTTGTAACCATATGAACATGCCAAGAAAAATCTAAAATATAACTAATTTTACTAGCTATATATGATCCATCTGACCGAGTAACTAATTTTATATAAATAGTATAATTAATTACATAGGTTGCATCAAAAATAAAATTAATACCTAAATTAATAGGAATATCTGCTTGAGCATATCTCAAAAATCTAATCTCATAAAAATATTAAGCACATACCTCCTCTATGACATGATAATATCTCTCTTGGAATACATTACTTCTATATCAAGAAAATATCTAAGTTTCTCAAAATCTCTTCATCTAGAATTATGAGTAAGACACTCATTGAGTTTAGTGATTCCAAACTCATTATATCTCATACATAGAATATTATTCACATATATAATAAGCAACATTATCATGTCATCAAAGTTTATCTAGAAAAACAAAAAAATAGGATAACACGCATGTGTAAATCAAATGTAAGTACTTGTAAAAATCTCACAAACAAAATTCTTAGTGACAGCATTAGACCATATTGTATTTTTCACAATCTATAAACTATATTTTACTTTATTTTTTTAAACCCAAATAGATGTTTCAAATATACCTCCACCTCAAGATCACTATGAAGATAAACATTCTTTATTTCTAGCTGGTGTATACTTCATATGTGAAATGTTTTGATATAAAAAAATTAATGTCCTAATAATCCATATTGAAAGTCTAAGTCAATACTCTCGCTATGCATTAAGACAATATACCTTCCCATCTGGACTCATATTCACATTGAATACCTAATAAAAATACACATATTCCCATACATCATGATACTAGCTTATAAGTCCTATTGGAGTGGTTGAAAACTATCTCTTTCAATATAATATGATGCCAACTTGGGTGAGATTATATCTCGAAAAGAGACAAATAACATAATACTATTGAAAGAAATAATTAAATATTGCAAGATCATCTAATTATTCAATATACTTGTCTATAATATCTACAAACTAAATATATCTCATCCGCCTAGTATAGGTTCTAAGTCCAAGGTTGTCAAGTCACTCAATCTTTGACTCATCGCAGTTTGAATTGGAGTATACTAGCAAGTTGTTGTTTCCTTTAGACTCAAAGGAAATTTGCTCTCAATAGGAACCTTGCTATCTTCAAAGTCACCAAGATTTACTTGTTGATATATATGATGAACAAATATAAATATTATCATAATATGAATCATCAAATTTAGAAATAATGAATAAATTATTCTCTATCCTAATTAGAGGTCTAACCAATAATACTAAAGAGTAATGAAAAACACGTCTAAACATATCTTCTAGGGTCTTATACTTCCTAATCTCATTAAAAAATGACTCCTACTCAAAAAAGGTAAAGTTAATACTCATTAATATTCAATTATTCTCATATGAAAAAACTTGTAACATCTTTGGGTATTGAAATATCAAATGAATTTACATCTCAATATCATGTAAACTAAGTTATTCTAGCCTAGAAAAAGAATATGAACAAATCAAATGCTCTCAAAAATAATGAGACATGTTAAATAAAATTATGCACACTAAGAATAGACTAAAAACGGCATCTTGTTGATTGATTAATTTGTAGTTATAATCATACTTCCAAAAAATATTTTGAATTACTTCAACCAAATTAAAGTGTCTAAATTATTTCAATCAAATATTTATTCTTTCTTTTAATAATCATATTTTGCGGAATTATGCTAACACAAAAAATTTAATATATAATCTCATAATTCATATAATAAATATTGAATATGTCTAATATATATTTTAATATATTATTACTTTTTATTTTTTTATTATTTTTATTACAATTATTTTTTATTATTTTATGAAATATCAAAAAAATAAAAAATATATGTGATATATAATAAAACAAAAATACTCATATATATCATAAGTAATTATAAATAAAAATGATCAAGTACTTAAAGCTCTATCTGGTTACATCTATACTATGTTCCGATATATTTGATAATATTAGATTAAATATGATTTTATTCATATATAACTATCTAACATGGATAGGTATGATAGAAAATTCTAGTATGTTTTTTTAACTAACACTCCTTGCACTGTATAATATTTGCAGCATGACCAATAATTAATGACCAAATTGATACAAATAAATAATCTAATATACTCAAAAATCTAGAAAAAAAAAATTCGTAGGAGAACAAAGAAAAAATCCCCTCAAGTAAAACATTGACAAGTTGAGAATGTACAACTTGGCTAGTGGTTATGTAACTTATCTTTCTAGTTAATTTAACTCCAACTTATCTTATACTTAATGATATTTATTTATAGGATCATAAAGATATGAGAGAATTTTAATTTGGGATCAAGCATGATTGAATGTTTGTTCTTTCTTTGACAGTAAGATCTTCTTCTTTATATTTAATTATGTTAAACCCTTTAATTATTCATCTCGGCTCAATTACTTATCATTAGTCAAATTAAAAATATTTTATCCTCGTCTTAAGAAAATTTAAATTCTAAAATATGAGACATGTTATTTTGGAAAACTTACTAAAATTTCATATTATTCATGTCAATTTCAAATTTTTCATAAATAATAAAAAATAAATTTAATAAAACTCTAAAAAAATTAACAAATTATAATATATTTGAATATATATTAAATTGATTTAAAACTTATTATATTAATCATGAAATTATAAACCGTACTTCCTATATCGACACATCCAATAAAATAAAATTATTGAAAAGAATAGTTAATATTTGATAGAGACAACTCAGATGCTTTTACATGGAAAAAATATTCTAAAATATTTTTAAAGAGGAATAATTTATACTATAATTTAATTTATCAATATTATATTCTCTTATGTTATTTCTCTAATGCATACCCTTGTAGATCTTATATCCTTGAAAAAATATACTTATTTTGAATTTTAAATTTTCTAAACGCACTTATTTTGTTTTCAATCAATATATATGATGTGATAAGTTGATATCTAGAGCCTTGAAATATACTTTCCTTGAATATTCAAGCACCCAAAGAGTATATAAGTATTTTTTTTTACCAAAGATTGATATGATTTTAACAAAAAATTTAAAAGACAAAAAAAGTAAGAAAAGTATTTTTATCTTCGTAAGGTGAGACATAGACCTTGAGATATTGAAATATAAGTTTTTTAAATCTCATATTATATAATTAATTAATATTTTAAAATATATAAAATATAATAAAATAGCATTGGACAACTCATTCCAAGAACGAGTTGCTCTAGCTCATTCAGCATAATCGAATAACATTTTTTTAACATCTCAAAGTGTTATCAACATGCCTCACCCTTAGGTGCATGCCTATGGGCACATTGAAAATGTTTTGTTAAACAATGAATTTTAAAGAGTACAACTATTTTTTTTATTATGACTAATTTTTCATAAAGCCTAATAGTAGTATAAATCTAGATATTGCACCTAAATATATTACTTATATTTTCTTACCCATAGCCCCGTCTAAACCAAAAATTAGCAAGGAAAGTTATTTGTCGACTATATCTCAACAAGTTAATATTCAGTACAATATTATTTTTATAAAATCATCATATCTACCACCAAATTCAAGTCATATTAATTTATAAGATAGAGGTTTATCAAGCAAAGAAATCTCCATTAGGTACAAATAACATAATAATTCACAAATATTCATCAATTCAAACTCATTTTAAATCAGTAACTATAAAATTTGATTACTCAAAATTTAGAGCATATATTGAGATAGATAGACATACCCAATTTGCTCAAACCAATTATAAATCTGCAAAGGAGACAAATGTTTATGCAACCAATCTCTTAGATCTTGCCATTTCATTTACTCTTCATCGGGGACATAAATGTCATACGTTACACCTAATTTCATAGGTTTTATCATATACTCTTCATATTCCTTTTTTTTTTCTTTTTTCTATTACTTCTCTTGACCTTACTACCATATTCAATCATTTTTTTGATACATTTTTACATTTAGGATAGTATCAAACTATGAATAAAGTGATGAATGTCTCACACTCTAATGAGACTTTGGAACTACTAACACAACCTTCCGAAAAGTCTATTATTAGTTACAAGTAGATGTACACAAATAAAACATGTTATGTGAGAAGATAGTTTGTCTTAAATCAAGATTTATAACAAGTAAATTTACTTAAATATTTGATATGGACTACAAGAATATTTAATCTTATGTGGTAAAGATAACTTCACTACTGATTCATAATTCTCTCGCATAAATTCACAGTTAAAGAATACAACATCTATATGTAAAAGATATATTTCATCATAATAACCTTTAGGAAAAAATGCATATGAAGCAATTACTTAAGTTTTGAGTAGTATGATCAATAGAAGTTGAATAATTGCAAAAAAAGTATTATATTGCCGAAAGATATCACTAATAGCCTACTTTGTGAGTTTTTTATAAACAATCATATTCATTTGAATTACATGAGTATGTTACTGATTTTTTATTATTTTTCAAGATGAGTCCTGGTGACATGATAAATTTGCTGATTTACATGGATGCCATTTTGATAAACAGAGATGATGAATTGGAATCATCCAACTTTAAAACCTTGGAAGACTCAGATATTTTATTTGTATACATATGACTTATTCTATAAAATATATCTACTCACAAAGGAGATATGCATTGGATGCTCCTATTAATCTATATACCAACTTCACTTCTAATAATACATTTATAGTTAACTTAAATACTTAAATGAGAACCACAAAAAAGCTTAGTTATCTGCCTATGACAAGATCAGATATAACATATACAATTAGAATTATTAATTAGTTTTTAGATTATCCTTGACAAATTCATTTTAATGTAACTTTTTACATATTAAGATATATGAACAAGCCTACAAGACTTGAGATCTCTTTGTGACAATTAGAGGCATCAAATGGATCAAGCAGCCCGAACACTACAAGAAGCATGACCTGAATTGGTCATGGTAATCTCAGCACAGAATAATCCAAAATCATGTCTAGACCTAGGTCATGATGGCCCGAGGCACAGCCAATGTCATGTAGGGCAAGAGCCGACCATGCCTCATGCTTGGCACAACATGAACAACATGCCTGAACGTACGGTACAATCTACCAGCATGGTGACCCATGACCGAGCATGGATGGGTCATGGGTCATGACTCATAGCTACCTTAGAAAAACAGAAACTTAGTTTTTTTTAATCTGTAACAGTCAATTTCTTTTCAATGGCTAAATGCTAGAAATCCAACAACTATCATATTTTTGGCATAAACTTAGTTTTTCTAAATATCTTTTTCTCCTCTCGCTCTCCTCATACTCGTTCTCCTCTCTCCATTTATTTTTTTTATTTTTTGTACTTTTTTTATTACTTATATATTTAATTTTTGCATACGACATACACGATGCAACTTATAAATTTAAATTACAATTAAAATTTTGAGTTGAGATAAGAAGTGCAAAAAAAATATTTTACAATAAAATAGTTACAAAATATTTTTTTTATTTTTTTAAAGTTTTTAATTAGTTTAAAATATAAAATCAAAATATTTAAAAATAATGATAAATAGTGAATATAATAATAATAAATTTGAAATTGACATAAATATAAATAATAACGGCAACTCTACCAAAATGTCCAAAAATGAAACAAAAAACTAGGCATAATATAAGTTGCATTGTGTAAGTCAACTTCAATAGTATAAACACACTTTAAAATAATAAAAAAAAAATTCTAAGAAAATCAAATAATAATCGGTATTTTATATATATATATATTGTCAAAAAATATTTACACGCATGAGTAAATGTAACACTGGTCACCTTAAAAGATATGTCAATTAATACACCATAGAATATAATATATTAAATCTTAGGCAAACTTAACTGAGAGATAAAAATTTTCAAGTTAAATTTAGTTCAACTTCATTGACTCATCTCATATACCACATTAATTTTGAGAATGAGGATATAGTCAAACTAATTACCATATTAGGTTATCTAATTAGATTTTTGAAAGATCCTAGGTAGTCAGTATTATGTAAACATTCTTTTAGTCTACATATCTTAAGATTCCTAAGTTCACATATATGAATAATATAATAAAATATTATAAGTTAGAAAAATAATTAATAATTAATAAATTAAAAAAATATTATTGATTGATATTCGTGATATTTGATGTCTATGCTAATCACGATAATACATCATTCATAGGCAAAGAGGTGTTAACTAGGTCAGGTAAACTTAGAGGTGTCAACAGGGCCGGGCCGGGCCGGCACGGAAAAATTTTGTGCCCTGGCCCGTGGCGTGCCCGGGTTTGGCACGAGCCGTGCCGTGTCGTGCCTGACCCGGCACGGTTCGGCCCGCAGCATGGCAAACCGGCACTGGTTTATCCCGTGATGGGTGTCCCGTGAGCCCGACCCCATGATGCCCCTCCCGCAAAAAAAGACAGCGGATCGGGTTTGATTCGACCCGACCCGTGGTCCCCCGTATCCCAAATCGCTCGGACAGGCAAGCCCGAGCGGGCCCGGCAAGGCACGGCACGGCCCGTCGTGCCTGCGGGCCATGCCGGGCAGGGTTTTTTTAAACTGTGCCCAGCCCGGAAGCACAATCATGCCCTAAAAAAAATGAGCCGGGCAGGGCCGTCCCGGCCCATTTGACACCTTTGGGTAAACTAGGCAGGGCCTATGATATGGCATGGCTAAAGCAATACAAGGCCTGACTTTTGGCATAGAAAGCATAACATGCTATGACAACCCATGTAGGATAGAATCGGCCTAGAATGCCAAACCAACCAGTCAGCCCAGCACAACACAACAACTCGATATCTAGACTGATTATAACCCAAGTTAATTTGGGTCAAATCCAAGCTAGCTTGGACTAAATCCAAGCAAGCCTAGATTGATCCGTGTTAGCCTGGTCAAGCCTGACCAGGTTTGGGACAACCCAGCATGACCCACCCAAAATTCATACCAATAGGATGTGTTGAGCTTCCTTATTTTAGAACCGTGCCAACATGGCATGGACCATGATATGAACAACATGGTGGCCTAGCTGAGCCTAAAAAAGAGTCATACCATCAGGCACAACACTACCATTTGACACCTTTGCATAAGTCTTACCACTATTATATAGATTCAAAATAAATATTTAATAAAATAAATTTAAAATTTTCAAATATCTTCTATCCTCATAATAGTTATGTCATATATAAGTGTGATAAGAATTTTTAGTGAATATAATATTTAATATAAAATATATAATATTACTTTGATAATGTTTTTAATAATAAAGTAGCTATTAGAATATTTATTAGAACAGTTAGAAACATGCTATTAGGGAAGATTTTTCATGATAAATATATGTGTACCGTAATTAACCTCATAGTACAAGCTAAAAATTAATTTGTTTCTTTTACATTACAAAAAAAAAATCACTAAAATATCTTATAACGTTTAATAGAGAAAACATGAGTTTAACAATCTCAATCTATTTACAAACCTACAAAAAAATTTCAAATGAATATGAGATAATATTAAAATTACATCTATTTTATGTTTAAGTTATGTGTTAATTACCAATACATAATATCTGACTACAAATGATTCAGATTATGATACATGAATTTATTATATCAAATTTCAAAAAAAATTTATGACGCAACAAATAAGTGTTTGTCTGTGTACACACTCACCATTTGCATTGTACTTAGGTGATAAGTAATATTTGTAGCGTATTTAGCAAATATAGAGATCACTCTGAATTTAGTGTAATACTATTGAGATAAAAATCAAATATTTGAAATATTAATCTTCTATTCCAACTATGTATTGATCGACTGTCTGTATGGATCATAGAGTTAATATGAAAGGGATAAAAAATATTTTAATATATATATTCACATATATGAACCAAGAATATTAATCTGAAGGTTTCATTCACAACATATTAACTAATATTTTGATGATGATTCACTATTTAGTTAGTCAGGGACAAAAGACAAGGTAATCCGTCAAATAAGTGTGTTAGTTACCAATATGTAATATCCGACTACAAATGATTCAGGCTGAGATATTTAGTCATTTGTAGTGCACTTAGGTGCATATATAATATTAGTAGCATATTTAGCAAATATAAAGATGACTCTGAATTTTATGTCATGATTATTGAGATGAAAATATCAAGTATTTAAAATATTAATACTATATTCCAACTCTATATTGATTGGCTAGCTGTATGAATTATAGGATCAATGTGAAAGAGATAGAAAATATTTTGATATATATATCCACATATATGAACCAAGAACATTAATCTGAAGGTTTCATTCACAACATATTAACTAATATTTTGATAATTATTTTTCCATCTATTAGTCAGGAGAAAAGAGGAGGTAATCTGTTGAATAAGAACTAGTTATCTTGATGCTTAGATATTGATTACTATCTCATCCTACCATATGATGATAATTAGAATTTAAATATTTTGTTATGATAAAAATCATACGAATTTACTTATCCCATATTATATAAGATAACATGTGATCTACTAATCCTTTTGATATATAACGTAACATCATATTTTTGTTTTTACTATAACAGTCAAATTATTTCAGATAGAAGATCAAAACTACAATCAAATATTATTAAGATACTTACATGCATAAAAGATTGAAAAAATTCAAAATTAATCATTCAAGATAAGGTACAAGAGTTAATGGTTGATGCTGATTTATAAGACAGAGATAAAAAATATTGAGACCACCACAAGCAATATATACAAACACATACGTGAAGATGACAATGCATAGCAACACATGCATGACCATACCACAGACATCAATTGATGACTTGTATAGTCATGTGATTTTTCATTTTTTGATACGATACTATATTATTATCATTTTTTTATTTCTATCATTTATTTATGTCATTATGATTTATGCACTTTTATCTATTATATTTATTATGTTATGTGTTATATTTTATATCATCATAAATTATAAATGTGTATCAATGCATGCATCATAATCTGCTTTTGATTATAAAATAAAATAGATTTTTTATTTTAGGCGAACCTGAATGCATTGCAAATCTCAAAAGTTTTTTTAATTATTTATTTTATTTTAATTTTTTGAAGTGTAATATTTTTAATAAATATTTCAATAAAAATTTAAGTAAAAAATATTAAAATTTTATTTACATTTTTATGTTATGCCCAAATAAAAACCAAAAATCTAAAACTGACACAGTCTGATTCCAGCATGAACCAGAATGCATCGGTTAGAGATGTCAAACGGGACGTGCCGGGGCGGGCAGGCATGATACTGTAACCGTGCCTAGCCTGGCACGATTTTGTGGGGGTTTAGCCCGGCACGGGCCAGCGGCACAGGCCAGCGGCACGGGCCAGCGGCACGATTCGCCAGGTTCGGCCCGGTCAAGCCGAACCCTAAATTAAAAAAAAATTAGGATTTCGGGGCGCACCGTTGCACCTAACCCCTAATTTTAAAAAGTTAGGGTTTCGGCGTGCCCAAAACCCTAATTTTAAAAAAAAATTAGGAATTGGGCACGCCCAAAACCCTAATTTAAAAAAAATTAGGAATTGGGCGCACTCGAAATCCTAATTTAAAAAAAATTAGGGTTTCGGCACCCCCGTAACCCTAATTTAAAAAAAATAATTTTGGCGTGGTGCCGTGCCAACGGGCCATGGTACCGGGCCAGGCACGGCACGAGGCATGGTTGGCCTTGGCACGGCACGACACAATCGTGCCGTGGTCTGGCATGGCTCGAGCCCGGACACGAGAAATTACTGTGCCGAGCCAGCCCAGACACGGCCAAATCGTGCCGTGCCTCGTGTCGGGCAGGGCTGGGCCGGCCCGGTTGACACCTCTAGCACCGGTATGGACTAATACGTCCCAATATGGCCCAGAACTATTGTGGGCCAAACATGTTGTGTTGGGCCTTGAGTTTGGCAATCGTGTCATGTCAAGGAATGCACGATGACATGATTGAGCTACCCATAAATGAACTATACCAACACAACATGATACATTTGACAACTCTAGCGAGAACTTGTCTTCAAAAAAAATAAGAAACAAGTTATTTTGAAATCTTGTATAGAGATAAAATTCAAAGTTATAATTATAATTACTAATGAGATTTCAATATATCATCTGCTCGAGGAGATCGATGAGACACTCTTATCTTCCACTACCATTTATTGTGATAGTGTGATATCGAGGTATATAGTTTAAATTTGATATTTCATGAATAGATAAAACATATACAAATAGATTTATTTTTTTTAAGAGAAAAGATTTATTATGAGATCATTATTATAATATTTAACAAAATATCATAACAAATAACATACATCATCACGAAAACCTTGAACAGGCCTAAGCTTACTTTTCATTCTTTTAAGTTTAATATTATAGACTTGAACAAACCAACTTGAGTGGGGATATCATAGATTTTTTTTATTATTTTTGATTTTTATATTTTTGATAAGAACACCAGATATAGAGACTGCCCCAATGAATGCTTCTTTGTGTAAATATTTTGTCTCCTCTAAAAAAATAACCTCAAAAAATTATTATAATATGACATATCAACCTATAATGTGCACACTGAAATGAGGCTCTATTTTATCTACTTATATCAATTCATATTCAGACTCAATTTAGTAACTAAACTTAGTGTTGTCCTCATATTGCTGAAACTGAATAAAATTATTCTCAAACGAATAGTACATCTAAATTTTATAAAATGACAAAAAATTAAAATTTCCCAAAACTCTAATTTATTTGGGGAAGCCCAATTATGCACAACCCAAATTTTGTAGTCTTCAATTTTGTACAGAATTGATTTTTAGAAACGGTAATATTCTGAAATTGAATTTCAGCAAACCACCATACACTATCATCACCCCACCTAAGCACCAGCATTGCAGTACCATCTGTGCACTTCTTTAGAATGTCGATGACCAAACTTTTCAGAGGGTAATGCCTCCTTCTTGTCGATAGTGCATGCGTCCTCTATTTAGGAACAATAAATGCTCACAGTCACGCTCAACAGTAACTAATTAAAGATTTTTCCTGAAACTCTATTTAGGCCTCAACATTAACTATCACTCATAATAACACCCTAGAGCTTATTTTCCCAAGATATCACTCTCACATCATGTAAAAAAGTGCAAGTGAGAAATAAACTACAATACTCAATATAAAAAAAAATTATACAGACAATATCATTATATAATGGACAAATCCTATTAGAATAACATACTAGTTGAGTACTTAAATCAACAAAACATATAGATAGAAAAAATGCATATATATTGAAAAGGAACTGCAATAAAAATGTATACAAACAAACATAAATCTATTGTATCATAAAAAAATTTTCTAACTTTTAAAAATAAAAATTCAATATCACAATCTAATTTATTAATTATGATTTGATTTTTTTTATTTATAAAATCAAATATAATATGTTAGTGACTAACAGATAAATCCAATATTATGGTATATTGAATTTTTATGATATTTTATAATTAGCATGATTTTTTTATGTCGATTGACTTATATAGACAATAAAATTCTTATAATTTATTAGATTTCCTAATATATTTTAATAATCTTCAAATTTTTTATAATAAAAAAAAACTTATTTTAACCTGACTTATACTATTATATCTATCATATAACACATACATCAAATATAAAAATTTGTAACTAAGAAATCAATATAATTTTTACAATAAATGAGAGATAATATATTTTTTTTTATATTTTATATTTTATATTTTATATTTTATATTTTATATTTTATATTTTATATTTTATATTTTATATTTTATATTTTATATTTTATATTTTATATTTTATATTTTATATTTTATATTTCTTAAAAACTCTCAAAATATTATTATATATAATAGAGTCAACATAAAAATACAAAATCTTTAAAAACCTTAAAATTCTTTTATTTAATTTATAGCTAAAATCAACATAGTAAATAAAAACATGTGCAAAAAAAATATCATCAAGACTAATAAATATATCAAACATTACAGAGATCATTGCACTATATTTTATATGATCTTAAAATATTAATATTTATCATATTTATAAAAAATTTATAATATCACTCTTATAAGTCACCTCAAAATCTTACGAAAAGCAAGTTAGATGTATTTTTTCTATATCTAACTATTTTATGCTTTTCAAATTATTTAAGCAAAATACACATATTAGAAATCATCCTGGCAATTTATTATTTTGTATACTCATTGTTGTAAATGAAGAGAATTACTGAACTAAAAATAAATTCAAATTCAATAGTCTCATGACTAAGTTGACTTTTCTTAGAATGTAATGCAATATGTTTTTTGAAATATATTTTGATCTCATAAGATGTCCAATCACACTACTAGATTCCAACTATAAATTTTTTATAATACCTAAATACACTAAATCTTCTTTGACTCATCTAATATATTTTAAATAAATTAAAATAAATCTAAATTATAAAGATTTATTTATGAAACCTAGATATTTTAGGTATCTAAGAAAACCTAAGACTAGGAAGCAAATCAATCTAAACTTATCGGTTGTGTTGTTATTATCTAAAACAAAATTAACTATAATATTAATATTAATATTATTTTTATTAAATTTTTTATTTTTTATTTTTTCAAAAATTATTAAGTTGATATATAAAGATTCAAGATAAAGTAAAGAAATTGTTTTTAAAATATTATGTATCACATTATTATATTTTATAATTTTAACTCTATTTTGAAGTCATTACCTGAAGTGTATTACAACTTGTTTTGAGTGATTAAGGTTGAAAAAAATATAGTTTGGAGTCACAATTTGCATTGTGAAGTCGCAACTCATCTAAAACTATTACATGTATTTTGGAATCACAACTAGTTTGTTGTCGCACTCTTCTATCCAACTTGCATCATTTAAAAACCTTGATATATATTGTGTCTAGTTTTTTGAGTAGTCATGACAAGTCGCAATTAAAACTTTTTTAGTTTCTTGACAAAACAAAATAGGTTATGCCTACAATAATATCGCGATACCACAGAATAAAATCGTGATATCAAAACACATGTTATAACATGTTCTCTATTCTCTCCTCACATGTTCCTCTTGTATGTGTGTATTTCATTTTTGAGAATTTCTTCTTCCCCATTCATGAGACTAACTCACAATCTCTTAGACAATGTTGAATCATGTAAATTTGGTATTGAGAGTCGGCATGAGAAAATGATTTACCAACATTTAGTACCACAAGGAGAGTTAGTTCCTTATAGTTGGTATTAGAGTTGGATTAGGGTTTCAACATTTTGTATCAAAGTGATAAGTTGCTTTAATACCTTTAATTTTATCAACGGAATTGAAGCAATCCTAACATATGGTATTTGAGCTCAAGGTATGTTAGTGTGAAATTGAAAATGATAAAAGCAATAATATTTAAGATTGAGATCGCGAAGTTTTTAGGAACAAATTTCAACTTCAGAAATTGAAGATGAAAAATATGTTAGTTGATAGATATTATTGATCAACCATATAAGATCCTAAGCCAACTATAAGTAATCAGAAATTAGACATATCTATCAAAATTTTCAATTAATATAAGTTGGATCAAAGAGTACGAAACTTGATTCGATTGTATTTGACAGATAAAATTTTAGTTAACATAACTGAAAAGAAAACAAAGAAGAATTTATAAAAGAAACTTGAAGCACTTTATCAAAGCAACAAGTTCATCCTAAGAAAGAAATTGTATAGATTACACATAAAATAGATTAACTTTTTTCTTTGTACCTACATTGCTTTCACACACTAATCAATCAATTTTTATCTATTGATTATGAAATTAGTGATAATGACAAGGTTATTACTTTTCTTTTATTCACAATCGGATTCATGTAATAACTTAATTATTTCAACTGATAGTGATACAATAAGATTATCTTATGAGATAGTGATTACACCACTATCTAAGAACATGAAAAGTATAGAAAAATACTCAAATGATATTTTATTTGTCAATAGAAGAGCTGAAGAAAGAAGTAGTGTAAAAACTCATAGAAAATAGAAAAAACAAATATTATGAATAAGCTGGAAATAAATTATTAGAAATACAGTAAAACTAGACACTTAAAGAGGATCCGCTAGAACAAGTCAACTCATGCGAGAATTGACTTGGCAATTAAGCAACTATCCGTGGAAGAGGTATACTTTGAAGATGCCAATGTTGCTCTTATTAATGAGGAGACCTTGTAGATTAACATATGTATGTCATATCATATGACCCCTAATCATAATTGAATCAGCTAATATGAAATATATAATGATGGAGAAAAAATTAAGAAAGACAGTTCAACTATTAAGATAATTAACAGTTAAAAGATGAAAATGAAAATACATGATTGGTCCATCAAATTTCTTGAAAAGGTGATACACATTCCCAACTTTAGCAAAATTCTAATATTTGTGAATACAATGACTGATAATAGTAAATTTAATTGAATGATAAGACTTGCAAGATATGCAACCATGTACAAACTACTAGTAAGCACAACCATAACTTTGAATAGTAAGTCCTTGAATTCTAAAAAGGATGACATGAATAATAAGCAAGACACTAAAAAAAAGCTATCCATAAAGAAAAAAACCATTATAAAATCACAATAAAATTTAGAGTTACAATATGAAAACAAAGTGTCACACCTAAGTCCAGGATCGCGACAAGAAAATATAATGTCGCGATAAGATTTGGAGTCGCGACATAGAAACATGAAATTGCAAAACGAACAAATACTGTCATGATTGAACACAACATAGTCGTAGTAAAAACATTATGTCGTGATTGAGCCTAGTATCTTGATAGGAAGCAATGTTGTGGCATCAGAAATTATGACATATCAGCGAAAAAAATCTCCCAAGTATATAATCAATGAGGATAGCGGAATGAGCACTAAATTGTTTGAAAGGATTGAACTTTTATGAAAATTACTTGTACGGATATCAAAAACATATGATGTTCAAAGCAACAACCATAGAATCAGTGACAATGCTAGTTTTGATTCATAATTATAAGTTCGGAGAAAGACCAGATATAACACTTAAGAAATTAAGGTACTATGCAGTGATTCCACAATAGTAAAAATCACCAATTGAACATCTTCTATATTGTTGCTAGGAGAAGATACCTTATCTTCATGAGTATGTAATGAATTTTTCTTCATGTCTTGAGAGAAGTTTTATATATGAAAGAAGTGAATCCATCTTTCAATACAACAAAAATTGCAGCTAAATGACATAAAGAATGAGCACTATTAGAATAGATCAAAAATGTAATAACTACTGATAACTTTTGGGCAGTAGGTAACCCACCTAAACTATATATTTTTAATATATTCAACAAATGAGCAAGCTGGATGTCATCATTTTCTTTCAAAATAAGTTAGATGAAAAATATTACAGAGGAAAAAACTTGAACGGAATGATTCACTTATGTCATTTAGAAAATAATAAAATATTATAATAATTAGAGAGTTACATTTCAGATTCAACATTAGTTTACAACATCTCATTTTTACTAAAATTTTTAAAAGTCAACTACATATATCAGTTAAATTTTCAAAGAATGATGCAATTAGCTTGAATATTTTTTCATAGTATCATTATATGGTGAGTTAAACATTATTATCCTTATTATTTCGCAAATACACATATACAATCAACAACACATATTTCGATATCAATATTAACATGATTTCAAAAGTTGTTCTACTATCAATGACATTTTAACTAGAACAGACATGTGCTTAATTATTGTATAAAACTATTCAATCTTCCTCATATATTATTCAGTTTAGTCTAGAACATTGAGCAATTTTTCTACAACATACTATATAGTAACAAAATAATATGCAGCTTAAATAAACTGATATTTAAGTTGTGAATCTATAACCCTCATCATAATCAAGTGACTATTATCAGAAAAAGTGAAAAATAAACTGTTAAAATCAAAAATATAGTTTTTAAAAATTAAAACCATATTTAGAAGAAACCCCAAATTAAAAGCTAAAAATTAAGAATTTTAAAATATATTGCTACAATTGAATTTAACTTCTACAAATTAGGATTTTGAATACCCCAAATTACTGCTGATAAATTTATAACTTTGATTTTTTTTTTTTTTTGAATTTCTACCTCGAATTAGATTTTTATTTTTTGCCAAATTAACTATCGTATCATTTGAAATCCTAATTTTTGGGGTTTCAGAATTTTTCCTCTCAATTTAGAGTTTTTTGGGATGTCAAATCAACAGATTTGTATGTCACTGAGTAGAATAACAAAAAAAAAAATTTAATACCCCTTGGCCAAGCTAGGGGGAATTTTTGAGTTGCCTTATGCTCGTCAGAATTTTAATAATATTTCTCTATTCCCATCAATTGAATATTGTGATGATGGATTAATTGCATTGACATAGTGGGCTTTGGCACACAAACTATTCTTTTTTTTCTTTATGTTTTCTTTTCTATTGCACAAAAATGGGTGTGCAATAAGGTAGCACATAATGGAAGTATCCTTCTCTTTAGGGTTAATAATCTTAACAAACTCACGCACTCCTAGGGTTTAGCTTTCCCTATGATTAGTTAAAATACCATATTACAAATAAGGCTTGAACAGATTTCATTCCCAAATACTATCTCTAAGAGCTATAGGACTCATACCATATATAAACACCACAAGCTAGAATTTTTCTAATTTGAGAAAATATTTTAAACACACTCCTGATGCTCAAGGTTTGACATCTAGAGCATAAAATTCATGGGACAAATACTCTAATATCATATTACAAATTAATGTGCACAAAATAAAACAATAATTAAAATCAACTTAACATAATATAAAATATAAATAACTCTCAATTAAACAAATTTAATAATAAAATCACACATAAAATTTCTTTATATTAGAGCTCTATCTATACATTATTCTTATTGAGTTTTATTGATATTATTATGCTTTTTGTTGTGTTTTAATTATATAACTTGAAGTTTAACAATAAAACATATATATATATATATATATATATATATATATATATATAATTCACCACCAAAATGATATAGTTTTTGCACCAAAAGGGAGAAAAAGAGAAAGGAGGGAGGAGCACGCAAGAAAACAAATCAATAAATTGTATTAAAATGAAAAAAATACTTTTTGAACATAATATAATCACATATATAGTTTGGGACAGCTCACAAATCAGGTCCACTAAGAAGAGTTTGAAACAATTGATAAGTGTAAAAATAAATCACTAAATCATCAAACCTCTAAACATCTAAACTATTATATTTCTAAATCCCTAAATCTTAAACCTTATTTTTTTTATAATGATTATAATATTAATAAATATATTTATCTATATTTTTACTAACAAAATATATTATTTATAAGTTTATTTTTCCTCATTTCAATTTTCCTTTTGATTAATGTTAATCGGAACAATTGATTTGGGATATCCTATTTTTCTATCATGATGATCTTAACCTAGAATATTAGAGAATTATAAAAATCTAATAAGAGGTCAAAACTGGTGCAAATTACATAATATTGAGATGTTGGTGATTATAGAATGATTTCTGAAAAAAATAAATTAAAAAAAAAAATAAAATAAAATTTAATTTTCATCCTACTTCTAATGGCCCAAATAACAAAAATTAGATTTTCAAGAAATAACAAGTCCAGATTAAGATTTAAAAAAAAAAATAATACTATAAACAATACACTAAGACATAAGCAATGAATTATAGAAACACAAATTCAAAGTCATTATTATTAAATAAAAATGTAGTATTCCGGAAATAAGAAATTTTTTAGCTCCGCTCCAGATACTTTCAGAAAAAATAACACACTCATAATTAACTGCAAGTGACTTTAATATAATAACCAAATGCAATGAAAAAATAGGTGGTAGGCCTCCAAACCCTAAAGGGATAGAGGATTTTAATAATTGCATATTAGACAGTGATTTAGTAGATACAGAATTCATAAGGTGAAAATATACTTGAGCCACAAGACAGATTTGGTCTAAATTGGATAAATTACTAATAAATAACTCTTAGAACCAAAGATTTTATCATTAATAAAATATTACCTCAGATCATACTTCATTATTAATCAAATGAAGTAATGAGGTTCATGGAAAGGAAACTTCTTTTAATTTTCAACATATGTGAGCAAAACATAAAAATTTTTAGGAATTAATAAAAATGAATTAGTATTAGCCCACCAAGAAAACTAGTCCAGGAAAAAGAGGCACAAACTTGTTTGCCTTAAACAATCTCTTCAGTCTTGAAATAGAAAAATTTTTGAAAATATATTCAAAAATATTAAAATAATAGAAGACACAGTAAAAAAGACAAAAGGATAATAGGATGTTAAGAAAGATGAGGTGAGCAAAGATAAACTAAAGAAAGCCAAAAATAAACTTATTTGTAAAAGAAGCAATATATTAGAAACAGAAATTCACTATAAAATAACTCAAAGAAAGGGATAAAAATATGAAATCTTTTTATTCCTAATTTAAGAATAAAATAACCAAATCTCACATTAATTAGCTATAGATAGATGAAGAAACATTATCAACCAGAAATGAGTTGATTAGGATGTAAAGAGTACACTACTTCCATATGTTACTTACCAAAATGAAAGCAATAAATGAAGATTTATATTGCATCCTTCAACTTGTATCTATAAAAATTTAAGAAAAGGAAAGAATCTTTGTAAACCCCCTATAATGGAAGAAGTTAGAAAAGCTCTATATAGTATTAAATTGAATAGTATGCCCAAAATTAATTGATTATCTTCCTTCTTCTCTAAGACATATTGAAAGGGTTGCATTGTTTTTTTAATGGGGAAAAATTTCTAAACTCCTCCACTAGCACTATAATTTCATTATATCCAAAAAAGATAAACCAAAAAAGTGGGAACAGTATAAATCAATATAACTATGTAATGTATCATATAAAAAAAATTTTCAAAATACTAGCATTAAGCATCAAAAAGTAATACATAAGTGTGTATCAGAAAATCTAGTGAATTTTGTCCCAGATAAAAATATTTTCATTATATAAATAATGGCACAAGAACTAACACATATCATCTCAAAAGAAAATAGAGATGACAATTTTATTATAAAACTCAATATAAAATAATCATATGATAGAGTGATCTAGTCATATTTAATTAGGATATTAACTAAGTTTGGATTTCCTAACAAATAAAATAGTATGATAGAACATTGTCTCTCACTAAATTAATTTTCAGTGATGATAAATGGGAAAATAATAGATTTCTTACAATCGACTCGAGATTTAAGACAGAGATTCATTATCACCAACTTTATTCATCCTTATGATTTAATATTTATCAATGTCCATAAATAAACTCTGAGAAATGTCCAAATGTAAGATATTTTCTAGTAGTCAAGTAACATTAAGTCATTTAACCTATGATACTATAATCATTACTAATAGACTAGGCAGTTCCAAAATCTATTTATTTTTAGAAAAGCAATTTCTACTGCAAAGAGAAAACTAATAAAAAAATAAATGAATTAAAAAAACTCTCTTGGCATGGAGAAAGAAAATTTTTCAATTACATACGTTGGATGTCATTTATATAATGGAAATAATAAGAATAAATATTTCAATAATATTCTCATCAAATTTAGATCAAATTGGAAGTTGATCTTATAAACAATTCTCAAATAAAGGATAAATAATATTGATTAAACATATGTTTTCATTTAAGTCGTTGATTAAAATTTAGGGTGTGATACCTTCCTTAAAGATAATTAAATCAATAAAAAGAGCAATGATACAGAAAAGAGTTTATTTATGGACATTTAAGATAGAGTAAATAGACTAATCTTTGTAAACCAAAGTAGGAAGGCAGTATTGAATTTCAAAATTCACACAAAATCACTAGAGTCATAGATGTGAAGTTATGGTGATAATTCCACATTAAGTAGTCACTTCTCAATAAATTTTAAAGAAAAAAGATATTGTGGACCAAAATTTCCGATAACTAAAAAAAAATATTCACATACTCCTGTTCGGAAAAAAAGAGAGTAATAAAAAAAAGAATAAATTGCTTGAAAATTGGGGAAGAGTGATATATTATTATGACACAATAAGTAGCTAGAATATGATAAAATCAACTTCCCAACTTTGATAGGGCCACAGAGAAATCTCGTCAAAGAATTTTTAAAAAGAAAATAATGAGATATAGATAAACTTAAAAGGATATTCCCTCCCAAACTAGTGAAAGAAATTAGTAAAGTAACTAGGATAATTCTAGAATAAGCAATTTGATTACCTTACAAAGGCCGATTCATATTTAAGTCAACTTGGAAAGTATTTCATATTAAAGACTAGGTCCCAAAGAATATTACAAAAATATGACGAATATATTCCTCAATAATTATCATTCTTTAATTGAAGGATAGTAAATAATTTTATTTCATCCAAAAAATACCAAAAAAAAAAAAAGATTCAATACAGCTTCAAATGAAATAATAACCAAATAAAGAAATGAATCTTCACTTGATATTGCAGTGTAAGGATTCCTCGTTACTAGCAAGAATATTATCCTAATTTTAGAATTAAGAAATATAATATAGAATATACTTTCCAACTTGATTATCCCACAAATAAAAAAATCTTGATTAAACAATGAAGGATAAAAAGATACATATCAATTCTCATTATGTAGAAAATATCAAAATAGCATAATGATGTTAAGTTCCAGGCTAAATAATTTTCAATAGATAAAATTATTTTCAAAAGTTGATACTAGCCTCAAAATTGTTACATTAATTGTGTTTACATGTAATTTGACTAACAAAGTGGTGTAAAGTTATATAAGTAGATACATGTGCAAGAAAATGGTACAAGTAATGCTAGGAATAAAAAGATTAGATTTCTATTTTTTTCCTACTTTTAAATTACTCAATATGTTCTGTAAGTGGATACAAGTAGACAAAAAATAATAAATGAATAAAATTTTGATGAATCTGGCCAATAATCAAATATATATACATGGTATTGGGTTAACAAAGTCGTGCAGAGATATATAGATAAAGTAAAAGATAAAAAATAATAATAATTTTATGCACTTTGTGATTTTCATATATTTTTATTAATTTAAACTTTGTTTTGTTTTTTGGGACTTAGTCACTTATGTGTATCCATTTATGCATAGAACCATAAGTTACATAGGAAGGAATAGTATTTCCCAAAAAAATCAACTCAATCTTTTGTAGCTTTCTTTTTTGCTATTAATAAAATTTATTTTTTCAAAAAAAAATTAAATTGTAAATCCTAAAATATAAATCCTAAATTCTAAATCATAAATCCTAAACTTTAAAAACTAAACCTCATTTTTGTTATGATTATTTTTTAAGGTTATATCCTTGAAAACATAATAATTTTTTTAAAAAATTGTGATAATCTAAATTCAATATTTATACTCTATTTTATTTTTAATAACCTTAAGAATAATACATCAAATTAATTCATAAATAATTTAATTTTTTATTTAATATAATAATAATCAAAAAATTAATTTATAAATTATTAGCAATGAGATAAATAATTATCAAAATATAATTAAAATAGATATAACTAAATAATAATTTTAAAATTTAAATTTTTACTTCTTTTCCTAAGATTATATTGCATCTTAAAAATAAAAAAACTTTTTCATATTGTATTTATTTCATTCATAATAAATTTTATAATCAATATTTCAGTTAAAATAAACTTATAATAATATATTTTAATAGTAAAAATATTATTAAAATATTTATTAATATTATAATCATGACAAAAAATAAGGTTTAAGGTTTAGGAATTTAGTAGTCTAAAAATTTAGAGATTTAAAGATTTAGGAGTGTAGTTTAAAAAATATACTAAGCAAAAGGGAGAAGCACGCATGAAAATAAATCACTAAATTTTATTAAAATAAATAGTACTTTTTGAACACAATATAATCACAAATATAGCTTAGGACAGCCTACAAGTCGATTGCTCTCGAATAATAAAAAAAAAAACAAATATAAAATAAGCTAAAGCTCAACAGCTTCTTAAAGCAAGAATGTACATGCACAAATCCCTAACTTAGAAAAAAAAATAACATATTGCCCTCTAAGAGTCTCTATGAAAATGCATACAGTCTTTTCGCCGATCTAACATCGGATCTCTGAACTGACAAGCAATCGATCATATTGGATCTTCTCTAAAATAAAATGACAATCAATCGAAAGATATTTTATCCACTCATAAAAGATCATTTTAGTCACACTATATTGAAATACCTATCTATAACATCAAAACGGCATTGATCTATATACTAATAAGCAAAACATATCAAAAGAAGTAACTTATCAACTAGAACTCACAAATAATTAATATTATAATTATGTATTTTGACTCTAAACTAAATCACAAAACAACATTTTGTCTATTGTACTTCCATGAGAAAATGTCATTATTAACAAAATACAAAATTTAATGATAGATCACATCTCTATAATCATAGGAGCCCAACTAGAATCAAAATATATATCTATTTGTTTATGTCTATTATCTTATAATATAATCACATATCCTAAAACTTTTTTTACATATATGAAAATCAAAAACATTGTATTCATATAGATATATTGAAGAAATTTTATAAAATAATTAATTATACTTAAAGCATATATAATATCCAACTTGATCAATATAAAAGAATTAATTCTCTTATGATCATCATATATCTAATTAAATCAACTAACAAATTAATATCTATAAATAAATCTATACTTAAATCAAGTTGTGAGTCAATAGGTATACAATCAAACAGACATTTGTCAAATAAAATATCAAAAGTATATCTCCTCTAATAAAAAAAAGGGGTACCTCTTTTTTTACCTTTATACTAATAATTCTTTTTACCTCTAGTTAAAAAAAGTCATTCACCTAAAACTTGATTAATAAAAATAATTTTAGTTAAGATAGATTTAATTAATTATTTCTTAGAATCAAAATTCAATATATACAACTAATATCACATAATTATCTTTAGATTCATATCAAAAGAAATACAAAAAATCTTACGCAAATTTATGTAAGCCAAATGTTGTAAGTACCAAAAAAAATTTTGCTAAACTAGAGATTATATGTCAGCTAACAAAGATTGTATATTATTTTTGTTAAAAATTAAATAGAATAAACAAAACTCAAAGTCAAATGTTATAGACCCGATAATTTTATATAATGGGAGAAAGTAAATGAGACTTTCCATGAGTTGGATGTTCCCATGAAAAACAAAAAATAAATAATAAATAAATAAAAACTACAACTCTCATCAAGCTAGTTGTAACGGACTTTGCCTTTTTGCTAAGTTCCCGTGCGACACTTAGACAACTTAATCCTTATATGTTGCCAAGTTACGCTTACTTTCATCATGTTTGTTATGTTTGGCGTCTACCCACAACTTGGAAGCAAAGAGAATTTGAGAGAATACTTAAAAATAAAGAAAATATTTTATTGAATAATAAAATCTTATAAGAAACTCTCAACTTGGTGGTTTACAAATGAAGACACCACATCCTTAAATATATGCATAAGGAATGGTCTAGAACCTTTAAAGGTTCCCAATAAGTCTAAGAATTCTAGAATATTCTAGGATAATCTCCTTCATTCCATACAAGTGTAGACTTCTTCGTAATCTTCTAGAATATTTCGTATTCTTTGAGTGAGGGTGTGACATTCTCCCCCACCAATGCTACAGACGTTCGTGGCCATTTTTCTACCCGGAACTACCCGATCTATTCCTGAAACTACCAATAATTATTAGCTGGCTTCCAACAGGCTTCACTTTCTAGTAGTCCCCTCTATTTTACTAAGTATTCCTTGTTGGGCCGAGAGTTGATCTTTCTTATGTCTAGATCCGCCATGATGTAGTCAGCCTCCTTATCATAAAAAATCACTACTGTTGTGGGCGCCCTCATAGAGACTCCTCGGCCTGGATCTTCCTTATCTTCATGATAAGGCTTTAGATTTCTAACATTTAAGATATGATGACTCTTTAACATTGGTGGTAACTCAACTTTGTAAGATACCTTACTAACTCGTCCAAGTATAGGAAATAGGTCTTCATACTTCCTCACAAGTCCCTTGTGTACCTTTCGAAGGGACTTAAATTGTTGAACTAAAAGCTTGACAAGCACTAAATCTTCGACTTGAAATTCTACATGTCTTCTTTTCTTGTCAGCTCATTTTTTCATCCCCTTAGCATTCTTTCTAAAGAATAAGCGTGCTAAATCAGCTTGCTCGTACCATCCCTTAGCAAATTTGTAGGCTGATGGACTCTTCCTTGTGTATCCTCTAGTTAGGGTGTGAGAAGTTAATGGTTGTTGCCCCATTACTATCTCGAATGGACTCCTCTCAGTTGTCTTAATTCTCTGTAGATTATAGGTGAACTGAGCCACATATAGCAATTTGGCCCAGTCAGTCTGATTGACACTCACAAAGTGCCTCAAGTACAGCTCTAGTAATGCATTCACCTACTTTGTCTGCCCATCAGTCAGAGGATAAAAACTAGTAGAGAAGTAAATTTTTGTGCCCATGAGTTAGAAGAGTTCTATCTAAAACTTTTCAGTAAAGTGTGGGTCCCGATCACTAATGATAACCTTCGGTAGCCCCCAATACTTTATCACGTTCTTGAGAAATAGTTTGATCGTCTCTTCTGTTGTGCAATCTTTAGGGGCTACTATGAATATAACATACTTTAAAAATTGATTCACTGCCACTATGATAGATCTATTTCCCCCGGACTTGGATAAATCGATAATAAGTCCATAGTGACATTTTCCCAAGGTTACTCTGCCATAGATAGTAATTCCAACAGTCCATTGGGCAAATGTTGCTCCACTTACTTTGTTGACACGCAAGACAAGTCTTCACATAAGTCTCTATATCATTCTTTATCTGTGGCCAGTAATAGATAGACTCTAGTAATGCCTTTGTGCATCGTTGCCCTGGGTGTCCAACCCATTTGGAGTCATAACACTCATTGATAAGATTCCTTCTAATATTTCCCCACTTTGGCACATAAAGTCGCTTTCCTTTTGTGTAGAGCAAATCATTTTCTGCCCAAAACTACCTAGTCTTTCCCTCGTGAGCCAATGTGATGATACTCTTGGTCATTGCATCATGTTATAACCCCTCCTTTATGAGATCTATCATCTCTCCCTGAGGCTGGCTAGTCATGGATGCAAGCTCTGCTTTGTAGCTAAATGCATCCTACGTGATTAGCTATGTCTGGCTTATACTCCAACATGTAGTCAAACTCTATCATGAAATCTTGCTACCGTGCTTGCTTGGGACTTAGTTTCTTCTGGGTCTGAAAATAGCTAGTAGTAACATTATATGTCTTCATTACAAAGTGTGATCCTAACAAATAGTGTCTCAATGTCCGCAAGCAATGGATGATTTTCATCATCTCTTTCTCTTGGATCGTGTGTCACTTCTCTGTGTCATTGAGCTTGCGGCTTTCAAAAGCTATTGGGTGTTTCTCCTGCATAAGAGCCCATCCAATGACAAAGTCAGAAGCATCAGTGTGTACCTCGAACACTTTGGTGTGGAACACTCTGGGTCTGAAAATACTTGCTCCTTCATTATAGCATTCTTCAAGTCTTCAAAGGATTGCTAGCATTTTTCATATTATGTCCATGCTTTATGCTTCTTGAGAATGACTGTTAATGGAACTGCTTTTGCTGAGTATCCCTTGATGAACCGCCAATAGTAGTTAATTAGACCCAATAACGACCTTAGTTGTGACACCTTAGTAGGGGGAATCTCATCCAGAATGGCTTTGATCTTGATTTCATCCATCATGAGCTTGTTACCCTTGATACGGTGTCCCAAGAGCCCACCTCCTCAAGGGAAAAGGAATATTTCTCCTTATTCACGTATAACTCATTTTGTCTTACTAGCCGAAACACTTTCCTTAGTTGATTAACATGCTCTTCCAAAGTATTACTATATATAACAATATCATCTAAATATACCCCCACAAATTTATCAAAAAAGGGATAAAATATCTTGTTCATCAGAATACAAAATATAGTGAGTGCATTAGCAAAACCAAAGGGCATCACTAGAAACTCATAAAAGCCATACTTTATTACACACGTGGTTTTTGCCTCATCTCCTTCAGTTATCCTTACGTGGTAGTACCTCAATCGAATGTCTAACTTAGTGAAGTACCGTGCTTTACCAAGTTGATCAAATAAATCAACAATAAGAGAAATGAAATACTTGTTCTTGATAATTATCTTGTTGAGTGTCATGTAATCGATGCACATCCACAGTCTGTGTTGCACGGATACGCCTAGGAGCTGTCGTATCCACGTGTCCGACACGTGGACACGGCAGCACGGGTCGGACACGCGTCAGATACGTGTCCGATACGCCACGTGGCATATCGGACACAAATCCGTATGGGATACGTCACGTGGCGTATCGGATACGCATCGGAGACGTATCAGACGTGTTATTCGGAAACAGTTGTCATTGTGTCAAACGGGGAGAAGATGAGCACACCGCCGAGCCGCCGACAACACCTAAGGTAACCTAATTCTATAAAGGGAAGGAGGGTTTTGGAATCTGTATCGGGAGGGGGAGAGTTCGAAAATCAAAAATCAGGTGGAGGGGTGGGTTCGGAAGGGGGGGAGGAGGTTTCAGGAGGGGGGAGGAGGTTTCGGGAGGGGGGAGGGGGTTTCGGGAGGGGGGTTCGGGGGGATTTCGGGAGGGGGGGCGGGAGGGAGGGAGGGGTTTTCGGGAGGGGGGGGGGAGGGGATTTCGGGAGGGGGGTTCGGGAGGGGGGAAAGGTTCGGGAGGGGGGAGGGTGTTAGAGGGTTTAAATTTTGTTTACATTATTTTAAAATACAGAATTTTAAATTATTTTAAAATACAATATTTTTAATTATTTTAAAATATCTAATATTTATAATTAATAATTTTTATTTTTAATTTTATTTTTTTTATCATGACGTATCCTAGCCGTATCCGTATCCTAGTTTTTTAGAATTTGTCGTGTCCCCGTATCTTGCCGTGTCATATCCTCGTGTCTGTATCCGTGTCTGTGCAACATAGTCCACAGTGACTAATTATGCTTCTTTTGGAATAAGACTGGCGCACCATATGAAGCCTTAGATAGTTGGATGAATCCGGCATCCAATAATTCCTTCAACTACCATCTTAATTCCTCTAATTCTGGGGGTGTCATCCAGTAGGGCCCCATTGTAGTGGGTTTTGCTTCTGACTCCAACTCGATCCTGTGATCTTCATCCCTCCTAAGTGGAAGCATTTTGGGTAGCTCCAGTGACATATCTTTGAATTTGTCTAACACCTTCATAACTTCCATGAGTATATAATTGCCCATATGATCACTAGGGTCTTCCTTAAAGGTTGTGCCAAGTAGGTCAACTCATTTTTTTCAACCTTTTCTTCAATTGCATAGCCGACAGCATAAGCATTTTAGCTTTACCTTCTTAATTGTGGGAACCATGTATGGAGCCTCCTCTTCTAAGATAGCCATCGAACATATAAAAAGTATAGGCATAGCTTTTACCTGGTGAAAGAAAATTCATCCCGATCACTATCTGAAAATCATCAATGCGTGCCATCATGAAGTTAACATTACCTTCCCAATGCACAATCCTCATGGTCACCCCGCGAGCTATTCCATGCGATGGCTTGGCAGCAGAGTTTACTGCCTTGAAGCATCCTACTTCATTGGATGTTGGAAGCTTAAGTCTCCTTATCTCCTCCTTTGAGACAAAGTTATGTGTGACACCGATATCTATAATGATCTTAGTAAACATCTCATTCACCTTGGTCTCCACGTATATGAGTCCCCTACTTTGAGGCTTCTCATTAGCTTGATTGATCTTGAGGACATTCAATAGATGTATTGACCTCATATGAGAGGCATCATCCTCTTGTTCAATCTCCCTCTCGATCATGACATTTAGAGTCTTTCTTTTAGGACATTCACGTGCCCAGTGTGGTCCATCGCACAGGAAGCAATTAGTTTTTGGCTTGAAATTCCTGTACTTATCCCCACCGTTGCCTTCTTTGTTGGTATAAGTCGCTCTTGATCCTTCCTTAGCATTATAACTTATGCATCCCCTGTCTCCCCCACCTTTGGCATGACTACCCTTGAAGGATGGCTTAGTTTGAGAAGAATCTCCCCTTCAGAAATTCATGAGTAACTCTACTACTACCATGGTCATGGCTAAGTCTTGAACACGTCTCCTCAATTCTTGCTCGGCCCAGCCATGCAGGTTCTCCATAAAATTGAAGAGGAGTTCTTTCTCATTCATATCAGGAGCCTCGAACATCAAGGAATAAAACTCCTTGGCATAGTCCCGAATAGATCCCGTGTACTTGAGATACCTGATATTTCTATGAGCTATGTATCCCACATCTTCTGGATAAAATTGTTTTTTTATTTCTCTATTGAAATCAACCCATGTGACTATGATGCACATCCCTCTTTCTATCTTCATAAATTTTCTACGCCACGATAGAGTTGCATTATCAGTGAGATAGAGAGTAGCAGTGCGTACCTTTGTTGTCTCATCAGTTAGTAATATTATCTCAAAATATCTCTCCATGTGCCATAAATAATTGTCTATCTCTTTAGCATCTTGTTTTCTCATAAAAGTGTGAGGTTTTGGCACATCCACCCTTTGGGCCTCATGAGTGGACATAACCCGAGCTGACAATGTCATCTTATAGATTGCAACTTCTTGTTTCAGCTCCTCATGCTTGGTCAAGACCTCCACCCTTGATTCTAAGATAGTGAGCATATCCATGACCTTCATAAACTCCTCATGCGACACTACTGGGATCGGCGAGCCTTGCATCCCCTCTTGAAGGTCTATGATCTGCATCTTGAAATCCTTTATGATCTTCTCTATGCTTTGCTCCATGAGATCAATCCCTTCTTGATGTCTGCTGTAGCAACCTCTAACCGGGGCACTCGACTGTCCAAGTTTGTGAGAGGATCATGAGACTTGTCCTTTTCTCTTCCCTTAGCGGGAGGGTCAAAGTCTCTTCCCCGAACTTGCTCGGCAATTTCCTCCAAATGAAAACTCGACATCATATCCACCAAGTTACTCTCATACATTGCAACCTCGCCTCCAATACCAATTATCACGGACTTAGTCTTTTTGCTAAGTTACCGTGTGACACTTAGACAACTTAATCCTTATGTGTTGTTAAGTCAGACTTACTTTCGTCTTGCTTATTATGTTTAGCATCTACCCACAACTTGAAAGCAAAGATGATTTGAGAAAATACTTGAAAATAAAGAAAATACTTTATTGAATAATAAAATCTTACAAGAAACTTTCAACTTGGTGGTTTACAAATGAGGTCACCACCTCCTTAAATACATGCATAGGGAAGAGTTTAGAACCTTTAAAGATTCCCTATAAGTCTAGAGAATTCTAGAATATTCTAGGATAATCTTCTTCCTTCCATACAAGTGTGGACTTCTTTGTAATCTTCTAGAATGTTCCGCATTCTTTGAGTGAGGGTGTGACATAATGCTATAAGTTCATAACATCCTATTTAGAGGGAAAAAAAAAAGATGAGACCTATACAAAACCTTCAAGAAAATATCAACTAACATTTATGCTATATATATGTTATAATAATATCTAATCTTCAATCTTCTTCCCAAAAAAAAATTCATCTTGATGTAATTCATTTGCTTGTGAAATACTGAAGTTGAAGTTATATGTCTTGCTGTCTAAATACCACAATAAATATTATGTGACAAGAGGGTGCATACCCAATTTTCTCAAAAATATACTACAACTAAAATATCTCATAAGTAATTATCATTATTGCTTTGAAATTTGCATTTACACTTTGCAAATGATCTCTAAAGAATTACCTCTCTTACTTTTCAATGAGACAATTGCTTCTAAGAAAATTGTAAAATATTATCATATATCTCATTTTAGTACTTGTGCCCAACTTTATTATGAATAATTGACAGTTTGTTAGTGTCCATAATCTCTAAAAGAGATCCAAAGCCCAAAAAATTTTTTTACATGCTTTAGTATACAAACACTTAAGTTAAGGTGAATATACCAAGGATAATCTAGGAAATAACTTACTATATTGATGATGCATGTTAACTAATAAGGACATATGTTAAAGTATAACATAAAAGATTAATCTCTACAAGAATATCACATACATGATCTCAAATAATAAAATGGTACCTCTCATAAAATAAGTCACCTTTATGAAAAAAAAAATTATTTGAATCTCTTAAATTTCTTCATTTGAAACTATGTATGATACTACTCCTTGTTGGGTGATTCTCAACTCATTATCTCACGTAATCAAAATAAAAAAATCAAAGTAGAAAATCAACAAAATTATTTTATCATTAGGACTCATTTGGAAGAACAAAAAAAAAATAATACCATATATGTGTAACCTAAAAGAAATGATTGCTTATAAAAGCCTTTCAAACCAGACTCTCGATAACTGCTTCATATTATACATCTTCATTTTGCAAGCTAAACCTTATTGTACTACTCAAACCCTCAATGACTGTTCCATATGCATCACCTCTTCAAGGTCACTGTGAACAAATATATTTTTCATGTCAAGTTAATGTATCCTCTAACAATGAAATGTTACAAGAAAAATAAGAATATGTACTGAAATTATTTTGGTCACTAGAGAATAGGTGTTATGATAGTTTATGCCAAATATCTAAGTGTATCTCCTAACTATAAGTCTTATCTTAGAATAAACCATTTTCCTACTAGGATATATCTTCACAATAAATATTTACTTACAACTAACAATAAATATTCCTAAAGGTCTAGTACTACTTCTCAAAGCTCATTAGAGTGAAGAATATATATCTTTTCTATCACGGTCGGACATCATCTTTAATGAAAAAATATCTCATAATGAGACTTGATATACTAGTATCAACAAGAAGTATTAAAATTAAAAAAAAAAAAACAAAACAATAATATGCCAAAATCTATAAAATCGAGTAGTAAATATAATTTATCTATCACTTTCAGAAAATAATCAAAAAAACAAGATCAGAAAGGCTGACTATAATCTTATTTAGATTTTCATTAGACTCATCTCTAGTATAATAAGGTTGAGCATGTCTCTCTCTCCAAGTATAGACTCTACGTTTAGGATTATTAAGTCTCCTAATTATTAACACAGTATAAATACTTACAAGGGCAAACTCTTGTACTACCACATAATTTAAGTATGAATAAGATCCCCCTACTCGAGAACTTTCACTCTCTCTATGAAAATAATATCATACTAAAAACCAACATAAATAGATGTAACCGATAAATGACTATCTACTAATTATTGATCCAGACATGACTATAGGTAAGATGAGGGTAATAAATTCAAGCACAACATATGAATTCATATTTTTCCTAAACTCATTAAATTGTAGGTCATGGTTAAAAAACATAATATCTCATACTCATAAAATCAAATTAGTCTCTTATGTGAAATATCTATACCCTACTTAGGTACTAAAATATCCAAGAAAAATACATCTCAAAATCTTAAATATCAATTTATACAAGCTAAATAGCAATTTATAGACTCTAAATATAAAATCTTTAAAAAATATATATTAAGAAAAAACAGAAAGCATTGATTGATAAGGTTAATTATAATTAAAAGTATATATCCCCAAAAATAATTTAGAATACTTTTTTCAAATATGAGTATCCAAACCATCTCAATTAGATGTATATTCTTCTTTTCAGTCACTTCATTATGTTGGGATATGTCAACATAGGAATTAAGATATATACTTTCATAAAATAATACACTAAATATTAAATAAATCTCACATATATTCCAATACATCATGACTTAATTTTTTTAATTTTTTTATCATATTGAATTTTAATTATTTAATGAAAATTCTTAAAAAAATAAAGAAATTATCACAAAAAAAATTATTTATATAGTGAGCAATCATCAACAAAAATGATGACATACTTAAATCCCTATGTGATCATGTCTTTTGAATCTTCAAAAAACTAAATATATCAGATTGAATATATCATTACTCAAACTAGATTGATATGTAGGAAGTTTTGATAAACTTTCCTGACTGATATATCTCACTCTAGTGTAGAAATACTCATAAGACTAGAAAAAAATATTTTCAACTTAGATAGAGATGGGTGCCCAAGTTGAGAAAGTATAACTACTAAGTCTAAAATATTTTAACATCTAGATGAAAATATTACAATTAAAGAGAAAATATATAACCCAATTTATTCAATCTCAAATAAAATATTCCTTAGCTTCACGATGCTACAGACAAATGTTGATAGAAGAAAAAAAATAAAGTCAAAATGTAATTATTTAAAAAGATAACTCACTGATAATAAATTAATAAAACAAAAATGAATAAGCAAGATACAAAAAATTAACAAAAAACTAAATTGAATATTATCACATCAAATAATTTCCAAATGCTTATCATTGGCCACAATAATATATGCAGAGTATGAAAAAAGAACAAAAAATAAATATAATTATAAGTGATGTGATAGTTTTCTCTCGTGTTTATAATCTAGGAGTTTAAAGTAAAAGTAAGAATAAAATAACTAATGATACTTAAAAAAATAAAAGAATGTGTTGATATATTATAAAAGAATTTTATAAACTCCTCTAGTAAGTATCACAATAGAAGAATTCTTTGAGGACCCATGAATAACTCCAATAGTAATCTTATCCCTCTCACAACTGTGTACCATTCTTGATCTCCTCTCATAGGAATGAACCATGATGTGCCGGATCATCCCAATTGACACCTCTACTTCTATTACTTCATAACAATTTTCCTAATGAATGTATCTAAAGAATAATACGAACATTCTCACCAGGCTTCCTCAAAGTCATTTTATCTATCAATATTGATTTCATATCAACAATTCTATCTCATAGTTATGTCAAAATCACATTGTGAATCACCTCATATTGATCGGTCAATCTATAGATCTACAATTTAGTAATAACATCATAGAAATGAAATATTCCTAAAAAATACATTGAAACAACTATATCCCAAACTCTCTTACAAGAATCACAATAGCTAAACAAATTTAATACATTGAAATCAATCAACTTCAAAATATTCAATAATAAGTATGTGACAATTTATATTCACTTTTAGTATATATTTGAGGTAAGACTTCCAAAACTTGACTCGCATATTCTTAGACCACAAATCAAATCTTCACTGATTTAAACAATAAGCAAATATGTCTATACTCAATATTCAAAGAATTATCCACAAAAGACTCAGATTGATTCTAATTATCATTTTATCTCACCACCATATGCACATCTACATAAAAGAGATAAAATTAAATTAAAGAATGTATAATGGTGAGCTATAATATTAAATTATCACATTCAATTTAAAAATACTTTGATCTTTTTAAAAAACTCCAAAGATTAAAACTTAAGATTTTGTAATATCACGATGAGGATTAGAGGATACTTCTCTATCATCACCATATTTTTAAACTTTAACTTAGGTATCATCGCCATTGTGGTGCCATGTCGATCACCATGTCGACTACTATGGGTTCTGTCATTGCTGCCAAAAAAAACATCCTTCTACATAAATCACAATGTTGAACATCAAATGGCCAAAAAAAAGTAATAAACAACACAAAATAAACATTAAAAATTTTTTAGTTATACCTATCTCTAGAGCTCCCAGAGGGTGAATCATCATATGCACACCCCAACTTTGTCACGCATTTGCCGGAAAAACCCTTTAATACTATGTAAAATTCCCTACCATAATGTTAGGGTTTTAGACCAAAAGAGAGAAAGAGAGGAGATAGGAAGCATTACATGTGAAAACAATACACTAAATATTATTAAAATGGAAAAAGTTCTTTTTTAAAAATAACATAAATGTGTGTGTGTGTGTGTGTGTGTGTGATTTGGGGGCAACCCACAAGTCAATTACTATCAAACAATAAAATAAAGTATAAAACAACAGCAACAAAATTAAACTCTAGTAGTTAAGTTTATTACTCTAAATCGAATTTTACATTTGCAACATATTACAAAATAATGATAAAAATAAATATAATTACTCTCAATAATATCATCATATAAGCAAATTCTTATAGGACACAAATAAATAGAATTGCGACTACTCATAAATAGGATACTTTTATCAACATAATAATAATGAAAAAAAGAAATATAATAATAATAATAAAGCTAAAAAATATAATATCTCCATCAAACAAATGAGTACGAATCCACAATATAAAGCTGGGAAAAAATAAAAATAAACCAAGACATTTTCCAGATCTTCTTTAAGATATCTATTAATTACTCTACTACCTGAATATATGTTGGAACAATGATCCAATTATAGATCTCAGTGACTACTTTATTTTATAAAATATCATTCATGATCTACAAACTACATCTAGCTTTGTTGTTCGAAACTAAAGTGATTATTCCACATAAACCTTCTTCTCGATGTCATTATGAAAAAATATATTCTTCAAGCCTAATTAAAATATCATTCAATTGTAATCATAGTTATGTGAGGTGAGGACAAGACACAATGTGTCTCACAAAGGTGCAAGATGCAATTAAAGTGCAAACTTTCTTCTTGAGGCACACTCAACCTTATATATATATATATATAAATATATATATATATTACAATTATAAAAATTAATGACATATAATCAAAAAAAAATACATCAAACCAAAAAATAAAATATCATTAGTGTTTCACAATAACACAAGTATTTAAAATTTTAAAAAATAATAATATAATTTTAAAAATCCAGTGTGTGTGTGTGTACATATTAATGTACATACATATACATGTATATGTACGTACATATATGTACATACTACAGACTACATACATATATGTACATACTACATACTACATACATATATGTACATACATATAGATATATGTACGTGCTTATGCATATATGTACGTACGTATACATACACACACACACACACACACATATATATATATATGTACATATATATACATATGTATGCATATACTTATACATATATATACGTACGTATACATATATAGAATTACATATACATACATATATATATATATATATTCATATATATGGTTGTACATGCACATGCATATTCATATATATATGTACATACATATATATGGATGTATATACACATGCATATATATATATATATATATATGCATGCTTATATATGCATATACAAATGTGTGTGTGTGTGTGTCTGTGTCTGTGTGTGTGTGTGTGTATTCCGTACATATGTGTGTGCGTGTGTGTGATATGCATGACTATGTATAAGTATATGCAAGTGTATATATACACACACACAACACATATACATATATGCATGTATATATGGACAAGGCACACTTAGCCTAGTTTTTTCTAGGACATCAAGTATCTTTGGGAAGTCATAGTGTCTCACCCAAGCAAGGCCCTTTTGGCAGGACGTCGTGATACCTAGGCTTTAGCATGGCTCATACATTCCTTTAATAAATATGACAATGATATGCTGTAAGAAAAATAATAATTTGTATCAAGGTCATCTTTGTCACTCGAGAAAAAATATTATGGTAGTTGATATCAAAAGTCCACATTAATTCACTTATTATAAGTCTCATTGTAATGTGATTTATCAACTGATCAGAATTTTTTTTCACGGTAAACACTCACATGCAACTAACAACAGACATTTCCAAATATGATGAAACTAATTCTCAAGTCACATTACAGTACAAGGATATATTTCTTTCATCATTGTTCGATATCATAGTGGATGAGATAATACTTTAAAGTTAGACTTAGAAAATCTGATATTGCTAAGAAAAATAATAAAAAAAACTAAAAAAAATGTCAAATCAAGTGATTAGTATAATTCATTTGTCTCTTCCAAAGAATACTCATAAAGTTAAGAAAAGAGAGGCTTATCGCAAGATCATCTGCTCATCGGTAGGATCATCTCTAGTTTGAGCATGTTGGGTATAATATTTTCTCCTAGTATAGACTATTATATCATTTGGGACTAGTTACTAACACAATATGAGCATGTACTTGAAAAAACTTATGCATTATAATGTCATCTAAGATTGAAGAACATCTCCTTTCTCGAAAAAATCATTACTTTTCAAATCAACATAATATGAATTTGTTATTATATATAGTAACCGCATAAGAATGACAGCATACTGAATAACATACTCAAATATAGGTGACAGATAATTTTATCTACTAAATAACAGTCTAGACAATACAGGAAATAAAAGAAAATTAATAATAAATTGAGATATAATATTTATACTCGTTAATAAACATGTTAGTCAAAAAAGATAATATTTATACTCACTAAACTTCTATCAATCTCTGATAAAGAATACTTATACATTTTTTTTGGTATGAAAGAATCCAACAAAAAATAATCTCAATGTCTTAAATAATAGTTTGTTATATCTTTGAGAATAATTAAAAATAAAACAAATATATTTAAAAATTATTAGAAATAAAATAACCAATTTCTCTATAAAATGTATGATCTAGAAGATTATAATATGAAAAATGACTAAAGAGAAAATTTAATTGTTAAGATATATTATGATTAAAATAATATTTTCTTAAAAATATTTCAGATATTCTTTTCAAGTAGAAGTGTTTGAGTTGTCTCAATCACAAGCATTTTTTTTTAGCAATTTCATTCTATTAAAATGTTTCAATGGAGAAAATCTAGTATATAATTTCATAATACATATGGTAGCTACTTAATTGGTCTAATATTTATTGTAAGATATTCACTTGTTATATTTTTGATATTTTTATCAAATTAATTTTTTATAATTTTATAAAATATTTTAAAAATAAAAAATATTTAATTTATCATGAACAATACATATCCAGAGACATCTCGAGCAATCATCAATAAAAATAATCAAATATCTAAAACATTCTCTAATTAAATCTCTACTACAACCCTAAACAAACTAAGTATATCAAATCGAATGAGATAATACTTAACTTGAACTAACATGGAAGATAAAAAGCTCTGGTGGGATGTTCAATGTGCTTAAATATATACAACATCTTATCACCAAAAAAAGTACATGTAAACCATCCTACTGAATCTTAAATTAAGTTTTTCTCAATTTTTAAAACATTCAAATAATATCAGAAAAAATAAAAATGTTAAAATTAAGTTATTTAGAAAAATAATTCATATAAAATAAACTAATACAAAAATTATAAATAAGTAAAAAACAAAAAAAATAATAAAGACTCAAATTAGATACTATCATATTACATAACTTTCATTGTATATCTTTAATTATAAAAAAATTTTTAGAGCAAGAAATGAATATAATAAATAATATATAATTATCAGTAATATAAATATTAACTCATATGTAAATTATCTAGAAGGCGGAAGAGAATGTATGAGTACAAGTAAAATAATCAATAATACCTAAAAGAAAAAAAATTAACTATTAATATCCTAAAAATGAGTTTTCTATACTCCACTTTATTAAATATCAATGTCATAGTGGATGAACTCATTGAGAACTTATAAATGGCTCTAATAGTTAGTTTGTCTTTCAATAATATATATATCTTTTGGTTTCCCCTCTGAAAATAGTATTCAATAATCATTTCTGACATAACTCATCTTCTTGTAATGTATATACCAAAGTAAGAATCTCTTACATTTATCCTTACTACATTAATATCTCTCCTTATTATTCCATAAATTCTAATTCCTGTAACAAAAATTAAACCAAATTAGAATTTTTACTTATTTTATTTATTTTTTTCATTCTTCAAAATCTTGATTGAAGCACTCAACTTGTATGATATCTCAATCATATTTTTTACATTATTTATTATTTAGTGTTATTATTTGTTATTTTATAATTATTAAATTCAATGTGATATCAAAGCTAAATTTATAAAACCTAATGTATGTCCCCTCCCCCTAATTTTTTTATTATGACTACAATAGGTGCCACAAATAGTGAGGCACACCATCATTGTAATGCAGGAGTTGCACACACAAACTACGTGGGACTGGTAGTGCGCACAGGCATGCGGTCAATACAAGGTGATACACAATAGTATCATGGCTATTAAAGGCTGCAAAAAACCAAAGCGCCACAACACTCATGCAAAAGCACCTCACCCTATAAGAAAGGCACAAGGATTTGAGAAAGACACACAATGTGCAAGCACATCCTTGCCCATGCATGCTAGTCCATCCTCAATCAGGCATGCCTCCCTTTCCCACCAAAAAAATATGATCCCCCCCGTATATTGCCAATATAATGGATTATGTTGCACATTATTTATTATTTAGTATTATTATTTATTATTTTATAATTATTATATTCAACATAATATCAAGGCTATTTTTATAAATGTTAACGTATGTGCCCTCCCCCTAATTTTTTTATTATGACAATAATAGGTACCACAACTAGTGAGACACATCATCATTGTATAGTAGGAATTGCACCCACTATGTGCAACTAACAATGCACACAGACACACAATCACCACAAGGTGATGCACAATGGTGTAATGGCTATTAAAGGCGTGCTTAAAGCCCAAGTGCACCACAATGCCTAGGCAAAAGCACCTCACCTTGGGAGGGGTGCGAGGATTTGAAAAAGGCACACAAGATGCTAGCACATCCTCGCCCATGCATGCTAGCTTATCCTCGGTCAAGCATGCCTCGTTTTCCCCCCCAAAAAATCTGATCCCCTTGTATGTCCCTTATATAACAAATTGAGTTGTACATTATTTATTATTTAGTATTATTATTTGTTATTTTATAATTATTAAATTCAACATTATTATTTTATAATTATTAGTTTTTCTATTATGACTACAATAGGTGCAACAAATAGTGGAGAACACCATCACTATATTGTAAGAATTGCACACACATTATGTGCAACTAATAGCGCGCACAGGCACACAATCAGCACAAAATGGTGCATAATAGTGATGTGGTTATTAAAGACATGCCTAAAGCTCAAGCACCACGATGCCCATGCAAAAGGACATATCCTTGGAAGTGGTGCGAGGATTTGAGAAAGACACACAAGGTGCTAGCACATCCTTGCCCATGCATGCTAGTTTATCCTCGGTCAAGCGGGACTCCCCTTCCCCTATATAACAAATTGAGTAGTACATTATTTATTAGTTAGTATTATTATAAGTTATTTTATAATTATTAAATTCAACATGATATCAAAACTAAATTTGTAAACCATAACGTATGTCTTATCCCTCTAATTTTTTCTATTATGCCTAACATGTGCCACAAATAATGAGGCATACCATCATTGTATTATATGAGTTGCACACACAATATGTGCGACTAACAGTATCACATGCACACAATCAGCACAAGTTGATGCACAATAGTGTCATGGCTATTAAAGACATGTCTAAAGCATAGGTGCCATGATGCCTAGACAAAAGGACCTCACCTTGAGAAAGGTGTGAGGATTTGAGAAAGGCACACAAAGTGCTAGCACATTCTCATCCATGCACGCTAGTTTATCCTTGGTCAGGCATGCCTCCCCTTCCCCCCAAAAAAATGACGCACCCACCCCCAACCCCACAAATATTTCACTCAATTACTTGAAATTGAGTGAAAAATATTAATAAAAATAATATTATTCAAATTATAACAAGCAATACTTCAAATTATATGATGATAGATATGTAGAATTTAATTTGAAACTAGTAATTACTTAAATAAATAATTATTTCTCGTATTCTATTTATGATGTGTTTAACATAAACATATAAAGGAATATACTTAAAATTGAAAATGCCAACTTTGTATTGAACACTATGTGTTGCACATTATCTTGACTTAATATGATAAAATATTGAAAAACTATTACATACCAGAAAGACAATAAAGATAGTCATTTTTATAAATAATAATATTTATATTAAATAATGATTACTCAACATGATAAAGTAATTTATTGAGCAAAGAAAGTTGTTAAGGCCTGCGAGGACACAATTTGCAACAATCTTTATTACTTTACTTTATAATAATTAGTGTTTAAAAAAACATAAATGAGACATGCCTTGGGACGCACCTCAGGGCGAGGCATGCGCAAAATGCCTCGAGATGCATTAAAAAAGGCAACACACTTAATAGGCGTACGCCTTCTTCTGTGAGGCTTTCGAGGTACATTTAAAATGTGTCTTTCACACATCGAAAAAGAAGGCATACGCTAATGGGATGTCTACAGACAAATAAAAAAAATTCCAAAAACCCTAAACAATGACGATCAATTTTTCGGTGCTACCCAAAAATTTCGACGCAAAGCCTACACCGAATCCAATGTCGGGTTCAATGCTGATGCTCCTATGAATGATATTCTTAGTTTTTCCACACTACTTCATTTAATCCGACGCCCACATCAAATAAATATCAATTTTTCAGCACTACTCCATATAATATGACGCTCACACCACATAATATTAATTTTTCCGGCACTACTCCAAAAGAATATTTTAAATTTTTTATATATAAAGTTATATCTTTTTAGTCATACATAATTACATATAGTTATACATAATAAAAATATATATAGTTGTAAATACTTATCGAGCTTAATATAAATACATATGTATTTTTTAACATATAGAATATAATTATATATGTTAACTTAAATTATAGATATAATATATGTAATTATAAATATTTATACATATAGTTAATTAGTTATATATAGTTATACATATAATTATAAATAATTATATATAGTAAAATATATAGGTATTCAAATAATTATACATATAATATATATATAGATATGAAGATAGTTGCATATTAATGTATTTTGTATATAATAATAAATAATTATATAAATTTAAATATGTAATTATATTTATGTATAGTATAAAAAATAATGATATATAGAATTATAGATATATAGTTTTGCATATAGTTATTATATAATCGTATATCTATATATAGTTAAGGTATAGAATATAGATAAATAATTCAAATAATTTATAAATAAT